>VZRE01001325.1:0-66998 GCA_013396775.1 Cephalopterus ornatus
TCTCTTTTTCCCCCTAATTTCCTTTAAAAACTGCCTGTTCAGCCAGACCGGTCGTCTTCCCCGCCGGCTTGCCTTTCGGCAGACTGGGACAGCCTGCTCCTGTGCCTTCAAGACTTGCTTCTTGAAGCACGTCCATCCCTCCTGGACCCCTTTGTTGTCAAGGGTAGTTTCCCAGGGTACGCTCTGAACCAGTCTTCTGAAAAGGCCGAAATCTGCCCTCTGGAAGTCCAGCGTAGAAGTTTTATTGATGGCCCTCCTTGCATCCCTGAGTATTGAAAACAACATGGGACTAGAGGAGACCCATTGCTTACTGGGTCAAGTTCTCCTCTAGTGCAAAACACCCTACTATATAATCTCATTTCGAATTATTGAGTTTCATCTTAAAGCTAATCCTGACTACTGTACTTCCCTACTTATAATATAAAGCTGTCCCAGAGATCAGTTCTCTGATGCAGAAGGATTTTTATCTGGCTTTCTGTAGAAATATTTTTTAACACCTTCTCCAGTAGATAGCATAAAAAAAACCCTCAACAGTCATTCAACACCTGCTATCAAGCCTTGAGTGAGCACTGAGAGCATCAATCACAGAATGGTTTGAGTTGGGATGTCATTCCAACCCCCCTGCCATGGGAAGGGACGCCTCCCACCAGAGATGCACCATCCGCTTTTTGTGACATTAGAGGTGCTGTGCAGCACAGAGCAGGAAAACATGCCCTTTTGGGTGAATGTCCTCCACAATCTGAAGTGCCTGTGTAGAAAGAGGCTGTAAGTATGCAAGGTGCATGATTTCAGCTGTTAAAAATACACTCCATCCACAGACAATAGGTATCCAGGCTGACCTCACCCCCAGAGCTCGGCTGCTCGCTGACGGCTGTATCACATTTTCTGAATTCAGACACACTTGCCTGAGAGCAGCAGCACTCACAGCTGCCTGGAAAAAGCGCTAGGAATATGTGCAAGATTGACAGCTTACATCCTCAACAGCTGCTCTGACCTCCAGTCCTTCACCCCTTCTGAAGGGCAGCAAAGTTCCCATTGTTTGTAATGGCAACAGACTTCTAAGTCTAGTAAAGGCAAGGGAGGATTTTTGTTAGACAAAGCCACTGTGGAAATTCTGTTTAAGGTACCTATTTTGGGAATCTTTACTCAGACATACATGACATGCTGATCTTCACATCAGCAAAGTGATGTGGTTTGTACTGACATTAACATTGCCTTAAAAATGTGCTCCATGCCGCAGGACACCCTGTGTTCTGCTCAGACAGCTGCCCAAATCTGATGAGCTATGATAGCTTCAGTCTAATAATATAGGATAATGAATCATAACACATACATATGTATCCATAAATAGATCGGGGGGTATACGGCTCTGAAAACTACTGGTTTTCCTTCCATCCTAAACTTTCAAGAGCGTCTCCCAGCTAGCTGAATTTCAAATTCCTCAAAAATCTGATTGGCCACGTGTGGGAGAAAGACAACAGGACAGTCACACGGTCCTGACTCCCAGCCTTCGCATCTTTCTTTGCAAGGTTGTTTCTCTGCTTGTGATCCACGCCCCGAGGTCCTTCCAGCTGCTGGCTCTGTTGTGTGTCTCCAAACTCCTGGAGTCACATGATTGTGGGCTGATTTCATGTTTCCCATTTTTGAAAAAAAAGGTCATGATAGCTAGAACAGTTGGAAAATGCAAATTTGAAAGGCTCAGAAAGTCAGAAGATGAATGGTGGTGCTGGACAATGTAATGTTGTATTTCAGCATTAAATGAAGAAAGAGGAGGCAGCTAATTATGAGCTCGTTAGTGTTTTTCCAGGTGTGTCTAGATGTGCACCAGGTCTCCAAATGTACAATGAAACACAAACTTCTTTGAGGTATGTGGGAAAACACAGGTCCCTCCCTGGGTGCAGCTGAAATCTGAGCTCAACCATTTCAGGGTGTTAGGATGTAATGACCGTATTTCTCAGGGTGGGTAAAATCAAGTGATCTTTCCTATTCCGCCCATCTCTCATTCAAGAGCCTTGTTTATCTGAAGCAGCTGCACTAGGAACACCTGATACACACCAGCTGGTGGCTTTCACAGCCTCTTTGGCATCTCGTGAAACCTCTCAGTTGCAGGGTCAATTCTGTCCCTTTTCCAGAGGGGAGAAGTGGTGGGGAGAGTCGAGGAACCCAGTTGTGCATGGCAGAGGTACATGGCCACTACCCTCATGAGCATCACTCTTGCTGAAGTCAGCAGGAGCTTCACTTCTTAACTTGGTAGTGGGTCCATTTCAGCCCATTTCAGTCTTGGGCAGGTCTGAGGGGCACACTGGTACACACAGCCAGTGGTAGGAAGGTCAGGGGTGATGTGGGGAGTACCCCAGTGAGCTGATTTGGGTTCCCAAACCGTGGACCAAGCATCCTTTCAACTAGGGTACTTTGGCATGTGTCAGGCAGTGCATTTTCCTCACTGATTTTTCCTGACGTTGTTCCCAGCCCTCTGCAGACACGGTGAAGGAGGTCATCCAGTTCTCCAAGGACACACTGGAGAAGATCAACAAGGCCCGCATGGAGGGACTTTACCATGAAGTGAGTCCTGGTACTTCTGCTCTCTTGCTGTATACACGCTGCCCAGGAAAACAAGCCTTGTCCCTCTGTACATCCATGATCTAAGGATGAAACAATCTCCCCATTGCTGTAACCTGAACGTCCTCTTCTGCTTCCTGCCCTCTTGGAAGCCCAAATTGCAAAAGCTGACACTGGTTTCTGCCCTCTTTAACACACAACTGTGTCTCGCACAACATCCCAGACTAATTTCTTTTGTAAAGATGATACAGGGAGATTCAGGTGACTTTCAGCACCTCTGACTGGCGCAGGTGTTGGACCAAGGGCCTCTTGGGCTAAAAACATGAGTTAGAGGGCAAGTGTAACAAGTCAGCTCTGCCAGGTAGCCTCATAAAAAGCAGAACAGGGGATCTGGGAGAGGAACAGGACAGTCAGGAGACTTGGCACATCTAGCTGTGCGCTGTCTTTGCCTGTGTTGATCTTCTCTTGGCTCCTCATGTTGCTCATTTGCCAGGAGGTGAGGATGAGTGTTTGGTGTGGGACACTCATATCCCACCTGGAATGTGGGCTACAAGGGCAAAGGGTGAGAGAGCACAAGTCACTTCTTTCTTTCTCCCTCTTTTGCTCACCCAGGAAATACTTAACTGCTCTCGTCAGAGAGCACTCCAGGTAGAGTAGCAACCTCTGTGTTTTAGCTTCCTTTGGGAAAAGGGTGAGCAGAAATGTGGACACTGTATCAGAGCTGGGTGCAGTACAGCTCCATGTCTCCAGCCCTGTGGGGTCATTAAGACTATTCCTTGCATCCAGTGCTTGCAAAAGGTTGGGTGGATGGCACTGGGGTATAAGAGTCCTGTAGGTCACTTGGTGTCTTACAAAACCCAATCTTCTGGAGTCTTTCTCCTCCTGAACGGTAGACACCACTTCTTCCTCACCAGTTTTATGAATGTAACACTGGGAGAGAAAGCTTTGAGCACCAGTCACTTTCCTAGGCTTCTGTTTGTCAGCAATCTTCACCAGTCTTCACAGAGGCTGACTCAGCATCTGGGACTGGTGTGGACCATGCAGCCCACAGTGCTTTGGTGTGGCAGCTTCAGGACCAAAGGTGCTCGGACTTACCCTTCTTCCCCCTGCTTCCCTCACGTGCAGGTTGTGAAGCTGTGCCGTGACTGCCTGAAGAAACAGGAGCCTGTGCTGGGGGACACAAACATTTACCTCCTGAGGATCCTCAGCATTGCCTCCGAGGTGCTCTCCTACCTCCAGATGTTTGAGGAAGCAGCTGACTATGCCAAGAGGATGGTGGATGGCTACTTGTATGTCTGTGCCTTGTTTTTGGCAGCTCTTTGTGCTTATGTAATGTTAAGCAGTGTTACAGGAATAATTTTCTTAGTCTGCTCCCGTCAGGGCAATGGTGCTGGAATTCAGATGGGAACCTGTAAATATATCATGAGATAGAGAGGGACCCCTTCTTAAATGCACAAGAGCTCCCAAACACCTTAATTTACTAAACTGGACCTGGCAATTGGTTTGGGTACATCTTTCATGAGCCTTTTTGTTTTGTCTCAGAAGCATCTCAGGGCTGTCCTGACAGCAAGACACAGAGCCTGGGTGCAGTACAGAGAGGCTGTCACTGCAGGAGATGGTCTGTATGGACTGTTCCCCTGCACCCTGCAGGAAGGAGAACTTGAAGAGAAAAGAGGAACTGTGTCAAATGGCTGTCACTCAAGACATCTCTTCACTCTTGAATAGTTTGTGGATTTTATCTTGGCTAACTAGTTTAGTCCTGGGGTAAATGCTCTGTGAGAACAAAGAAATTCAGGCTTAGTTCACATAGATCCAGAGTAAATCTCACAGTAAAAATGATGTGCTTTATTATTACTGAAGTTTTGTGGCAGGACTGATGAGCAGTTAATAGAAAAAATAAAAAAGAGAGAGAAAAGGAAAAAAAGAGAGGAAAGAAAAAGAAAGTAATGGAAACCATAGAGAAGAGAGAAAAGCCCAGTTCATCATCTCATTCACCCTCCTGCTAAGGGCATCTCATACTCATTACTTGTCTTCTTGGTCAGTTCTAGCCCAAAAGGCCTGTGGTATTTTGTTCTTTTGCAGTGGGGTGACTGAGTCACAGGCTTGCAGGCCTGACAAGCAACTTTAATTGTTCCAGCCCTGGCACTGAGCTAATTGAATCACACAGAGCATATTCCTTCCCCTCTGTGTTCCTCAGTTTTTCAGACCACAGTGAGGGCTATGGTAGTTTCCTTCCTTCATTTAAGATCTGCCAATTCAGTATGCCAAATAAGCCCTTGAAGGCAGGTTTTCAGGTAGGTCCAAGCAGCTTCTAACTCCGCCTCAGCTTCTGAAGTTGGATGCAGGGGAGAAGTTTCATTTTTCTCACCTCAGGTACTGACAGTCCCCAGAGGCAGGGGTGCGTCTGCGTGGGGTGACATGAACATTTCTGAATTTTCTGGAACCACCTGTTTCTCTTCCCATTTTGATTGAGAATCTTGTTGCATTCTCATTTCACTAGGCACCAAGTTGGTCCCCTCTCAGCAGTAGGGTCAGATCTGGGTTTTGTTTGTGCCAAAATAATGTGGAGTGAACCCTGTTCACAGGTTGTTCATCTTTCGCAACTCATGTCCCTGTATAGCTCTGTCCTTGTGTAACCTCTTCCTGCTGTTTTTAAACCGGGCTGCACATTTTGGTGGCACTGAGTGCAGTAGCTCTTCACCTGAGTAAACAACCTGCTCTTTGGCAAACATACCACATCACTGACAAACTTTTGTGAACCCAGATTTTTCCTGACCTAATTACTCAATGTGTTTCCAGGAAAATATATCATCCCAACAATGCGCAGCTGGGGATGGCCGTGATGCGGGCAGGAGTCACTCACTGGCATGCTGGTCTCATTGAAGCTGGGCATGGCTTGATCTGCAAAGCCTATGCCATTCTCCTGATAACCCATGGACCTTCCCACCCAATTACCAAAGATCTGGAGGTAGGTGTCATCTCCTGTGTCGTCTCTGCTCTCCGTCTGGGCAAAGTTACGTTCAAGCTGTAGAAACAACCCATCCGTAAGAGCTGAGAGATGTATCAAGTACTGACTGCTTCTTACTAATGCTGTGGTCTCATGGAGATTGTTACAGTCTGCTGGGAAGTGCAGCTCCCTTCTATTGGAAATTTTCATCCTGAAAAATAGCTTTTATCCTGCACCAGAACATACATTTAAAACGGCAGCAGAGCCCCTGAATCTTCTTTGAAACTGCTGTGCCCAAGGACAGAGCCTCCCATTCTACTAGCAGTCTGATTTTGCTGCTCTCAGAGGCTTGGCATTGTAATTTAACTATATCAAATTATCTATGGTGCATGTTCCCTGTTTACCAACTGATTTTTCTTTACTGGTGTTCGTTCTTCTTTATTCACCACTCCCCACTCCTTCTAAGCAGCATTTTTACCTCAGATGACTGATTGGTATTTCCTATCTTAGAGTCAAAGAGCTGCAGATCCCAGGGGATTACCTCTGCTCAGATATGAGGAACTATTTACAATTGCAGCTGTCATTTATTTAGCCTTTAACTCAGTTAATGTGACCTGTTGGCTTTACAGCATTCTCCTTTATTGCCCTCAAAAAATTACAGGATACTGAATGAAATCCTTTATTGATGTCTTAATCCCCGATATGGCAGAGCTATAATCTTTATTAATGCAATTTTAAATCTTCAGAAAAATTAGTATCTTCTACCTAAAGGCAATCTGACTGTTGACAGTTTCCCCTGTATGTAGCAAAGGGCAAGATCCCGGCACCTCCATTTCTGTGTTTCCCTTCACACTTTAAGAGGAAAATAGTGGATATACGGCTCATGCTTATCTCTGTGCTCCTAAGCCAAAGGTTGAATAAACTCACAGACGCGTGTAAAAATGTGTCCTAGGTCATTACAAGGCCTAGGACGTCCCTGGAGGTCAGTGCCTGTTTTTTGGCAGTGTTTTATTCACTTGTTTCGAGATTCCCTGCCTCACAGGTTCTGTAACCTGCTGTGTCCCTCAGGCCATGCGTGTCCAGACGGAGATGGAACTGCGCCTGTTCCAGCAGAATGAGTTCATGTACTACAAGATGAGGGAAGCTGCCCTCAAAAACCAGAAGATCCAAGTCATGCCTGAACCCAGCAATGAGAATGCACCAAGCCTCTTCCACAAAAAGGAATAATGACACAAATTCATGCCTGTAGGATAACATCACCTGTGGCACTTCCAAACATTGGGAGTGTGTTATAGGAATGTACTATATCAATAAGGATTGTTTCCAGTGGCACCAGTCTGACAGCATGGACCTGCTGGGGGGAAATCCTGAAAAATTTTCTGAGGGCTTAAAGCAGACGAGGTCTTGGCAGAAACAACATCCTTTTTCTACCACTAACATTAAAAACCAAAGCAGAACAACATGTTATAAAATTATTTACATTTTTATTGGAAGCCTGTTTCTCTCTACACAAGTCCTGATTATGAAGTCCTTTGTTAAATTTTAAGTGATTTTTCCTAAGTGGTTCTGTTACTTCCTTGGGATGACATAATTTCTTTCCAGTGATGTCCATGGAATGGTAGAAGTGGGAAGCTGGTTCCAAAAAGTGTCATGTATGTCTGCGGGCATTGAGTGCAAACTCAGTAAGACCCAGAGATGGTGTTTGTGTTCGGTGGTATATTTTTGATGAAAAGCTGCTGAAAAATGATTCTACACCTGGCACAGGTGCAACATCAAACTGCGGGCACTTTGCAAGTGAGACTAAGTGGAATTCCTACATCAACGCAAGTTAACTAGGGCAAATTAGTCTCCTTAGTTAAAAATCAGAAAGTGTCTGCAGTGATGGCAGCAGATGGACATGAGGTGGGTCCATGCCAGAAGCCAGTTGCTCTGGTGTGGTCCACACTGGCTGTGTGGATTGTTGTAACTGAACAAACAGTTTCCAAAGAGCGATGTCCACCTTTGCTCATCTGATGCCTTTAGGCACCTGGCTTTTGACTTAGAGAGGTGCTTAATCAATTTTGCATTGATCAGGAAAGGGATAGCCCATGGGTCAGCTGCCCGTGGACATCCAATAGAGCTAAGGAAAAGTCTAAAGGAAAGGGTTGGATTTCTAACTTGAGAAAGGCCTTTGCTGTCTGTCCATCTGTCTCAAAATACAACTAGTTTGCTCCAGACCTTCAGTGGCCGCCAGGAGATGAAAAGGTTTTTCAAGAATCCCATGCCTGCTCCTCAACAGAATAGCAAGAAAACAAGATCAGGGCTTTTCCTGTTTGATATTTCTGAGTGATTTTGCTGATGTTTCTCCAGATCTGAGTTCACTGGAGACCAACATCTGCTTTTTAGGCACTGTTGAGCCTTCCATTTGTCCATGAGGTGCCTGCCTGGTTCCCAGTGTGACAATCCATATTCGTTCAATTCTTGGCATGAGGATCAATGTAGATCTGTAATATGAAAACCTTTCCCGGGGAGGGAGGAGTCCTGAGAGAGATGCACATGAGAACAAATTGGTCCTTTAGCAATGTGCTGAGGTTGCAGCAGGAGATGGAGAAGCACTTGTAGTACTTCACCTGTATTTCACCCTGGAAGAAGTGTTCAATTCCAGTTCAACCCAACTTATCAGGTGCGGTTTGGGGTGAAACACACACTGGACACCTGAAGGCGGTTTGGGGCCCTCCTCAGGTGGAAGGGTTGGGGAGGGGATGGAGATGGTGTGGCCAGAGCCTGTAGGGCTGGATCCTACTGCAGAGGGGTAAGGATGAAGATGGCAGTTGGTACACACACAAACTGCCCCCATGCTGGTTGCTTCTCCGAGGCAGCTTTCCAAGCAGAATCACTGGCATTTCCCTGAGTCCACCTAAACCACCTCATCCTTTGGCCCTGCTGGTCACCTTGTGATCACTTCGGCCGTGCTTGTAAGGAAAGGGAACAGAACCCTTTTTCTGCTCCTCCATTCACCCAGCCAGGGCAGCTGTGGGTGCAGGATCCACTGGGATGTCCCCAGCGGGATGCTGGCATCTGTCCCCAGGAAGGAACTGGAAGAGCACTCATCAGCATGGGGCACATCTCAGAGGGTCACTCAATGGCTCTGAGCCTGCACCCTGGCTCAACTCCATCCCACAACATCAACACAGCCTTAGCTCATCCTGTTGCCCAATTTCTACCAGTGCTTGCATGAATTTTGGAGGTTGGAGTCTTTTTATAGTAGCAGTGAGGAGACTGATGACTGTGAAGAAGCTTTTCATAAAAATTTTATTTTAATTGATGCATTTTACACAGTAAAATGATTGGTATGTGCAAGGTTCCTAGATTCTCTTGCTGATTCTCTTGCAGGTGATGTCACCTATCATCATGGTCTGAAAAACAAATGGAGAGTGTTAGCTTTTCATGGATTTGTAGAATAATAGAATATCCCAAGTCGAAAGGGACCCATAAGAATCATCATGGTTCTTAGCTCCAAACTCATACATAGAAAGGATCTGGTCTTGCAAATAAAAACAGGACTGATCCCCAGTCTGTCTCCTATAAACTGAATTTTTAAAGCTTTGGATTTCTTCATGGATACCCCAAAGCAGGTAGGGATAATCTGGCATCCCCCAGCTGGGATCAGTTTGCTGCATCTCTCTTCTTTAAGGAAGGGCTCAAACCTTTACTTCTGGATGGGTGAGAACATGCCCTCATTACCCAAAACCTTGACCAGCAGTGTCTAAATTGCGGTCTTATAAATACTTTTTGGGTCAGACTCTAATGAAAATCTGCCCTCAGTGCCTGGCTGCAGAGCCTGCATGCAAGCACCTGCTCTTCTCCAGCACCTCCCCAAGTTCCCCAGCATCTCTGTAGGCTTTCTAGAGCCAAACCCTGAAGGCAGCTATAAGCACCATTACCCCAGGCATTGCCCTTCCATACTTACATGGGTGATGGTGTCTCCGTTGAGCTCGGTGATGGATTTCATCCCTTTCACGGTTGCAATCAGTTTGTTGTTACCCTCCATCTGCACAAGAGCCTGGTAGGAGGACACAGAGGCATTCATGTTACTGCTGGAGGCCACCTCAAATCCTGCATTTTGTCCTTTCCCTTCTGTACTAGGAGAGGACTGCAGAGCCACCAGGGCTTGGCCAGGGCATGCCATGTCATCTTCTCTCCACCACCCACCTATTGCACACTGCTGCAGAAACCTCCTTTGGGGTGAGGTGCCTGGAGCTGGGTGAGAGCATGGGGCTGAGGGAAGCCTCAGTCAAGGTGGGAAACTATTTAAGGAGCTTTCAGAAACTCAGTCACGGCTGCAAAGCTCTCCAAGGGACAGGCACATCTCCTGAGTCTCTCCCCACCAGGAGCTGAACATCTTAAAAGGCTGCAGACAGAACCAGCATGCCTGGGGCAGCTATCACTGATCACTGAAATCACTCAAATAAATAACCCAGCAAAGCCCATCTCTGTTTATCTGTCTTTCCCAGCTATAAGATGTGTTCATCTGCCCTTGAGCTGCTGGTTTATGGAGGGTAACACTCTTCTAATAGCTGTTTCCCCCTGCTTTATGCGAAAGGGACTTCAGTGAGGCTGGAAATTGTGATACAGCCAGTACAGTTCTCAGAGCCTGATTCACCAGTGCATTTTTTGATGATCATCCCTCTTACTTCCAAAAGTCCCTGAAATATCATCTTCTCCTGAGGTAGAGATGAGAGGCAATATTTGTCAGTGGTGCTGCCTTGACATTTTATGAACCATTGGAAACTAATGTCCAGGAACGGGAGCTCACCCATTTCAAGGGTGATAACTCCTCACCTTGCCAAATCATCTCACCCAGTGTAAACAGGAGCAGTGGAAAAGGGTAGCAGAGAAGTTAACAGCTACTAGGACTTTAAAGGAGAGATTTATTGGTTTATGATTCATTATCTGACCCTCCTGCACTACCTTTAAGTCAACAAAATGAAGGTGGAGGTATGTTTTGTGTTGCAATATGACACAAAGTCAATCCCTTACACCTCAAATCTTCCAGAACTTTTGCTGTCAGAAAAATTTACCAAAGCATCTTTCTCCTCCTTTTCCGAGTGGGATATTAAAACACTTGCTTCCAGTGTTTTCCAGACCAGGTATTAAAATAGCTTTACAAATGCAAGAAGTGCAGAAGTGCTCTAATACCTCAGTCCCTTTCCTCAAATGTGGAGGGAATGGCTGGAAAGTTAATGTCCCTTTGCCCACACAGCCCTGGCAGAGGGGTGGCTGATCACTCACCTTCGCTTTCTCTCCTGTCATCATCTCCATCTCACACTCCTCCCCAATGGTGAACTCGTTTGTCAGCACTTTGGAGCCAGTGGTCACAGTAACCTTGAACTTTTTCCCATTCTGCACAATTTCTGTGGTGCTCTTGATGTCCTTGCCCTTCTGGATCTGGTCATCAGGAAGCCCTGCCCAGGAACAAGAGACATTAGGTGAACCATGGAGCCAACTGTGGGCTGGTTGCTGCTGATTGAATGAATGTGGCAGGATTTGGGAACCTACAGCTGGGAAATTTCTATTCCAGTGTGGAAAAACCTTTCAATGATGATGCTTCCCCAAAAACTACATAACCCTGAGTCTGCTGGGGAGGAAGAATACTACTGTCATCCTGGATTTTGTGTGGGAAGTAGACATATTCCTTGTCTCACTGACCTGTCTGGGAGCACAATAGGTATCTCCCCGACTAAGAAAAAAATCCTGCTTTCTTTCCTTCACTGAGAGGCAAGAAAAATGGAATAAATCAAGGTAGAATGAATGACCTAAGTGGATTTTTTATGAGATTCAGGGTTCCTGAGAAACACTTAACTAAAATCTTTTCCCAAAGCCTGAAGCTGATCTGACAAGGTAGAGCCCTCCTGACACATAACTGTGCAGAAACAGTGCCAAAGCCTCCTGAATCCCCACAGGAGCACATTCCCTGTCACAGATTTTCCTAGTGGAAATCCCTCTAGCTCCATTCATCATTAAGCATTTAAACAACCCCAGCTATTTTTCTGATCAATGCTGGAATTTGGGGCTTTGCAGCATCGTCGAGCAGCAGCACAGGGGTTGAGCCATGTCCTGCTTGCCCTCAAATTTCACAGCCTGATGGAGCAGATCTGCAGCCCTCCTAAGCCACCAAAGTCCTGCTGGTTTGTCATGTGTGTGCAGCACTTGGCCAGTGGCTGCAGAGCCTGTCAGGATAATTTTCTTGCAGGCCATAAAATGTCACGCATCATCACTTGCTATCCAGCCCCCAGCCAGGGAGATGCTTTCTCTTCTATTTTGATATCACATCCCCACACACATACATTTAAAAACCCGCAAAACTCCAAAATGGCAGACAGATATAGGAGATCTGAGAGATGTCTCAATCTATGTCACCAGCACATAAGCACAGTTGGCTCCCAAAAATTAGTGGGATCTGTAGAGGCAAAGCAGCATGTAGCAGATGCAGGCACTTACCGAGGGCTTTCATAAAGGGCTCAAAGTTTTCCTGGGACTGGAGTTCATACTTTCCAGTGAAGCTCATGGTGAAAAGGCTCTCTGTGCTCCCAACACAAGAGAAGGTGTCTTGCTGGCAAGCAGAGCCTGGTTTTATATGGTCCCTTTGCTTTAAAAGTTGGCCAGAGGTGAGATGATGTAATTGTTTTATGGTCATGTTCAAACATTAACGCAAAATTGGGCAACGGTCAACGATAAATTGCTCTACATTTTACAGACTACAATTTACAATGTGGGGGCAGGGAAAATCCCATAAAATCAATTTTACGGAGGTCGCGATGTGGCATCCATAAACAAATGATAAAAAAAAATAATAATTGTGCGAAGAGATTAACGATCAGAGGAACGAGCCAATTCATCTAATGAGCTTGCAGTCCAGAAGCACGTACCTGGAGGAGGAGAAAGTGGTAAAGGATTGTGTGTTCCCTGGATCTGACTCAAGGGGGGTTTCTGCTCGCTGGTGTGTGCACACAGGGTCTTTAGCACAGGCATGAAGAGTGGCTGCACACTGACAGGGACTGCCTTGCTCACAGACCTCACTGACACAGACCTCAGATACAGCAGTAGTCAGAAAACCATCATTGTCCCGTAAGAAAAAACACGACGCAAAATCAATTCCTGGGCTTGCATGGGCCCATCTGAAGACTGCGGTTTAATTCAAGCTCCATCACTATGGCCCTGCCTCCAAGAAAGAGTTTTGCATGGATAGATGCACCAATGCCATTAGTGATCTACCAGGGCTAAAACACCCTTTCCTCTCCTCTCCCCAGAGGAGCCACAGTCACTCCTGCACTGAAGGAGTATTGTGGCCCTCAAAGCTGCATTTCTCCCAAATGCCACATCAGAAGTAGGTCCAGTGGCAGCCTTCAAGCTGAGCCAGATTCCTCCCTCCAAAGTGGGACTCAGATCTGGGGTCCTCTTCCAGTCCCTTTGCCTGAGCATCCCAGATTGCTTCATGGCTTGTGAGCATCCATCCTCTGGGGCTGGACTGGCAGGCTCAGCTCCTGTCTCATCTGCTGCCCCAATGAATTCCTTCTCCCTCCCAAAGTCAGCCCAGGTATTTTCCCCCTTTTCACTCACATCTCCTCTTTGCAATTCTTCCATTTTGCCTTCTCACAGCATCTTTGTCCTCTTTTGAAGTGAAGTCGTGGATTTTACATTCTTTTACAAGAATGTAAAAGACCTGTCTCCTTGCAATCTGGAGATGCTGTCAGAGCCTTTTGCAACCGCCTGTCCTGCTCCTGCCGGCTCAGCCTGGCCCCTCTCTGTGCTGCAGTGGTGCTCAGTGACACTGCCCAGGCCAGATCAGCCTCAGTTTCTGGTTAATTAGTACAGGCAGTGTCCGCTGGATGAAGCAGAAGAGGGAAAACCTCAGCTGGTGCGGTGGGCGGTGTATGAAGTTGTCTGGGGGGAGGAATCTGTAGGGGATGTCATCCCTGTGCACCGCGAGGGGGCCAGGCAGGTTCAGAGAGCACTCATGGCAGGTGGGTTGATTCAGCAGTTTCTACAAACAGCTTTTTTGGCTTTTTTTCCCTTTTATCCCCTTGGGAATGACATCACCTTTTTTCTCTGCCCGGGTGAATACCCCAGTGTCACCTGGGGCTGCACTGATACATGTCCCTTTTTAGTGTCTCCTCTATGGTGACAGTGGTGACTGAGCTTTCTGGCCAGATCCTGGCAGTAGCTGGAGCTGGCAGCTCCCTGCCTCCTGGCATGGGCCACCTGGAAGCACATGTGTGCCTCCCACATATTCGTGCCTTAGACCTCTGGCTGCTCCTCCAGGCAATTCAGGTCCCCTCTCTCTACATGGTGGGGAGAGAGATTCAGACTTGAAAAAACTGCAGAGTTCCCAGGCTCACAGTGTCCCTGGAGGCCAAGCTCCTGAGGTCTGGATGTCACCCATCAAATATTAAAAGGGGAATATATTTGTCCAGGACTTTCTTGGTAGTTGGGCAGAAATTGTTTGAGTAGTTCAGAGAAATGGACAACTCATGAGAGAATTCTCTCCATTTGGGACCCATATTGTTTTCTGCAGGTATCCTCTTCTACTTATTGTGAATATCCCTAACATATTTCTGCTCCCAGACTTGGTGTATTGGATAAATGTGGACTACGATCACCTGCTGGAAAGTTTGGAAATGCAACCAACTGATTTTTGATCAATGATCAAAAAAAAAAAACCTCTTTGTGTTCTGTTGGACTTGGGTTCTTTTATTTCCTTTAGCAAAGAAATGCAGAAGTTTATATAGAAAAAGAAAAAATGCTTATTGAATTAAATTTGGCCAAGGTAATTATTATCTAGCCAGGCCTGCTGGGCAAACGGCAGGTGAGATAAACTTAATCTCAATAGCAAAGTTCAGAATACTTGTACATCTCCCTACCAGAATACGGGATCTTTTAAAATATGACATCACTGAACTTTCCAGGGCCAAGAAAATGCCCCTGATTTGCATTAACACAAGGCCAAGTCAATTGATAATTTCATTAAACTAAATCCATACCCTAAAACCTGAGCCTGGTTTGTAGAAAGGGAAAAGGCATGAATCATTTTCAAAAATTACCGAGGAAGCTACATCTTGGGGGAAGCCAGCAGGTACTTCTACGTGTAAGTTGCTTTGAATATAATGCATAGATCTTAGAAGCTTGTCAAAAAAATGGACACAAGTGTCTCATTTCTGCTTTTTGCACCTGAGTCAAAGAAATGGATGTGCAGAACATCTCAACTCCGACCTAGACATCCAAATGCTCTTTCATCACCTTCCCTCAACCTTTCCCTGAGATTCCTCATCTTGGCTCCCATTTATTCATTGTCTGCCAAGGCACTGGGAAACCACCCTCTTATGTGCACTTCTTCTTGATGATTTGGACTTTATGCTGGGAAATAGGATTTTGAATTTTAGGGCTTCTACATAAAAAAATCTCTCTCTGCCTCCTCCAGTTTGAACTAAACTCTTACTTAAGTTCTGAACTATGAAAAGGACTTTACAGCCAAAGCACTGTGTGGGGACAGGCACTTTGCTTAGCTGCAGACTTGTGGGGAGGTTCTGAGAATGTCTTCATGCACCTCACCTCTGTCACCTCTCTTACTCCTCTTGTCTATCCCACCAGTGACTCCCCAGTCTTTGTGAAGCCTTTGGTTTCCCCTCAGTTCTTTGGGAAGCTCGGGCTGGGCTCTTCGCTAGTATTTTCTTGGCCCAAATGTGAAAGGCTACAAGCCAGGGGTTTTGTTGATTCAGTCCTGGATTTTTCTAGTGCAGGTCCACCTGGACACCCCAAAAGCCTTTTTTTTGGAAGCTTGGTCATGAGCTTGCCAGTCACAGATCCCCAGGTGGGCTTCCCTCTGTCTCAACCTATAGTACTGCTTGGGTAATCCCTATTTCTGCTATCCTTGAACCTGGGAACTTGGTCTGCTGCCCAGTTCATCTTGGGTCTGATTATTTTGAACCTTGAGGAACAAAGGTTTCTTTGGCAGGCCACATGGCTGCACTGATTAGAAAGGTTGTATGGGATGGGAAAAGATGCCACTGCTGCTGTGAGCTCTCTGTTGCTCTTGGTTTCCACCAAGTTTTCTTTGTGCTGCATTACCAAGACAGCACTGAGATGAGATGATGAGAATTTCCTAGATTTTTCTCTTTTAAAAACAGCCTTGACAGTCTCCTGAAGACTCCTGCCTCCAAGCTGTAACTTCCAAGCTGCAGACTCGCAAGCGCCAGTTTGTAGTGGTTTAGATTAGATATGCCACTATCAGAGCCCTGATAAGGCTGCCAAAAGCGGCAGATTGTAGAGAACTGCTTCTTGATAAACCTTTCCATTGATGGTGATATTCAGCAAAGGGCAGACCTCAGCCCTTGTCATCTTATTACAAAGGTACCAAAGGGAGCAAAGGGTTAGTATTGCATCTCTGAGGGAAGGGAGCTCTGCCAGTGATAGCATGATACCTACGCTGCCTTAGCTCTGCTTGCCAAGGATCACCTGAGGAGCAGAGCTTACAGAAGACCTTGTCTTTGAAGCTGGGGTCTTGCCTCAGAGTAGGAATAAAGCTGCTGGCTGTGCCACTCACCTCCCACTCTCTTGCCTCCAACATCTGTGACATAGTGCCATGGCCTCTCTCGGGGCACGTGGACCCCTCTGCTTATGCCCACAGAGGCCATGTATTGTCCTTGGAGCTTGGACTTTGATGGGGTGAGGCTGTCCTCCATCCCACTGCCCAGCTCGTGGAGTCAGGGTATAAGGACTGAAAATGCTGCTCCCTTCTTATGGAGCTTGTCTGTGCCAGGGCAAGGAAAGAAAATGTTGGGAAAGAAATAGAGCCATTAGCAGGTAATGTTCTTGAGTGAGGAAGCTCTGGAAGAGTCCCCCGAAGCAGAGCCAGTGAACATTTAGCCAGAGCAGATGATTCATCTCATCCCACCACGTTTGCAGTGCAGATGTCCCCATCTGATCCAGGCACATGAAGAGCCCCTGAGACACGATGGGGATAAGTAAATCTTCGTCTGCACAAGTGGAAGAGGCTGGGGTGCTGGAATGGAAAGGACAGCAGCTTCCAGTGGTCAGATGAATTCTGGTCCTGGAGGGACACCTGGCTGTCGCTGTGGACCAGTGCTCATCTGTCCAGCTGGCTTGTGCTCTCCTTCATCCTAATTTGTGGAGCTCAGTGGCTCACTTAATGCTGCTCACAGGGGGTTGCAGCTAATTAGTCAGGGAGAGCTTCTCAGGCCCATACAGGCATGAGGAGGAGCCTATTCCTGTCTCTCTCTGAAGCAAATATATAACCACAGTTTATATATAAAATAAAGGAAGGTTCAAGCAGTAACCCCCAAGACCTTCCCTAGCAGATGGTGTTCCTTGGATGGGGAAAGCAATGACACAAGAGTGATGCACCAGCCAGA
Source organism: Cephalopterus ornatus (assembly GCA_013396775.1). Taxonomy (NCBI): domain Eukaryota; kingdom Metazoa; phylum Chordata; class Aves; order Passeriformes; family Cotingidae; genus Cephalopterus; species Cephalopterus ornatus. The sequence continues at coordinate 16,915 of VZRE01001325.1, forward strand.
GGGTCAGTGCTGAGGCAGGACACGGCTGTGAGGAGGGCAGAGAGGTTGTGTGGGGTGTAAGAACACCTGAGTTTTCACCAGGTTCAGGACCACAGACATACTCCATGGGAAACAACCACGGTGCCAGCAAGAGCAGAGCTGTGGACAAAGTCCAGGATTGCCACTGTCCGTGTCCCTCTTGGTCCTGTCGTGTTTGCTGTAGTCAAAGTGCTGCCGTGTACTCCCCACAGAGACTGCCTGACTTTCCCAAAGTCACCTGGAGAAGCTGATAAAACAAAAATGCTGTGACTGCTCTGCCTTCACAGCATCTCTTCTGTCGAGTCCCTAGTGGGCTGTCACAGAGCCCATATCCTGTGGGACAGCAGATTTTGAGATAAAATTAGGCCCAGGGGTATAATGTAAACCTTGGTATAATAGGACCAGATTGCACAACCTTGTCCAGGTAACAGCATCTCCAATATCCCACCATGAGAGCCAGCACTGTGGAGTTCCTTGTGCTCCCATTCTGCTCTAGCTTTATGAGTGGGTCCTACACTTTGGTTTACAAGACCCAAGACACAACACAGATGTCCTTGAGCTGGTTGTGAAACACCTCCCTCTGAGGAAAGAGTTGCACCCATCTGTGGGGAAAGGGCTGCCATGCTGGCAGCTCCTTGCCCTGCAAAATCACCAGAGGTGGATGTGGAAAAGTCTGCTCTGTGCACATTTGTAACAAGAGGAGGTGACCCACGTGGCAGTTCTGCTTCATGGCAGCTGAGATACTGGCAATTTATATTAGATGCAGCTTTGTCCACTTTAATTCACCTACAGTTGAACATTTCTTCCTTTTATCTTCTTGATATGAAGCTGAAACAAATGATTCTGGGTGCACATTTGCCTGTGCAGCTGCAGACACTCTGCAAACCTCCTTAGCCCCCCTTCCCTTGCCATGGATCTCCGAACCTGCCACATGAGGATCTGCCCCTGAGATAGGCAGACCTGAAATAGGTTGATTTCTTCCAAACCCTTACTCTTTTTTTTAATCTAGAATCTCCCTGTTTTATCTGTGAAAGTTCACACTTCTGTGTCTGAGGGGGGAGGGGACATTTAACTTCTTCAACAAGCCCCCGTAATAAGCTTATCTATTTTTCTCAGCCAACATAATGCACTTTCCACTGGAATGTACTCTATATGGGGTAGTAAATGGCATTGCAAAACCCCAGAAATCCTGATCACCCCCTTACTGAACCTGTCTGGTGTTGTCTGGGTCACTTACAGCTTTTATTTGTGTGTGGTTTTCAGACCCCAGACAGCTTGTGGGCGGAGACAGGACTGGGAGATACGGGGAGATTTTTATAAAATTTGGTGCATTCTGGACCTGGTTGAAAGGTGGGGTCCCTTCTGTGTGCCCCTTTCTGAATTTCTCCCTGGGGTAGGAGAGGTCCTGCTGAAAGGAAGGTGTTAAAAGCTGTTCTGTTGGCTCATGCCTCTCAGCTTGGTAGCCTAACCTCCTGCCCCAGAACTTCGCCATTCCCTCCTCTTCCTCAGCTCCAAATTACGGCTCTTTGGACAGGTGTTTCCCAGATGCTTTTGGGGTTGCTGGATGTCCGTGGCCCGAAAGGTGGAGGCAGTTGTGGAAGGGTGGGAAAGGCTGGATGGGAGAGCAGGGAAAGAAAGGCTTCCGAGGCGGCAGTTCTGCATCTCCTCCGCGGACACGAAGAATTGCCGCCATCTAGTGACACGGGATTGACCGGGACAGTCCGTGTTCCCGAGCGCTCCTGGGGATGCTCCGCGGGGGGAATGGACACGGCACCCCGACCCGAAGCGTTGCTTGTTCCTGGGTCATGTAGGGGCGGCCCATTGCTAGAGAGGATGGAAAAGCAGCTCAGCAAACACGAAGCTGAGAGTTTTGCCGTGCCTGTCTTTGAGTGCTGCAACACTCGGGCCCGAGACCTGAAATTTTGCGGGAATTTGAGCAGGAAAAAATTGCCTTCTTGCTGTTGTATGTGCCCCTCTGCTTCCTCAGTCCTCATCATGCTTCTGGATGCCTTTGGAATGTGAAGAGGCTGAGAAAATTCTATCTGGAGGGATGAAAACTGATGCACAGCAAAAAAAAGAGTTGGAGAAGTCTGACAGTAGCCTTAGCTAGGGTTTGCAGATACAGCTGATTCCTGACATATGAGTCTAAAGAGCATGAATTATTCAGGAACAGACAAGGTCCAAAGTGGAAGTGCTAATCCCAGCAGGAATACGGAGGCACTGAGTAAGACCAGGTTAATTAAAGGCTATTACATTTTTCCAGCTCTTGATCTGTTGCTGCAGTGGATGAGTCCTGACAGGCTGGTGTGCATGGGCACCCTCCTTTCTTTTAAAGTTCAAAATAATATTAAAGAATCATAGAATGAATCATACAATGGCCTCGGTTGGAGCAACCTTAAAGATCATCTTGTTACAACTACCTTTCACCAGACCAGATTGCTCAGAGCTCCATCTAAAATGAAATGCCACTCTAAACCTGAATGCATGGAAATTTCAGGGCTGAGCAGGGCAAAAGCCCTCCCACTAAATGTTACTCTCATCCCAGTGAGTGTCCCAGGCACTTCCTCTGTGTTCGGTGTTCACCTCTGGCTGCCACAACAGCAGTCCCTGCGTGAACCGCTGACCCTGTTAGTGAGAGTTGTCGCTGCTGATAGGCCCAGGGCATAGACAGGCTCGTGGCAACAGCCCTGGTCCAAATGCAGACTGCAAGTATCCCGGTATAACCCATGTTTTGCAGGATTCCTGCATCCCATAGGGATGTAATGCTGAAGGGATCATCAATCTCATTGTAAACTCTTCACTTGAAAAAAAAAAATCAGCCAAATCAGTGAAGTCATCTCTTTAGCTGTGCTAAAATACACATTAAAAGAACTAGACATATGGTAAGTAAATGCCCAGAGGCATAGTGTCCCATGGTGGTGGGAATAGGTGAGGTCTCATTGAAATGTGCTAGGTGACCCTTGCAGAGATGATCAGACATACATTGGAGATATTAAATTATTGCACTGGTAATAAGAACTATCAGCTTGTGCAGCTTTGGATTTGATTCATTCCTTGTTCTAGCCTAAATCTGAGCTGAGCTCAAAGTGTGCTCTGTCTCTGTTTCCTTTCAAGGAAGGAAAATCCTAAATTCACCTTGGCACACTGTTGTGGGAGAGGGGAGAGGTCAGAGTAGAGGAGACAAACCATGTATCCTTCAGCTTTTAGTATTTTCTTTTTTCCTAATCTTTCACTGTTTTTTTCCAGAGGTGCAGTTTTTTGTGTCAGCTACCATTGGAGCATGATGAGGAGCTGAGGCTCTGGTCTGGAGACATCAGATGGCCAGATGACCTTGGGAACTTCTGATGACTTCAGGGGTGGCCCTGGGGAGGTTTTACCATCGATTTAAACTTGAACCATCCCTGATGAACAAGGTCCAGCCCCGTTGCCTCTTTTTCTAGCACCTTCTGAAAGGACCTGGATGCACATCTGGGATGGGGACAGACCCCCATTGCAGGGTCAGCACCCCACTGCATGCTAGTGTGGCATGAGGACCTGGTGGCTGCGAGTACAGGGAAGTCACAGCAGATTTGGGAGGCTCAGGCTTCATTTTTGCAATGTCATGAGGAACGTTGAGCACAGAGGTCCTCCACAGACAGTGGAGAGATGTGGACTGGTTGGGTGATATAATTTATATAATTACAGGTAAGTAGCTCCCTGCCTAGCTGATCAGCTGATTTCCTAGAGATTTGCTCTGCTCTGCCCACTGTGTGAGCTCAGATAAATTATTAAAGAGCTTCTGTTTTCTTCCTGCTCTGTACAACACCATCAGGGGCAACTTTGCCCAGAGCCTAAAGTTTTGCTTCTGCCTCCCACTGAGGAGCTTGCAGAAGCAGCCCTTTGGGATGCTGGGTGTAGAAAAGCCTGTTTCTATGTCAGTGCTCAGGGCAAGGACTGAACCACCCTCTTCTGGAAACTTTTCTTGTGGCTCCAGTTACTCTCCAGAGTTAGAGAGGCAGTGTAATGTGTCAGACTCCAATGTTTTGGCAGGCAATGTATCCCCTGCTGCAGACATGAGCTTTCTGGGTCATGGCAGGCTGTTATGAGGTACCTTTGCACCTTACCTGCCTGGGCTGAAGTCCCCACTCAAGCTCCAGCAGCGCACACTGAGCTGCACCCTGGGTCTGTGCAGCCACTGGTCCTGTGTCAACCTTTCCCTTCAAAAACCACTGATTATATTAAAACAAAAAGTAGAAAAGGGATGCACATCCCTTCCCTGCGAAGGAGAACTGATTTTTTTTTTTGCACAGCTCCACACACGTCCCATCTCCCTTCTGTGCCTTAGTTTGCCCATCGGTGGGACAGGGCTGATAGGAGGTTGGACACTTGGCTTTGTACAGCTGAGTTACAGACTGATCTTGGTTGCAAGGATGTGTCTGGCCCAAAACCTCCTTTAAGCAGGTTCAATCTCAAATTGAAATCCAAGCTCACAGTTAGATCCATGTGCTTCCTCAGCTGGAGTGTCTCTGGGGTTATACTGGTGACAACAAGCTCTCTGTTTCCTGTGCTTGATCACCCTCATGTTAAAAGCTCTCTCCTAATATTTAACTAGATTTTTCCTGAGCTGCAGCACATTCCCATTCCCAGGCTCGGTGCAGGGAGGCTGTCTCTGCTGGCTGCTCCGCAGGGAACATCGTCAGGTTGTAGCAGGGACAAGTTTTCCGTGAGCACAAGTGCAAAGGGTCACGGGGTTGGAAGCGGTGGCAGCAGGTTGTTTGTTCACTCTCTTGTCGTCTATCCCTTGCCGAGGGACTGCAGCGTTGGCCCAAGTGCCCGAGGTGGGAACGGCCGTGGGAGTTCATAGGATTGGGGTGGGAAATGGCCTCTTCCAGCAGCGCCGGCGGCTGCTCAGTGGGATTTGCGTGAACACGGAGGATTTAGCTCAGTGCTTCCTGTCAAATCCTGTCCTTAGTTTAACCCCTTTGAACAGAATCAGCCTGCTCTAAAAACATAGCTATTTCCTATTCTTAATTATTTTTTAAAAAAGCTGCAGCTTTGGCAAACAGCCCACGAGGGACATGACGTGCCAGTGCAGCGCCTTCTGCACCGTCAGGGCTTTTCCTCAGGCAGGAAGTGTCTCCAGGGCGGTGTGGGAAGGGAAAGCGAGACGAGGAGGCTCCAGCCACCTTGGCACAAGTCCCAGGCAGCCTTTCCACCACCCGCAAAATGCCACGTGCCCTGCAGTGGCCCCCGCTGCTCCGGCTCCCCAAGACTTTTTCTGAGAGGAGGTGGCTTGTTCCCTGAGGAGTTCTGTCTGTCCACAGGGGAAGTTTTTGAGGGAGTTGAGGGGGCTACTCTGGGTCCCTAGCGGTGACAGTGGTCCCTCCCCAGCAGCCATGGAGTACATCAGCACACGGGGAGGCACGAGGGCTGTTGACTTCGAGGGAGCCCTTTTCTCTGGCTACGCGCCCGACGGGGGCCTGTTCATGCCCCAGAGCATCCCCTCGCTGAACAGGGACACCCTGCGGCGCTGGAGCGGCCTCTGCTACCGTGGGCTGGTCAAGGAGCTGTGCTCCCTCTTCATCCCAGCCGACCTGGTCCCACGGAACACACTCAATGGTGAGCGCAGCCACGCAGGGAGCTGCTCGCGGGGGGTGTGTGCGAGGATTTTAGGGTGTTCAGATTCACCTGCCTGCCTTCACCCCACCTCTCACGGCCCTCAGAGGATGGAGCCTGCTGCCCTATTGCCTGCTTCTTTCTGTACCCTGATCTCCTCCGTCACCTTGCAGGAATAGGTGTTCCCTGTGTGCAAATAGGGATTCTGGTGACTTCAGTAGTGATGGCTGATGCTGTGGCCCTGCTCGCTGCTGGGTCACCCCGCTGCTGTGCTGGGCTCCTGACTCGCCCTCCCTCCAGGGCTTCCTGCTGCTCCGCACTCTCCTTGAGATCACATTTTTGATGTTTTACAACACTTAAGAGCTGTCACCTCCACCAGAGGGCAGCTGCAACCTCTGTCTCAACGGCACATAGTGATAAAACTCGGGTTTCCTGTATTTTATATTTCAGCACAGTTTTCTCTGATTGTGTAGTGTCCCCTGGGGTTACTTGGTAGAGAGTTATCAAACACCATGAAGCTGGCCTGGTTTATTCCTATTAACTACTAATAACTTGTTAGATGTCTGTCACCGCTCCAGCAACTGAGAGTCTTTGGTTGTGCAGAAAGGTACCAGGAGCACGAAGAACACAGGTGAAGGAAGCCATGGGCCAGAAAAACAGTCTAACAGCTCCTTTAACCATTTTCCTTCTAGACCTGATCAACAGGGCCTTCAGCAGGTTCAGGCACAAGGATGTTGTCCATTTATCCAGGCTGAAAGATGGACTGAATGTTTTGGAGCTCTGGCATGGGGTTACTTATGCATTTAAGGATCTGTCCCTGTCCTGCACAGGGCAGTTTTTGCAATACTTCTTGGAGAAAAAGCAGAAGCACGTCACTATTCTGGTGGGTGAGTATGTCTCTTTGTGAGGGGTAACATTTCTGGGCAGGCCCTTACCTTGAGAGCCACCATCCCACAGCCCTCCCCTCAGATGCCCCAGGGTGGTATTGCCTCATGGGTGGCTGGTGAGTGATCTCCAGGCAACGCCAGGGTGGCTTCTCTAGTCAAACACATCTCATGGAGTATCTCTGTGTCTTCTGTTAAAGTGCAGTGATGCAGGTTTGACTAATACATCATTTTTTTCTTTTCTTGGTGCTCCCTCACTTTGAAACAGGGACTTCAGGGGACACAGGGAGCTCAGCCATCGAGAGTGTGAGAGGGCAGAAGAACATGGACATCTTTGTTCTGCTGCCCAAGGGGCTCTGCACCCAGATACAGGAACTTCAGATGACCACTGTCATTGAAGACAACGTCCACATCTTTTCTGGTTGGCACTGTTGTTGGACTGTCCGCTTTATGGCCCTGCTGTGTCAAAACCATGACCTTTAAAGTCCAAGGGAGATGCTCAGTGGGATTTGCAGCTTTAGCAGCTGCAGCCATCCAAGTCATTGCCATCACCATGCCCAGACATCTGGCTAACAGGAGACAACGTCCCCAGTTTGGTGACCAAGTGGTTCAAGGCTTCTTTGTCTCCTGGCCACAGATCAGAGCTGCCTCATGCAGGCGTTTGGTGTTTGGCTACACTGAGTTCAGCACCATTTCTTGACACTAAAAGGATTTGGAGTCAACCCTTCCCTCTGTCTTCTCACCTTCACATGTGATCCATCCCCTACCACCTTGCCATCCCCATAGGTCGGCATCACCACTGGGTGCTTGAGCTGCTTGAGTTCCTATGGACTCTTCTGCTCAGCCAGGTCTCACCTTGGCATCTCACAAGGGGAAATTACATATTTGGCATATGTATATTTGGTATAAGCAGGAGCCCAGAGTGCCGTGTCTACAGGAACCACCCGACATCCACAGGGTGCCACTCAGCCCCTGAGGCAGACGGGCCACAGCAAACCCCAGGGCTTGAGCCCAACGCTATTTCTGCGCAGAAATACCTTGTGCCTGCTGCACTGCTGTTGCCAGATCTAATCTTTCCTTTCTCCTTTTGACAGCTCATGGGAACAGCGATGAAATCGATGAGCCGATCAAGGAACTGTTCGCTGATGATGATTTTGCCAGAAAATACAATTTGATGAGCTTGAATTCCATCAACTGGTCCAGGATTATGGTGCAGATTGCTCACCACTTCTATGCTTACTTTCAATGTGCCCCATCCCTGGATACCACCCCGCTGCCAGTAGTGGAAATTGTTGTGCCAACAGGAGGAGGAGGAAATATCACAGGTAAAGGGAAAAAGATAGGTTAGATAAGAGAGAAAATGCTGTGATCTATAGACCAAAAGCACTTCACAGATACTGGGTATTGCTATTTATTAAAACACCCACTCTCTGGTAGGATTTCTTCAGAACCACTTATATTTTATTACTCATGTATGCTTATTACTCAATTTAGGTGTCACTGATGATTTACAAGGTGCAGAAAAACCCAAACCACCCTTTGATGATGACTGTAGCTATCTTGAGGATGGGAACATTAGGAGAGGACAGAATGTGTTTGATGAAGAAAAGAGGGAAAATACTGTGGCTCTGATTTCTTAAGTGAGACATTAACAGAGGTGTGGAGTCCTGCCTGGTCCTACTCTGGTTTGTATGGTAGTGTGTGGTCAAGAGAACCACTCATAATTGCATAATCTGGCCTTCTAAATGAGAGCCCTTGATTGCCTCTGTTCCAAAATAGGCATAGAACTGTCTTAAGACAGCAACAAAGGATTTGATATATTTGCTGCACTTCCAGGCTGTCCATCCGAGGAAGCATTAACAAGCCCAAAATCTCATCTCTCTTGCTTGCACAGCACCTGCCTGACCTCTCGTCCCCTACCCATCCGTCATCAAATGTGGAGATGCCCAAGGGTCAGTGTTCAATGGCAGGTGGAGCACTGCATCCCTGGATTTTATAGTCTGGTGCTCTACCAAACCACTGGAGGCAGATATCTCAGAGTCCACTAGGGAATATCATTCGTGTCTGCTTCTGAGCCAGGTGCTCAATCAATCTGTACGATGACTCCTTTGCTAAACCTCCTTTGGATGTTTCTTCACCAAACACGCACGTATTTATTCCCTGTTTTTTCCTAGCTGGCTGCATTGCCCAGAAAATGGGTCTCCCGATTCGACTTGTTGCCGTGGTGAACAGCAATGACATCATTCACAGGACTGTCCAACGCGGAGATTTCTCACTGGCAGGGAGTGTGAAGGCTACATTAGCATCAGCCATGGATATTCAGGTATGTAGTGCATTGGCCAAAATGGGGAAATAGCAAATAATATAGTTTTTTGCTCTTACTCTGATCTACCTGCGTAATTCTGCTACTGGCAGCGCCTTTTAGTGATGCATTAGGAGGTGTGACTCCTGTTACCATTTATGCTGCAGACTGCTGAGCTGAGATGGATCAAACACCTTCCTCTTCGCTTTTCAGGGCTTGACTTTGTGATCTTCATTGTTGAATGCTGGGTTTCTGGGGTTTTGTCCTGTGCAGCGTTAGCAAGAGAGGGACGCTTTCACAACATGTGACAGCTACGCAACTATAAATGCCACCATGTCTCAGGGGTTTTGTTGATGCTTCTGAAAGGCTCCACCAAGAGCAAGAGGAGTGACCAGGAAGAAGGTAGGGAAGTCCAGAAGAAATGTCTTGTTTATGGCTGTCTGCAGCTCGCTCAGAGCAAAACAAGTCTCAGCAGGCAGGCAAAGGCCTCAGAAAGAAAAGTCATGGAGGTACAGAAACCAAACAGCTGGAAGCAAATACCTCCCGTTTCATTCCTACCCTGTGATCCCCAGGGACTGGATTTGCTTCCAAACAAGTGATCAAAGTGGGAAACGCTTGGTGTTGTGTCTGTGTGGCCTTAAGCTACCTGGATTTTCCAAAAGCTGTTCAAACACCTTGGGAGGACCTGGGAGCCTGGAGAGGCTGTGACGCTCCGCACTCACTAAGTCCCTATGCCCCTATCACCAGGCTGTGCTCTGCAGCTTGACTTTCTTCCCAAGCCATGAACTTGGAGAGCTTCTCAGAACTCCAGGGGTATCTGGGCTCCTCTCTGTGCCCTTGTCCCTTCAGTAGCACTACTCTGCTGAGGTACCCAGGCATGTGCCAGTGGGATTATGGCAGCAGGCAGTCAGGCAAGGTGATATCCCAAGATTTCTGAGGAGCTGGGTGGGTGTATCCCTCTGGACATCCCTCTCTCCAGCTGCATGGGACACGGTTGTTTAGCTCACATCTGAAGCCTCCATTCAAACACTTCCACAACATAAGAGATCATTCATTCTTAAGGGAAATTCAGAAGGTCTCTAGTTGGGGCCAGATTAAAGCAGGGTCAGCCCTGAGGTCACGCCAGATTGCCCAGGGATTTTCCATTTGGGTGTTGGAAACCTTGAAGGATGGAGAGTGCACAGCCTCTTTAGATTGCCTCTACTGCTGACTAAAGTAAAGAAGAGAAAACTTTCCCATTAGCCACTGCCCAAAGAGCTGAAAGTGAAGCAGGAAGTCTGGTGTGGATGAGCCTTGTAAGGAGCAATCCCAGGAGAATCACAGCAGATGCTCTGTGTTTGCAGCACCTAAAGACAAGCAGGGGCTGTTCTCTGGCCCTGAGGTCAGGAAGCACCACACAGCTCATGTCCACATGCCAAAACTTTGTGCCCAGCATGACCTGTCCTCCAAATTGGTCTCCAAAGTTCTCCTGGACAGCTCTGGTGGCACGGGACAGAAGCAGAAGCCTTACTTAGATGGTAAGGCCAGTACTTGCACCAGTGTCCTGGCCCAGTTCAACTTACTGGTTTCAACATAGTGATCTGTAGTGGAAAACAAAGGCTGCCATGAATGGAGGGTGAAGGGGAAGCATGTGTGAAGGATGTGGGAGCAGCAGAAAGGACAGGAAAAGGGATGTTGGGAGCATGATGCTGGAGGCACTTCTAGGAGCAGGTTGTTGAAGTCCATGGCACACTGACATGTAGCTTCTCAGGACAGCCAGGCTGGGAAGCAGAGGACAGCCTAAAACAGGGGACAGCCTAAAGCAAAGGGAAGGCAACACCCAGACTAGACTGAAGATTAGAGACTCTGGGAGGTGATGGTGGGAAGATGAAGGATGGAACTGGGGCCATAAGGCACCCAGATAAGGACACAAAAGGCTGAGTAAGACCTGATGACTCTCCAAGGTGGAACAGGATGGAGTGACAAAAGGTCACAGGCAAAAAGGTGTGAAGAGTTCATCCAAACCCATCACTTGAACCGGGAGATGTGATGAGTACTCTGTAAGTTGGTGCCCCTTGTCCTGTCTGTCCCTACAAGGTGTCTCGGCCAAACCACTGGATGAATGTTTCTTAGTGCTTGTAAACATGCAGGGATGAGACAGGGAGAAGAGAAATTGGTTTGGGACCCTCCTGTATGGTCTTGCACAGAGCTCTGCTGATGTGTTGCAACACTGATTGCTACGCAGCCATACAGGCCAGTCAGGCCCTATATGTGCCCTATAAGTTCACAAAGATTATCAGCCAGCCCTGCAGGGATCTGGATGTCTCATTAAGTCAGACAGGAGCTGGGTGACTCACAGCAGCATCTGCAACACTGAGTAAACACCTGGATATTTCTGGTTCTCCAATGCACGGTGTGCTATTAGCCTGGGTTCATCACGGTGATTGTACAGATGTGGTCACACCGTTGATTCATCAGACATCCCTTCATTTTCTGTTTTAATCTGATGGTCACTGTCAGACAGGTCAAAGGTCCAAAAGACATCGTGTTCCCAAAGTCTTGGGAAGTGAGTGAGGAAAGGGAAGACAAAAAGCCCACCCCAGCTGCTGCCAAGAAAAACGCAGCAGTAGGACCTCAACCCTAAGGAGGCATCAGACAGACGCTCTTCCTCTGAGACAGGTCCTTGAATTTCCACTGCTCACCTATTGTCTTGTTTTCCTAGGAGCCTTACAATGTGGAGAGGATCCTGTGGCTGCTCTCAGGCTCTGATGGCAGCCTGATAAAAACACTGATGGAGCAATTCAGCGTATCGAAAAGTCTAAAGCTGCCGGAGGATTTGCACAGAAAGGTCAGTTCCTGACACACACAACACTGTGTATGTGCATGTGTGTAAGGAGAGTTACTGTTTTCAACTCATTTTCAGAATAAAAAAACGTAGTGGGGAGTTTCCAACCAAAAATTTAAGTGTGAGGCCAGAACAGAAGTTTTATATTAATGTGTGTCCACTGAGATGTTAAAAACCGCTTTTAAATTTTAATTTTTTTAAAAAGCTCTTTATTCTCTGCAAAACTAATTTTAAAAATGCCTACAATTATTTAGTTAGGATCTGAAACCACCCCATCCTTGGCCATGCACCGAGGCATTGTGCAGCAGATGCTGGCAAAAATTGAGTGAGAGTGGGTCTGATGAGTTGGGTGCTGCAATTCAGCCTCACTCTTATGGCAAATAGGAGCACGACACAGAGACAGATACAGGAGAAAACCAAATATATGAACTGTGAGATGGCCACATGCAAAGCCCTGCCTCTTCCCATCCTAATTCCCGCGCACTGTCCCTCACTGAGCATCCTTTGCCTGATGCCTGCTCCTGCTTGCGCTGAAGCAAGATAAATACTAAATAATGGTATTATCAAAACCAAGAAGAGCTGTTACACTGAGGTAGGTTTTACAAGTCCTTCAGAGCATGAAAATAGCAGCCAAGAGCTGAGGAGCTGAGTCTCGGCTCCTTTCCACCCACACTCGCAGCACCTGTGGATGGAAACCCCTTGCTCCCAGTCCGTCCCCACGGTTGTTTCCAGCAGCGCAGCAGCAACCCCTCTTCCTTCAGTCCTTGGGGAACACCATCCTCCAGCCTCCCTATTTTGAATTGCTTTGCTGAGTGCTTATGGCTGATGCCCTGTGCTAAACAAACCTCCTTGATTCCCACAGCTCTCCGAGACCCTGCGATCCTGCTCAGCCTCCGACGAGGATATTGTTGGAGCCATGCAGCGCTGCTGGGAGGAAAACCAGTACCTGCTGTGTCCCCACTCTGCCGTGGCTGCTCACTACCACTACTCTCAGCCAGACAGGTGAGGGAGTTTTGGGGACTGGAGCATCTCTATCCCCTTGTTCCTGCAGTATCTCCAGCCCAGGGCTCGTTTACATCCCATTTTCTTGCTTTTCTTCCCTTTTCAGCATTCCCCGGTGTTGCTTAGCTCCAGCCTCCGCAGCCAAATTTCAGGATGCCGTGCTCCGAGCTGGCCTGGTTCCCCAGATCCCCCCTGAAATCACTGCCCTAACAGCAATGGAGACCAGGTCCACTCCCCTGGAGCAGGGACAGGACTGGGCACAGGTGCTCCGGGGGCGGATTGGAGCTGTGGCACAGCAGTGGGAGGCATAGCGGGGGCAGTTTGCACTCCTGGGGCAGTGGGGGATCAGTGGGCAGGTAGTCACACAGACCTGAGCTACTGGGCACAGCTGGCCAGTGCCTCCCAGGGCTCATTCTCCATTCCCAGGAAAGCTCCATGTTGTGCTGGCAGCCTCCATGCAATGATTTATTAGCAAGAACACACTTCCCCATTGAAGGATGTGGACCATTTCATAATATTTTCAGTAAAGAGCTCTGCAATTGTATCCCCTTTTTCCTAATAATTAATAAAAACTGATTGAAACTCTGAGTAAATCTGCCTGTTCCACCTTTACTGGCTGTTACAGAAAGCTTCTTTAGCACTACCCACTGCTTCTTGAGCATTATCCAGTGGTCCTGGCTCCGTGCTGGGATGTTCAGTCCAGCGATCCCAGTAACACCCAAGATGCTCAATGGGAAACACATGCAAGACTGGAGCGAATCCACTTTATCCATCCCTGTAGTTTAGGCAGTGGCAGGGATTGTTCCCAGACATTGAAACTTGCTCAGTAACAGTGTTAAATAGCAGATGTTTTCCCTGAACATGCTTATCTTACAGCACTGAAAAGTACTTCTTTATCTTGGAGCTTTTGGTCCTAGTCCTGCTGCAGACTCTTCCCGGGCAACTTCCACTGTAACAAGTAGGAAATGGGAAATTCCCCCTATCCTCTGCCTGAAACTTCAGGTCTTTCAATACCACGTTCTCATCATATACATAGAAATATATAAATACCTTGTGTGGGAGCTGCCTCCACAAGTCATGCATCTGGCAGGAATCTCTTGTGCCTAAAAAAGGGGAAAGAAAAATAGGAATAATCATACCAAGGGGGAAAAAATCCCCCTCTGCCATCAAAAAAAAAATTCCCCCTTTGACATCAAAGGAAGTCCTGTAATGGGAGGATTAATTTGAAGGTTTAGTGGCATTTAACAGGGTAAAAGTAAGTTCTGTGAAGTGATTCAGCTTGGGATGTTGCAGAATGTGCGGGAAGAGTGGGAAGCTTTGCCTGGGCTGTAAACTGCCTTGCTGGCACCCAGGCAGCCTTTTCCTTGGCTCCCTCCGGCACAGCCGGCCCCGTGCCACCTTCTTCCATCCCACTGAAACCCTGCAGGAGAGGAGGGACCTGTGCCTTCTCTGGGATGGGGGGGCTGAGGCTGCCCCATCCCAATTAATGTGGGTGAGGGAAACAGCTTAGTTGAAGATGATGCAAAAAACCACAGCACTTGGACGTTTCTAAAGCTAACAGCCCTACTTGCATGGAAAATGGTGGTGGAGTCCAGGAATGATGCTTCACAAGGCCATCATTCACCCTTCTTTAACAGCCAAACCAGTAAAATACCTCCCACTTCAGCAGCAGCTTAACCTCAGCTTCATGAATAACCCTGCCCTGAAGGATAGCTTTGCACAGGGGGGTGGTGCAGCACATCACAGGAGGTGCCAGTGAGAAACCCCCGATCCCATTCGACCCCCACGATCCCCTCTCATTGACGCAAATGTTATGATCAGTGGACTCCACCAGCTTTAATGGCTGCCTCCCCAAATCTTGCGGTTCTCATCAGGGGACGGCTGCCCAGTTGTAATTTAGCACTTAATCATAGCTTAAGACACTCTGTGAGAGGGGAGAGGCCTGGAAACCCAGTTCCACATCCAAGCAAGAGGTTGCAAACCTGGCTGTCTGGTCAGGACTGGAGGACAGGAGGAGACAGGAGGTCAAGGCGCCAGACCCAGACCCCTCGCTGGGGAACTCCGGGAAGGATGGGGTGAGTGGGGCTGGACTCACAGCCTGCCAAAGTCCTGGTGTGTTTTGCAAGCAGAAAGCCTGACAAATACATTCCATGCTCCCATCCCAGAGCCCTGAAGCAGTAGGATGGGTAAAGTGTCCAGCCACGCTGCAGACAATGCCCATGAAGGGCGAAAAGGAGTTTAATTCTCAACCATCCCTGAGGATACCCCTATGGGGTATCAGATTTTTTGGGGGAATGACACTATGAAAACTCTTTCTGTGATCTCTGGGACAGAAGCACAGCAGGAAAAGCCTGTTCCATGCCTGGAGCCAAGGCAGAGGGAGCACAGACAAGCTCAGCTTGCAGGGGGTGCCGCGCTCCCACAGAGGGAAATGCACAGCCGCGCGTGCCAGGCCAGTGCCTGGGATACGGGAATGAACCTGGGCCTGTGGGAAGGCTGTGTCCCACCACCTGCTCGGGGACCATGGCATCTGTGGCCGCTCACAATGGGATCTCCCACTCTGTCCCCAGAACAGGTGCTTGGGGCTCTGCTCGCTCAGCCTCAGGTCTGTGGCTGAGAGGGAAGGTCAGCTTGGTTTGATGGAAAGGTGGAAAACGGAGGGAGGAAAGTCATGCAGAAAAGTGGTCTCTCCTCACCCAACTGTGTTGGGGGGCTGCAGGCTCTGGCAGCCTGATGTGCTCCCAGTGTTAAAAATATATTAGTTCTGCACCTTCCAGAGCTGATCACAAATCCAGGACAGACTTGTCAAGTAGTTCATCTCATACATCAACTGATCACACTTTTCTTCAGCGAAAATTCCAATTTCAGGTCCCTCACCGCAAGCCGATCTGACACATGTGACCCAGGGGACAGTGATGCCCATGAACCAGTGGCCATACTCCACGGGTATCCCATGTTCCCCCAGAGGTCAGGACACCCTTCACACTGAGGGATATGGCTTAGACATGTTCCTGACTCCTATTTATCTCTAGGAGAAAGTAATGTCTTGGGATCTGTCTGGATGCACATGGGGTCTACCTTTTAAGCCATCTGCCTCCGAGCTTGCAGTTGTCACCTGGTGTTGGGTCCCACAGAGACTTCAGCAGCAGAGCCAAGCTGTGGTTCATCACTCCAGTCATTAACAGTGCCATTAAGAGTGCTATTAATTAAAGGGGTCCATGGGATGACTGGCTGACTGCAGCACTGGTTGAAACAAAACTGAGAGGAATATAAAATCCCAGGCTGCAGATGAGGATGCTATTTCCCATGAGCAGAGCAGTCCAGCCCTCCACAATGTCCATCCCCATCTTCCAGCTTGTGGCCACCCAGGCCACCCCTCCCATCCAAGGAACTGATTTGGAGGCAGTTACCCCGCTGACCAGGCTGCCCACATCCCTCTGCTCCAGTGTTACATTTATGGGCTGGGAAGAGGAGTCCACAACGTGCTGAATTATAAGCCAATGCTTTAAAACAGTGTTCTGAAGGTTTGGGAGTTGAATTATTATTTATAATGCCCCGGGGGTGCCATGTAATTTATGGACAGGTATGAAGACAAGTAGGCGCTCAGACATGGGGATGAGCCCAGTGTAAATGCTGAGATAGAAAGATAGATAGATGGATGGATGAAGATAAGCTTCTTGGCCAGGAGAGCTGGAGATTGAAAAACTGGAGATTGAGAAGCCTGCCTTTAGACATCTCTGCTCTCAGACGTCTCTGTTCTCCTGGAGTGATACCTACTGTCCCAGTACACTCACTCCATGAAAGTAATTTCAAACCTGGTGCAAATGATTTGTTTACTTTTTTTAAAAAAAAATTAATTTATCCCATGTGCAAGGAAAAAAAATAAAGAAGGACTTGCTTTGTTGTTGCAATTTGCTGCTAGGCATTCGTATGTGTGCTAATGATAAGTATTAATTAAATAGCTTGCTGTTGTCTTTTAAATGCAGTTCTTTCAGGCTGTAATTAAACACAGACACCCAGCCCTTTCTGTCTGCATAGAAAGAGGTAGGCAGGCCTTCGGAGCTCGGCACTTCTTTCCTTGTAACAGGAGAGAGGTGGAAAATGAGGCAAAACCAGTTTCAATTGAAAACTCACCTCCCTGTACATGTCCTTCTCGGGGAAAGTAACCAGCCCAAGGAAATTAAAGGAATGCGACTTCCAAGATCCCAGCCCTGCAATCAAAGTAAGTTTATTTGCCCTTAAGATCTTGCAGCTTCATGCATTTTAAAGGCAGAGGAGATCACTTTGTTTGATCTCCAGGACTGCACAGGCTGCTGAACAACACTCTGCCGTGTTCATCGCGCCCAGAAACTTGTTGGCTTACGCACATCTTGATCTGAGGGCCTGGAGATAGGAGTCCATCCCTCTCACTTGCTTCTTGGTTTTCCCAGGTTTTTTCACTCTTGCTGTAAATCCCCACCCGTGTGCTGCTCCTGTCATCAATATTAATCTCCCAGCTCAGGGTGTGCTTCCCAGGGAAACCTGAGCTACCGCCAGCCCTGCTGCCCTCTCCCTTTCCCGGCTTAAAATAGAAACTCAGGGCTAAAGCCCTCTAGAAATGCAAATAAAATGTCAGATGCTCACGTGATGGAAAGCAACCCCCAACTAAAATTTGCCGTGTGCCCGAGACACCAAATGACACTTCAGCCCAACGTTATTTCTGCCTCCAGGGGCAACTGGTCTTCGCTTATCTAAAATGCTGCTGTTAATCGGTAAATACATGAAGAGACATTGGCCATCTGCTGTGCAACTTATGAGTGGTGGGCCCTTTTGGGGTCCTATCAACCCAAGGATGGATTCGCCATGGGTTTTTCTGTCCCTTCTAGCCCCGTGGCTGAGTCTGTCCTGTGATTTTAATACAGCTGGACAGGTACCCACAGGAGTCAGGAAGATGGGAGGGAGTCTGGGACACTCCGCAGGCTCCCTCCCTGGTGAGGGGAGCACAGGGCTGGGAGCATCCTTGGGGCTGTCGATGTTAGCAGCAGCAGAAGTGGCTCAGAAGAGGATTTCCCCCCGTTAATTGCATTTTAGAAATGAGAAAGGGAGAGAAGCATGAAGGGAAAAGCAAAAAAAAAAGAAATAAAAATAGGAGAAAGTAAGCATTCAGAAGTTAAATGCTTAATTGAAAGGGAATTTGAGCAGAATCTTCAAAAAACCCCCAAAACAAAACAACAAACTATAAAAAAAGTATTTTGAAGACAAAAGCAAGATTACTCACTTTTAATCCAAATGGTTAAAATTGTGTGTGAGTTTTGGGAAAAGAAGAAAATTTAGAAATTTTGGAAACTTTAGAAATCTTTAGAACACCATATCACAAAAAAGGTGATAAAAAGTATTGCCTCGCTGGAGCAAGAGGGCTGGAAAAGAGAGGAGCCAGTGGCTGCCCTGAGTGGCTCTGTCCTTGCCCTGACACCCTTGAGATCACTCTGAGCACTTTAAGATCACAAGATACTGAGAACAAAGAGTTTGTGTTCTCTTTTTTTTACTCCGTAGTTCTCTGCATTTTCAGGCTTCCAAAGCTGTTTTAACAATTCTAGGGCAGGTTAGAAACCATTTCTTAAAGAAAGCAGAGTAGAAAATCACATATAATCACCCTCCAGGAGGGTGGTGCTTTCAGAAAAGCATGGAAAATAATGATTCCTGGAAAACAAACAAATTAAGAAGTGATGAGCACAGGAGGACAGTGATATTTTGTGCAATTCTTCACTATGCATCTCTTTGCGGGATGCTGCAGGAAAGGATGAGGAATGCAGAAGGGGCTGTGTCTGAACATGGCATTATTTTGGTATCTGACATAGGCCTAAATCCTGGGCCGACACGGAAAAAGGAAGATGACATTTTTGCCACAGAAGTTTACGCTTTAACCAAAAGAGCAGGTTTTGGGGATGTGGGTCTTTTCTGTCACTGGCTTTCCGTGTGACCCTGGGGGATGTCAAGATGGGGTGAGGAGCGGGAGGACCCTCCTGCGGCCCACCCAGCCCTTGGCACCAGCCTGGTCACTGCCACGTGGATCACTCCAGGTTTCCCACACTGTCTGGGGACCAGGCTGCTGCCAACTCCTCACCCTGAGTTTGGTCCCCTGCAGCTCCACTGGGTCCTCACCTGCCCAGCAAAGCACCAGCACCCTGGGAACTCCTCGCTTCCGCTCCTCCGGGATGCTTGTGGGGATTAGCCAGGCTATGCTCCCTAAACCCATCACATGTGTTTCAATAGTTTTAATTGTTGCCTTTAAGATAATTACAGGCTGGAGAGCATGGACAGGAAGAGCCCTGTGGATTTACACCAGGGCTTGGGTGCACCGTTGTGTGCAGAACGGGAGACCTGCTGCTTGGAAGAGTTTTTCCTGCTTGGGAGAGTGGTTTGCATGCCACAAGATGGGAAGGACCACAAATCCTCACTTCCCATGACTGAAACAGCTGGAACAAGGTGTCCCCCGCCCCCCCGCACCCACTCAACCTGCCCCTGGAGAAAGAATCCCCCAGCATCCGGCTTGGCAGTTGCTGCCCCTCGTTAATTTGAGCCACATCTTTTTCCTCCTTCCCAAGCCTGTACAGAAAGGGATGCACACCTGAAGTGAACAAGATTCTGAAAATCAGGCTCACAGTGGGACAGGGAGCACCCAGGGCCCTCCTTGCTCAGAGAAATGAGGCATCATCATCAGCCAGCCCCAGCACTCTCCTTGGCTTTTAGTGAGGTGGACCATACTCGGGGTTTTTTAGTATATTATGGTTTGCCCTGGTCCCTTGCTGCCTATCCATCCTCCATCACAAGAGAAAACACTTTCCTGGTTTTAAAGGGAGATATCTCAATCCCTCCTGTAGGCTGGAGTAATTCAATATTGAGTGAGAGGAGCACAGTGACTGCTTTCCCTCTGTTTGCACCTTTCTTGCAATTATTTTCTTGGAGCTCCCTGCTGGGGAGTGGGACAGGTGGCTCTCAGGGATAACACAACTTCCCAGATGCCTCCTTGCCAGGAGAGCTTGGGCAGCACTGAGGACCCCTCTCGGGGCACAGACCCTTCCCAGGGTTAACCATGCACCCAGGGTTTCTCTTGAGATCTTCTCCAGCCTGTTGTGTCACCATGAACCCAGCAAGGGGTCCTTGCCTTTGCATTTGCAGTAACCTCCTTATCACTCCTGCATTTTAAAATGAAAACAAGATTTCATCTAAATACAAGAAATTATTCTGGTTCAGCCTGCTGGTTACAGGATGTCTCATGGCCGATGCGGTTTGGAGCATCAGTCTGGTTGCTCACAGAAGTCAAAGCCTGCAGTTATTGAAGGGGTGATGTGGGGCCTGGCACACTGAGGATGTAATTTGTTTTAGTATTTAATCCATAGAAATCCATTTAATAGCACTTCCTCTAAGCTTTTGTCTTTTTTACTACCCTAACTCCTAAAATGGAAATAATCCCAACAGGGAAAAAAATTGGGAATAACTCAAATATTAAAATTCAGTGAAGGTGAACTGACTCCCGAGTGCAGGTGGAGAGGACAGGGACGGGCCCCATCACTGCTGCCAAGGTGAGTTTTGGGATCCTGTTTGGACCTACATCTGCTGTCAGCTGATTAGAAATCAAACTCACCCCAAATCCAGAGCTGAGCTCAATGGGGGGTTATTCCCCTCCGTGAGCTGCCGACTTTTCCCCAACAGTCCTCTGCATCCCACCCCTCTTCTCCTCCCTCTCCCTTTGCCTTTGCCCCTTCCCTTCCCCTGTGATGTGACTCATTGGCAGGGAAATAAAATAATCATCTATTGCTTTATTACTTTTTCCACCCGTGCTTCCCTCACGGGCATCTGCATTTCGGGAAATGTTTTTAATATTTGCTAATAAAAGCAGCTCCAGTAATGACATGCTCCCTCCTCAAGACAAAATTGCCGGGACTGGCGTTATCTAACAAACTCGTTTTGGCACAAGCGCGTCGGTGCCATTTCTGCCCATTCACAGGATTATCAGCCATCTCTGCAGCCAGCCCCAGCCCTCCTCTCTCATTCCTAGTTAATTGGTGTGAAATTGGAGCAAGTTCTCAGGTGATAATGTGTTTGCATTTACTGCTTCACTGAACCACTCTAGCCACTCAATCCCAGCTTCATTAAAGCCTCAATCTCAGCTTTTGCTCCTGGCTGTGAGCTTCAAACCCTATTTCCTGCGTGGCAGACATACAGCCTAACACATGTCAGGAAGACAGCTTGAGCAGAGCTGCTGGGAACAAGCACGGCTACTACCCAGGCGCCGCTCCGGGAAAATCACGTTCGCGGTGGGAAAGATGCTTGGAGTCCCTGCGATGTCTTCACGCTGTGTTGGTTGTTTCCCTGCGCTGGAGAAAGGCATATTTTATGCCCTTTAATTATGTTTGATTAATGAATTAATTTTAATTTTTTTTTTTCTGCAGCACTTTGAAGATAAAAAACCCTTCGTCTGAATTCTGTGATTAGTATTTAAAGACTGAAGTGAAATATTTGTAGGCAGAAAAACCTAACCGAGGAATGCCTGTGTTCAAGCATTCAATAGGGCCTATTCACAGGATCGGATTCCAGGGTTATTATTAGCAATAAGGTTATCTTTGGCATAATCTTTTTATGCACAACATGCTATTGGATTCCACCCTCCCTGTTTCGCTGGGGCCCTGGGGCAGAAGGTAGAAAAACCAGAGCTGGTTCAAGCCTTGCAAGTGCTTTTCATGCAAGTGGAGCTGAAGCCTGGCAAAGTCTGCCACGGTTATATTTAGGACACAAACCATAAGGTATTTCGTTGCAAGATGCAGCCCCGGGATGCTCCTGAAGGGAGGGAGAAGTGTGCTGCCCCTGGGGTATCTCCAGCCCTGCCAGCACATGGTGTGGTGGGCCTGCCTCATGTTGAGGACATCTGTGACACCCCATGGGGTGACCCTCCAAGCTGTGGATGGAAAGGGGTGGGTTGCGCTGGTCCTTCACCTATAGGTCATGGAGGCAGCTCTGGGCATCTCCCCGGCTTGTGAGATTTCACAGGTCTGGGCTTGGACAAGTCTGGACACAGCCAGGGAGAGAAGCCTTGCCAGCCACACCGCTGGGTGAATCTCTCTTTTTGGGAGCTGAAAGCACCTCTCTGCTGGGGTGGATGTGCCTGGGGGTCCAGCCTGCCCCCAGCCAGGAGGGCTGAGGCACAAGCGGGGCTGCCTGGGCTGCAGGCCCGCGGCAATGGGTTGATCTGGGCATGAAAGGAGAGAGCAGCGGTCGCCTGCCTCTTCGCTTGGTTGTGTTCCTAGCTCTCATAAAGGCAAAGGTAGGAGTTAGGCTTTTGTTGTTGTGACTGGGTTTTTTGGTGTTCTGTTGTGTTTTCTTTTTAATGGATGGTGGGTGTGATTTTTTCAAACGCGTTCCCTTTGGCACGTCTCTGCTGGTAATGTCAGTGAGAGCCCCAGGATGCCTCTGCTGAAGCCCAGGAACACCTTCCTTTGAAACTTGCCCTGTATTTCTTCACAAATCCACTGCTGAGCATTGAGGATGGGAGGAGGTGAGGCCGCATTCAGTGGTGGTCCTTTACTCCAAATGGCTCGGCTGCTGCACAGGGTCCCCAGGTCACCCCAAAACCAGCTCCAAAAATCAATCAAGGCTGCTCATCCATGGCCGGGGTCCCCAGCCTAGATGCAGGCAGAGCCAAAACACATGTAGGCACATTAAAGGATGGTGTGGCTTTGAAACGGCACGGCAATCCCCTGTAGCCTAGTTTTTAGAGAAAGTATTTTGTAGCTGGTTTTTCTCTTTGTGACTAAATGTGGTTATTAGGCCCTGAGTGCATCATTAAACCTGTTATTAAAAGTAAACGTGTTAAGGAGAATATACTGGTGTGCAGCAAGCTCATCCAGAGTGCTGGACCCTCTGGAAAAGTCATTAGCATTTGTATTTAAAGTGAACGTAGTTAAGAACACATTGGACTAATTCAGGGCCTTAGAGCTATTAAAATGACTGCCATTAAAAATAAATATGTTAGGTGGAATACGTTGCATAATTACAATTATTACAGTGTTTACTCTGTTTTTTATGCTGGCCTCTCATTTAAGAGGTTATTTGTATGTACATAAAATATATACTTTTTTAATATATATACATACACGGTAATATTTCTAGCTATATATATTTGGTTATCTATTGTGTTAAAATGACTCTGTAGGATAAATATGACTTCCTTGTTGCAGGATGAGATGGAGCCCCAGTGGGATGAAGTCTTGATTAAAACCATGGGGAAAAATACCAAATAAATCATGGCTATATGTAAGCGTTGTGGCCGCAGTCCAGTTGAGTTCAGTGGGAATCTTTCCTTGACTTTGCCATGCTGGGTCAGACCTCAGGAATGTGTCTCTCACTTTGATGGTTTTGCTATTGGTAGGTCAGCTTGGAAAGTCAGAAAACCAGCAGCTTTGCTTTCCACAGGCTGTTCCCAGGCCGAGCTCCACCAGGTTCGGTGACTCGATGCAGCTCATGCTGTCTCATTTCCATCTGGTCTCCCATGGCTCTCACGTGCCTGGGGAGGTGGTGGGGTGGGATCATCTCTCTGTCACAGGGTTTCCCCCCCTGGGGGCCCAGTGCCTCCCTGTGTGGGAAAAGATGCTCCCAGGAAAGAGTTTCTCCCAGCAGTTTTGGACATGAACAGTGACTTTTGCCTTGCCAGTGCCTGAGACCAGTGGCATCTCCTGCCGTGGTCCCTGCATAGCACATATCCAATCTATATAGTGTATGTAAATGTATCATAGATTCCTAGAATAGTCTGGGAAAATGGAAATGTCTTTTAAAGGTCTTTTAAAAGGACTTTTTTGGATATAGTTACCTCCCAGAGATGTGTAGGGCAGCTGAGGCTTTCATGAGACCGGGAGGGACCATTATAAAAAAATCTCATCCCTCACCATACAAGACAAGGGATGTTTTCCAGTAATTCCTTTGCAAGTCCCAGTAACTCCAGCACCCCACAGGATCAGAGGTGGTAGGATCAGAGATCAGGGAGGAAAAAGCTATACTAAGGAATTATATGGGATGGGGGATGTGGTGTGAAGAGAAGCCTTTTGGAGGGGTTTCCCTGTGTTCACTGAAGGAGTTAAGAGGTTAATTAAACCCTGTTGGGTGGCAGTGACCAGCATCTTCTCCTCCAGCTCTTTTCCCGGGGGTGCTTAGGGTCTGCGTCCTTAGTATTGAGTTGTCTTGACCACAGGGCCACCCTGGATGTCCATGGGAGTCTCGAGTTGCCTGCATGCCCCATCCCCATGCGTGGGTCACCTGTGGGGTTGTCCCCCCCAGAACGGCCCTGTGTGGGTGTTCCACAGGCTGACATGACCCCGAACGCCCACCACACGAGGCAGACAAGCACCCGCCCCTCGCTTTCGAGGAACAGAGCTGTGAATGTCAGCAGATGGCACTGTTTCTTCTGCGATAGAAGCAGGTGGTTCCCACCGCAGCTCTGAGCCCCTGCGCTGGACTTGGCAGGAGAAGCACCAGGCTGAGGGCAGACTGCTTTCCAGGAGCCCCATCAGCGCTGGGAAGCAGCGGTGGGCTCCGTGGGGGCAGCGGCCGGGGGAGCCGGGCAGAGAGTTTCCGAGACCCCCGTGGAGACCTCTCCTCCTGGGGGTTGCCTTCCCACTGGGTTCGGTGTCCAGCAGCGAGTTCAGTGATCATCAGCCCAAACCTCAGGCCGTGCTGCCAAAGCACTGCGCTGCTTGTTTTGTATCGGCTCTTTTTTTTTTTTTTTTTTTTGGTGTTGAAAATGGGTGTTTGTTGCTGGTTATCCAGGCGGAAAGGGAGAAGACAGTTTCTGTGCTCCTCCCTGCTCCCCTTCACCTGCACCCTGTTCCAGGTGACACTGCTGTGACCACTGTCCCCAGCTGCTGTCAGCTGGAGAGATGCTGGGAGTCTCAGTCGGACAAGTCCCAAGGGGAATCTCACCACCTTTGTCAGCCCTATAAGCTTCTAGTATCAGCTGAAAACCCCTGGCCCATCTCTGCCCCAGCTCTCAGGGACCTGGAGCTGCTGCCTTCTGCCCCATTCTTGATTTCACCAGCACCGGGGCTGCTCCTGTGAGTGCCAGCACATGCTGATGGGCTGCTGGCTGTACGGGTGCTGCATCCGTGGCTGCCAGTGGCCAGCTGGGGGGTCATTACCCACCTCACTGGAGTAAACTTATCTCCAGGAGATGCTACCCAGCGTAACTGAATATTTAAATAATAAAACGAAACCATGCTGGTGGGAGTACAGCTGCTATTACACTTATTATTTAATTGTGGCGGTGTTTCAGAGCCCTAGGCATGCACCTGGACCCCTCGTGCTCGGTGCTGTACAAACAGGACGGAGGAGAAGACTTTGGCGTTTAAAGGCACTGAGTCATTCCTTCGCCCTCTCATCTGAAACCTCAGCTTTGTGTAAAACCTTCAGGATTTTGTTTAATGGGCGCAGCTAATGGTGAGGTAATCAGGGAGCCTTTCGACACAAAACTGAGTGATCAGTGGGTTGGATGCCTTTTGATCTCTCTGCTTTGTGAGGAGGAGCTGTGCGGTGGGGTACCTGGAGATGCTCTCTGAGTGGGCGGCAGAGAGCAGCCCCAGGCAGCATCTCCCACAGTAAGCCCCTTGTGTTAGGATCCAGCTGGGGACCATCGCCCTCATGCCTTCTTGGTGCACGCTGGGGGCCTCGTGGACACGTTCCTGACACTTGAGAGAAGCTGGGGTCTGCCAAGGATGATCATCCCTCTCTGTCTCCTGCAGAAAGTCTTTACAAGATTTGCCACTGGCAGGACACCCACCTATTTGGACCTGTTGTCCTTGAAGGCTCCCAAACTGAGCGGTGGGTGCAACCTGTGCCCTTCCCTGGCTCCTGAATGTCCTGCTTCTGTCTGGCCAGCTCCATATCTTTGCTTCTCAGAGGAAACCATCAAAAGAGGAAAAGGTCCCCAACAAGTTTCTGCAGCAGAATGGCAGCCAGTGGATGCTCAGGGAATGGGCAGATGGTCGCTGTGGGTGGTGATGGATGCTCTGGGAAGCAGTGGATGGTCCTTGCTGATTGCTTAGCTGGGGAGCCCAGGAGGGGCCTCCTGTGGCCACGTGTACAGCTCACAGCCAGGCTGGAATGAAAGTCCTTCTCCTCTCCTGAGGGTGACTTCACCCAAAACCTTTGCTGTGAAGCAACATCTGTTTGGGGTGTGAGCCGGGGCGATCGTCTGCAATGACAGGGGCCCCAAGGTAAATCCATGAAGGTATACTGGTAGGTACATTCTTTCGCACTGATCTTTGCCTGGCAAGCTGGTACAAGCTACACCTGCAGGTCTCCTTTCCCTTTCTATTGGTGTGAGTGAGGTCTACCTCAGGAGATCCACCTCAGGATGATGCTGCTCCTCTCCCATCATCTGGCACAGGTGGCACATTGTACGGGTGCATGGATCACATTTTTTGCCCCCTAAGATCCCAGCCTTGTAGAAACAACCTTTTTTGACTCAGATGGGACCAAGCCCTGCCAGGTTAGTGTTCAGCTAGTTGAGCCACTCCTTGGTCATGTGCAGGGGGGCAAGGGATATATGGATAGAGCAGAGAATGGATGGACTTGGGTTAAACATACAACCTCCTTCTTGAGACAAATGCTAATATCCTTTGAAAGGACCTTAAAGGAGTGTGTTTAGAAGTGCTACAATAGAAATAGTAGCCGTGAGGGTCTCTTTTTCAGTGGCAGCCAGGTCATGGGATGGGGAAAGAAGGATTAATAGAGGTAGAGCTGCTCCTGCTGGTGTCAGATTAGGGCAGCCTAGTATGTTTAGGAGGTCTAATATAAAGAATAACCTCCTCTACAGTTATCACACCTGACTGACAACAAAGAATAAAGAATATCATGGATAAATGAATGTTTTATCAAAAGGAAATTGAATGAACAGGGTAACAGAAGGGGTAATACAACTGGCAATCGCAGCTAAAGGTGTGGGAAGGTTTAGCTGCTCTGCTTTGCATTGAAAATCATGTTCCTGGAACACGGAGATGTCAAGATGGAAGACCAGGCTGCTCACAAGAGATGCTTCTCCAGCAAATGCTGTGGTAGTCCCGTCGAATGACATCTCCCTTGAGTTGGCACCAGCAGGGTGGTAAGTCAGCTTGGTCAAGCTGAAGCCAGAGATGATCTGTCTCACTGTGTCACTGCCACTCACCCCGTAGTTTGGCTTTAGTTAGTACTAAACACACACTCTCTAGTCCTGGGAGCTGGTACCTACTGCTGAGGTCCTCTCTGCCCTCAGCAGTCACCAGATACCATCTAAGCAGGGACAACCCTGTGGGGCAGATCAATTTCTTCACCCACAAGCTCATTTTGATGATCTTTCTCCTTGTTCTAGCCGTGAGGGTCTCACCTATCCTGGCTTTTTCTCTCTTCTTTTTTAATGCAAATCCTTACCTCTCCCAGCTTCAGTCACTGAGGGTGGGAACTATATGACTAAATGCAGACAGGTAAAAGGCCCAGAGGTCTTGATATTCTCCCTTTATAGTTGATGGAGATCAAATCTGCACAGTCAGGGGAGTTGAAGGTGCAGTTCATGTTGTCTTGAAGCAGTAGCAAGCATGCTGGGTGAATTTTACCTCCAGAGGGCCTTTGGCGACTACAAAGGGAGCTGAGGTACCTGCTCGCCTCCAAGTCAATGCTGCAGAGACTGACTGGTGAGTGATGCAAATGTCACCCTGGTTGCACTTGGCTCTGGGCTCCTTCAGCAGAGAATAGAGAAAAATACCCATGTCCATAGGGCAACTCAGCCTACCTGCCCTAAACACGTCTCAGAAGATGGAACAGGATGGCCCTCTGCAACATCCTGTCTCTTGCTGTGGACTGTAAATGTGTCAGAAGTGGCTTCTAGAAGAGGAGCATCCTGCCTTCCTTTAATCTAAGCTCACTACCTCCCACCAGGCTGCTGGAGAGCTCGTGCATGAGGACCCCTCTCCATGGCTGCAGAAGGATGAGTGCAGGGCAGAGAGCGCAGAGCTGTGTGCTGGCTTCCCCACTGCAGGGCATCCCTGTGCCCCACCAGCACACCCGGTGTGTCCCAAGTAGGGCTGCAGCTCTGCACTGCAAGGCTGTGGGCCATGGGAGAGCCCACCTGCAGAGATGAAGCCTGTGGCTTAGAGAAGGGTATGAACGTGGATGGAAACCCTAATTTGGCAGGAGAGGACACTATCAGGGTCCAACAAAGAAATCTTGGGGACCGGCGTGTGCTTGTAGAAGACATCCCATAGCTGGTTCTCCTTTGTGTTTCTTCTTCCTGGGTCTAACCACGTGACACTTAGGAAGTTTCTGGGAGCTACCATCACCTTCTACTTCCATAACTGAGCGGCCAGGGGGGTGGTGTCCAGACGTGGGACCTGCCAGACTACTGACCTCATCCTTGGCTTTCATTGATATCTGTGGGCTTTGGGCCAGCTCTCAACAGCAGGACAAAAAACATACCTGCACACCATCACAGCAAGGGAGGGTGAAAGAGGCACAACACAACTGGGAGGTGGGTGGGGGGATGCTTGTCCCAATATCCTGCTGTTTCTCCTGGTCTCAGCTTCTCAGCTGGGGGTGAGGTGTCACGCAAGTGTGCCATCGCTGGTGCGTGGCTCTCCCTCCCTTTATCTGCAGATCACGCTATGCTAACGAGGCACACGTACAATGTTTGTGTGTGCATGTGAGAGACAGAGCTCTGACTCCCGGCCAAGTGAGAAAAATCATTAGTTACAGGCTCTGCAGGACTGAACTTGACAAGGAACTTGGGGCTTTGCCCCGACAGCGCTCGGCGCTGGTGCATTATTCAGTTTGTGGCTATGTTGATTTGCAGATCTAATCACTCCAACAACATATACAGAAAATTAATTTGGACGTGGGCCTGGTTTCTAGAGAAAGTTGGACCTAAAGGCGGGAGGTTGGTCGTGTGGCTGAGGCAAAGGCCCAGGCTGGGGAGTATCCCATTTCCAGCTCTTGAGCCTCACAAAGGAGATGGGATGGGGATGGAGTGGCAAGGAGCGGTGGAGTTTAGTGGCACTGGAATATATGATAAACAGGATTTCATGCCCATTGTGTCTTTTGAAACCAAGTCCCTAATCACTCAGCCCTGGCTGTGTTCATACCTCTTGTTTTGCTGGGAGATGAGTTGAGTGAAGGGGGTGATGCTTTCCTTTCCCCAGCCAAGAGATGGCCTCCAAGGGGCA
Source organism: Cephalopterus ornatus (assembly GCA_013396775.1). Classification (NCBI taxonomy): domain Eukaryota; kingdom Metazoa; phylum Chordata; class Aves; order Passeriformes; family Cotingidae; genus Cephalopterus; species Cephalopterus ornatus. The sequence goes on from VZRE01001325.1 coordinate 45,754, forward strand.
TTGATTCAACAAATGTCTTAAAATTCATCTAGTTAGAAAAACATTGCTATTGGGAGTCAGACCAGGTACACTGTTTCTAGATTGCCAGAGCCTTCAGACCACTTCCTCTTCCTCACCTTGGTGATGGCTCCTGCCCCCATTAGAAAACAGCATCTCAGTGGAGACACAAGTGGTACCAAACACCAGAGATTGCTCCATGGAGAAGAAGCCATGGTTTTGGGTTGCCTCCAGCTGTGAGGGATGCTGCCTGCCCCCCTGTCCAGTCTGTGTGAGCTGGTAGCAGCCCACAAATCCTCCTGTCTTGAATTACCTGGTGATTGATCTCTCTCCTTTTGATCACAGACCCCTTAACTGTTGCCTTCAGCCAGGGCTGTCTCAGCCCTGGATGTGCTGAATGGCCCCCTTTTAAAATGGGATTTAAGAAGGCATTAAGGACTAATTAGGTCTAATCAACAGCAGTGGCTGTTTTAGACCTGGTGCCTCCAGCTGACGTCAAAGGGTGAAGGGGATGGGATGAAGCCAGAGAAGTGTTATCAGGAACAGGAAAGATTTTGACCCTGCAAAATCCACACCCAGCAGGGGGTTTTGTGTCCCTAATCCCTCTGTATCTGTTGGGCAGGGAGGTGGCATGGTCCTCTCCCACTGGAGACAGGTAAGATGGAGAAATCTTGGTGGAAGTCCATCAGCCCCATAACTGTCTTCTCTGCCATCCTCCACCATGAGTGACTGCTGATGGGTTTGGGGGATCTGGAGCCACTCCAAGACGTGAGACTCCAGAATGAGATTCCTAAGGGAGGAGGGGAGAAACAAGGTGGGAACAAGAGGAAGGGTGTGGAAGGCGACACAAGAACACATTCAGAGGTGGGGGAAGAAGGGAGGGAGCTATTTGCCTCTCCTGGAGGCTTCCTCGGATGCAGGCAAAGGTGAGTCAGGGCTGCTCATACACAAGCTGCTCATTAGCAACATGAAATGTGTCGATCCAGGACCCTGAGCCAGGCAGGGTTTACGTGCCCAGGGTGCAGCAATAGCAGCTGAGTCACAAACCCTACTCAAAATGTACAAGCTTCTCACCATTTTCTGCATGTCAGAGGGACCTTTATTGTAAGGACCTGTATTGTCTAAACCCCACACTGTGGTCTGAGGGCACAGGCACCGTACAAACCCAGCAGTACCTGCCTCCCATCCAAAGCACCACCAGTTATCTCTCTTAAAAGCTCTGCCGTGACTCGGGTGGTTTTGCCACTGCTGGGAAGTCAGGGGTCAGGCTCAGCACCACGGGAGCCGTTTCCTGCCCTCTGCCAAAGCTGGCGGTCCCGGATGAGAAAGATGGAGCTTGCCAACAGCGATTCTCCCTGCGATTCAGTTTACATGGAAGTATTGAACAGTGGTTTGGTCAGGGGGCATGTTACAGATATCAAACCCTTTCAATGGAAAGTCAGATCTCAGGCAGACGGCATTTGGGAGAGCTCAGGGTAAACAACAACTATTTACAGGGTTATAGACGCAAATGTCCTTGAATGATACAAACCATCTTAAGGGGAATTTTTGCGGCTGATTAAGCGTAACCACAAAGCTTCAAGAAAACATGTGTTTATTTTAAGTAAGTAATGTTGATTACTAATGAGAATACTTAGTAGATATGATCAAAGGTAGCTGAAGTGCCGTCATGATATCAAAGACTGGGATGGAACGCTTAATTTAGATGTTGAAAAGCCAATCTAAGGTGAGCGTCTTGAAAGTAAATATCATTAACAGTATCTAGATTAGGCCAAGGTATAAAAAGAGTTGGAGGTAACAGCTTTCAAATCTCCCGTATAAACAGGCAGGTGATGCTGTAACTGGGGGAGGCGAGTCAGACACAGAGCCCAGGGTAGGGGATGGATTGTGCATCTGGCGCATGCAGCCCCTGGCCGGGCTCCTGGCTCTGCCTGTCGGCATCTCAAGGGAGCCGGCTCCCAGGAGCCAAGGTGGCTCCTTTCTACTCCAGCTTACCCAGAGGAAAAGGGTGGAAATGAGTCCCCTGCCCCCAGCATCTTCAACTCAAGCTCTAGTGCAGGGCTCTGGTTGAGGAGGGAGGACCCTTGCCAGGACTCTGGGATGGTTAGAGGGTGTCCCCCCCTTGCCAGCTCACCCCAGGAAGTCAGACAGACTGAGGGACAGATGAATCTGACAGTGTGGCTCAGTGATCAGCATCCAGGTGTCTTCATCCTGCTTCTGAAGCCTGTTTTGCTCTACCATCCCTGTCTTGCTCTATTAGCCAGGAGGTGCTTGTGGAAAAGGCTCCACATGTCCCCATTGTCACCAGCCCTGCTTCTGAATTTAACATCCCTGCAGTGAAATACTGATGGGATTTGGGATAGGCAGGAGATTATATCCTCTTCTCTCACCAGTTATGCAATCTGTGTAAGAGGGAACATGTTATTCATTTACCCCATATCCATCTCAAGCTCCTGGATTAGAAAAACAGCCAGTGTTAACTGGAAAAAAATTGAGATGTGACTGAGCCATGGTCCATACTGTCTTCTGCTAAAAACCTGGTCCCTGGCCTGGCCATCTCCCTGGTGGTTTCAGGAGACCTCTGTCCCCACTGCTGTCTCCCCACACCATTGCAACCAATCCCCTCTTTGTGTGTGCTCCCACTGCCCAACATTAGCAGGGACCCTCAGCCCGAATGCCTCAGTGATGGCTGGCAGCCCCACTTCCCTCCCACGCTCCCCAAGAGCCACCTCAGGACTACGCTTGGCTCCGCACGTCTCCCTGGACTGAGCCCCTTTGATTGAGCGCTGCGGGGCAGTGAGCGGATGCCAGACCTTTGCCCTGCCTTGCGTAGGTTGGGAGAGCTTTGTCTTCCCGACTGGGACCTGGGGAACTCCTGCATCCTGGACAGCCTGGAGACACTGCCTGCGTCACTGGGTCTGCTGGGCATCTGCAGATGTGAGTCCAACAGGCACTTGGTGCTTGGATCATCACCCCTTCCCCAGCTGCACTGGTGCAGGGGATGTTGGAGCCAGGGAGAGGTGTTTCCCAGGGAAGTGTCTCAGAAGGGTTAAAAAAGGGTGGCTTTGGAGGCAGGAGTGCCTCCTGGTGAGGGGAAGTACCATTCAAAGAACAGGGAGGGCTGGGTGCTGGTCCTGCACAGGCTGATGCTTTGCTGCATCATTAAAAAAGGTGCTTTCCAGAACAAAAAACTTGAAGCCTCCAGGTGCCACTTTCAAATACGGACTCAAACCCCAGCCTTGCAAAGGTAAAGGGCACTGAAAGCTTTTCAAAGCCCTGGTGTCCCCATGTCCTGGCTGGATACCCTACACAGCCCACATGTAGCTCGGGAACTGCTGGACACAGCAGCTCCAATATCTCAGTCAGGGCTGGAGCATCTCATCTCCACTGAGTGGTGACAGTGCCATGTCAAGGTCTTACCAGAAGTCTCTTTGCTCCCAAGTGTTTTGCAGGCTCTTTAGTTGTAACAAAGATAACAACAGAAAAGTACAAGAGCTGGTGATTTAAGTAGCTTGAGAACAAATGACTTCCCTGTTTGCTTGAGTGTCACCTGCTCGCTATCTGCTTCCATGATATGGATGCACTGTTTTCTCTTGAGCAATGATCTACATTTCTAATGCATTAAAAAAGAAAATAAATAAAATGTAACATGAACAAAGCGATTTCTGACCCTTTTTGCATATTACAAAGGAGCAAGATGGGCATGGACCCAATTCCTTTGTTCTTTTCAGATCTCTGCTACTGCGAGCAATATTTGTCAAGAGATTTGAAGCTGCAGATGAAAAGTGCTACCTACGGACCGAGTATTATTACTGCTTTAAACTCACACCCTTCAAACCAGCTGGCTGTCCCTGTTTAAAGGGAGGCATGTGGCCAAACAGGTAGGACAGACACCCGCTGCCAGGATGCCCTGGGTCCTTGGCTCATCCTCACTGCTTGGACACATCCCACGTGCAGTTCAGCACAGACCCTCACCATTGCTAGCAATGGGGGGGCAGCAACGAATGCGAATGTGAGGCAGGGGGAGACTCAAGAGCACCTATTTAAGGCCCAGGTTGTGAGATGGAACTGAATGAGCTACTTCAGCGTTTACCCTGGTGGGTTTAACACCAGAAATTCACTGCACAGTGAGATTTGGTGGCATGGAGGTTGGTATCGAGCAGCACAACCTTGGGTGGACATGCAGGGAAGCAAAACCACTCCTGTCACACCATAATTTTTTTGCAAAAAGCTGGTCCAAGCTTACTGCAGCTCTCCACGACCAGATTGCTCGGGGAGGAGGGATTTTATTTTTCAGGTGATGCATCTATGGTGATAAAACTTTGCTGTACAGAAGCAACTGGGAGATGCCCTGCCACGTCCTGCCATCGTCACACAACGCTGCTGCCCGGGTGAGTGGAGAGCCAGACTGGCATCTCCAGCACCAACAAAGAGAAACCCATCCATGACATTACATTCTGCTCAACAACGGCTCAGATTAAGAAAGGTTTTCTTGTGCTGGAAACTCCATGAATAAGAATGTTAGGAATTGGCTTAAACCACCAGTGACATAATTAGAAGGCTTTTGATATGCCAATTTGGCTGATCTCAGTTACTTCCCCCTGGTGCTGGGGAGTGTCAGCAGAGGGATTAGCCTCCAGTCACTTCCTGACACTCCGCTAAATCTTCTCCCTCTTTGTTCTTCATCCAAGACAGGGGAAAAAAGGAAAAACAGGGAAGCAGCTCAGGAGATACTGAAGCGAAGCAGCATGCGCTGCATCCCTGACCTGCCTTCAGTTTACACTACAGGCTCTCCTTAGGGGTGTAATGCAATTACGGCTATAACTGGGTGCTATACATTTTAATCCCATTAGAAACAGCCTTTTAACAGCTGCTGACTGACTATAATATGTAATCTCATTAGAGACACTACCTTTATACCTTGTACAAGAACATCCAAGCAGAAATCAAAGGCTGGGATAAGGCTAACATGGTTTTCCTCTTTTAAAACACTGTCGTATTACTTGCTTGTGCTGGTGCACAAGGAGGTCACAAAGGGTTTGGTGGGGCCAGGCTGATTGGGGTTTGGGGGCCACGCCTGTTTTTTCTCTCACACATCTTCCAGCACCCATCCTGCCGGGGATGGGGACGGGGTATCGCTGCATGTGTACAGCCCTTGCGCCTGGCCCAGATCTCCTGGCCTGACACACACACAGCCATGCAAAATCCTCTTTGGCCCTGAGGCTGGCAGCATGCAAAGCTGGGGCAAATATTGACCAAGGCTGGGCCAATGCTGCAAGGATTTCTCCTGCTGGAGCGTGTTTCTCTGCGCTGCCTCCCACGGTAACACACTGACCAAAGCCCTTGCATGCGGGTACAGCTGTGTCTACACCACGTCTGCTTGTGTTGCTCTGCCAAAGCGGGGAAGGAGAAAGGGAGGAGTGGTTATTTTAGCTGTTTTCCTGAAGGATCTATCAGCTCTCAGCTGTCTCCTTCCATAGCAATCTTTGAAGTTTTGGGCCCATTTCAGGCAGGTTTTCAGGGGGAAGAGAGACTTCAAGACTTTCAGTTCCTATATCCTATGTGAAAATAGACTCCTGAGTAGTTTCCAGGTAGATTTGACCTCATTAGAGACCAGTGCCCACATGGGATAGGGACAGTGTGGATGTCCCAACCAGGGGCCAAGCTTGGTGGGGTTGTGCTGCTCATCTGAAAACCCAAACTCTCAGATGAGCATCTGACCACAGCTGGATGAGGGTCCACATGTCACTCCAGTCCTAATTCAGCTCAGACGATGTTGAAATAGCAGCTCAGCCTAAAATGCTGGGAAGGAGAGCACAGGGCTCGAACAGAGCAGCAAAGGTCAGAGAGGGAGGACAGGAGGACAGGGACTGCTGGTTAGTCCCTCCTCCACTGCCAAAAAACCAAGATACTGAGCCAATGGCAGGCAGGACCTAGCCCTGGTCTCTTTCTGAAGGGAGAACAGCTGGCCTTGGCTTAGTCTGAACTGTGGCATAAGTCATCATGGACCAGGATGGCAACCCGCTCCCTGAACACAAATCTGTTAAAAAGAGGGGGGAAAGGGTGCTGTTAATCTGAGCCACACATCAGTCCAGTGTTTGGGGGTCACTGTGATTGTCCCTCTGATGAGACTTGAGAGATCTTGATCTTTGGGATCTTTAAAGACTGCAAAGACACTTATTTTTGCAAGAGGGGTGTTAATCCCAGCAGATTCAAAGGGGCGATAAAGCACTTTGTTTCTTGCTCTACAGTAATTGCAACTTCTGACAACTCTGATAAACTAAAATGAGGTTCTCAAAAGCATCCACCCAAGGCTTTGTGGGGCTGCAGTCAGGGTTGTATTTAAATGCCCCTAATGAGTACCTGCAGCAAATGGGAAAGACATGCAAATCAGATGTCTAATTGAATGGGCCTTTGAAGGAATATCCCAAGCCGCTGGGTAATTGATGGGTTATCTTTCCACTGGCTTGCCTTGATTGCATCTTCTTCCGCATTAGTCTTTCCTAGGAGTCTGGTTTAACAGGAAAAGTGGTGCACCAGGAATAAATGCAGCTCCTCTTCACAGACTGCATGAGGACATTTGCTGCCCAACAGTACGACCCTTCTGCAAGGCAGTCATTATTAAAATCTCTCTAGACAGGTGTTTCTTCCAGGCATGGAAGGGCCTTATCATATTGCATCTGAGCACTGCACTCAATAAACTGCCTTACGACCTGCTTTCCAAAGCGAAGTCGTGACAGATGAAATAGCTTTCCTATCAAATTTTTTGGGTCCACTTCTCCAGCGGCTGCAAATTGATGTGACTGCCCTCATTTGAATGTAGCAAAGCTGATCTGTGCTGTATGGAAATGGGACGTGTCTGACCCATGGATTCCGTTGATGTCTCATGAGGATTTATCAGTGCTGCATATATGAATTTTGCTTTGCTTAAGAGCCTGGTGTCTTGCTTGTGCAAGAGCCAGTTGCTAGCAGCCACCGTTATGGCTGAGAAAGCTTGCAGCTCAGCAATGAGCAGGAAAAAGATTCCCCAGTTAGAGCTCTGCTGGTACTCAGGATTGAGGCATAAATCCCTGAATTTGATGATGTTTCTATAATAGAGTTTCCCGGGCATTACAAGCTTTCTCCAGCACCTCTACTGACTCTGAGGACCAAATTTTGGCAAGCAGACATGGAACCTGTGGCCATTTCATGGAACCTGTGGCCATTTCATAAGTGCTGGGGTGTCTGAGGTATCCGCAAGGTCTGGATTATGGGAGAGCAGTGCTCTTCTGGAGCAGCAGCTGAGGGCTAGGGGAGGGGGATACTTGAGCACATCTCAACACCTCTCTTAAAGCAACAGATTTTTCTCTAAAGAGTCTGCTTCACAGCTGAGTTTAAAATTACTTTCCTCTAGTCCCTGGCAATAACAAGGGCAGATTTTAGCCGTAGCTTCAACTTGTCCCAAGTGTGTTTCTATCTATTCAGAGCAGAATCTTAGGGATGCTGAGCCAGGACTGCCCCTGACACTGAGCCCATTGCTCATTATAGGTCTGGAAACCCCCAGTTCAAGCCCCCCAACCCCAACACCACCCTCAAGCTCCCTGTAGAAAACCAGCACCAGGGTCCTGGCTGTATCTTGTTGCATTTGAGGGGTACAAACACATTTGCCAGCATGCCAAATCAGCCTGGATTTGTTTTGTATCCCTTCTTCACCAGTCAGGCCCAGACCCACAGCTTTCTCCTGCCTTCAGCTGCCTTTGTAATTTGTCATAATAAAGCATCCTGTTCCTGGCTACATTCTTGCCTGCTATTTACCATTCCTTTCTAATCCACGCCTAAATACCATGCTTTGCTCTTTGTCTTTAATTTTCCAGCCCAAACCAAGATATTACTACCAATAACCTTGCATATTTCCCAGATTCAGTCTGTGCATTAGCAGCTCTGCCTTTCTGCCTTCCCCCCTCCTCCAGTACTTTCATACCCTCATGGGTAGCCCGGGGATGGGGCCGGTTTGCAAAGCCCCAGTGGGGGCAGCAGGCAGAGCATGGCCCTGCTCTTGCTGGCACTGGATGCTGTGACTGTCTTGCCCGCTTTTGGGTTTGTCCCAATGCCCGTGTGAGTTGGTGTTGCCAAAGCACCACACCCGGGAGGTGCAACACAGAGGCTTGGCTGAAGAAAATCTCCGTCCAGGGTCTCAGTCCTGGTTCCTGCCTGATGGTGCTGGACCACTTTTGCCCCTGTCAGTTCCCTCTCCAACGTTTGCCACCTGGCTACTGGGCAGCCCTTGCACAGCTGGCCCCTTTCCTGAGGAGCTTCCCACGCAGCTTTGAGTCTTCCACCAAAGCCTTCGCCCAGACTGTCCACACACAAGCCTTGAGAGCCAGGGTTAATGCACAGTGTGAACCTGGCTGTGTGCCTGCCTGGGCATATAGGTTACAGCCTGGGTTTCGCTTCAAAGCAGGCTTTGACCTGCCTACTGTGCTGCAAGGATGGAGTTAAAACTTAGAGAGAAAAACTCTGATTTGGGTAGCTCACCAACCATGGCCACAGTTCACTGGGACAGTATTTCTGACCTCTGCTTCTATTCCTTTGCTTCCCAGAGATCAGAAATTGCTTGCTCTTTGCTGCTGTGAGCCCAAGACTCTTGTTGGAGACAGGTCTCAGCATGGAGAGATGCATGTGGTGGACATCAAACAGCAGAGTCTCTCCCAATATCTCTGCTCTTACAAGAAGGTAGCTCCAGCCTGGCAGCAGCAGGTCCCCCAGGTCAGAAACAAGGTGGTCTTCTTACAAATGCCTTGATATGGGCTTCATTTCACTTTCTTTTGATCTCTTTGTAGCCCATGGGATAAATGTGGGCACCTGGGGGGAAAGGAAGGGAAATGTCATCCTTCAGCTATTAATGGAGTTGAAATCCTGACTGGGATGGATGAAATAGGCACTACAATATTACATGAGGTGCAGAGTCCTTGGAAGAGCCATTCCCTCTTCCATAATTGCCAATGAATAAATGCTTCTCAGCAGCAATGGTAAGAGGCCTGAGGATGGATTATCACCACTCTGTCCCATCTAGACTCGATGATGAAACTCAAAATCTCTACTGCCATGAGCTGGGGATGTACCAGCAGACAACCCCAAGCTGGTTAGCCATCTCCTGCCACCACCCGGGGTAGCCAGCTCCTCATATATTGCTGTGGTGTCCCACACTTCCATGTCCCAGTGCTGGCAAGCACCGTTGTGTGACCATCTCTCCCTAAAGTGGATGTTGCAGAGATGCTGACGATGTCCTTGGAGCTGCATGTCCTTGTGAGTGCACCCTGCCATGTGCCCTGTCCTGCATTGCCCGTGCCACTCCATGGGGAAAACCATGTATTAGAGCAAGCATCAGTTTTTTTCCTTCTACTCTGGCTTGCATGGTATTCTCGTACATCGCGTTTGTATGACAAAAGTTATTATTGCTGCTTCCTGCTGGAGAGCTTCATTTCTGACACAAATTTCAGCCATAGGAAAGTCAGATGCACATTTTACAAGGAAAATACCTCCCCTCTGGACCTGTCTTTCTCTCTGCACTGTCTACAGAGTGGGTTTGAACTACTTCCAGATGACCGATGCATGGTCAGATGAATGCTACCCTAAATGTGTTAGTTTGCCTTCCGTGTGCTTCAATACCACCCCATTTCTGGTGTCCCTGTTGTTGGAGTGAGACAGGGTTTCTTTTGACAGGTATCATTCTTGCTATACTGGTTATGCCTTTCCTTCTTCCCCCCTTTTTTGAGATCAATTGATTTACCACAACACGTTGTTTTTTTTGTGCTGAAGTCACTAGGGAAGATGTGAGATGATTTCCAGCACTGATCCTTAGAGAGTCCCATCAGTGATTTCCTTTGTCTTCAGCTGATCTTTCCTGCACGGGTCACTTCTTGCTTGCTTGCTCTCAGCTGGGTCCTCACTCGTCTCCAGCTCACGGCAACACCCATCTCCTCCAGAGGAGCTCGCTACTACAAAGTCCAACAATGTTTTCCAAGTCTCCAAAACATTTACACTGTGAAAATGTACTGTCTCTCCTGGTGTCTGGGAGATGTTCTGGAACTTGTCATGCTGTTGATCCCAGGCCAGAGGGTTTAGCTGGAGAGACCACTTTCCTCTCTTCTCAAATATAGGGATCCTTGGCCTGGTGGTCTTCATTTGTGCCTTCCCCAGCTTAACTGATTTTGCAGGATGAGACAATCTGGTTCCCTGGACTTGAGCATCTCAACCCACTTCCTCAGCCATGACCACTTTCTCCTCCAGACTCCTTTTTGACTTGTGCCTAAGATCTGCTCCCTGTGGTGAGTTGAAGCAGAGAGTCACGGGATGTCTTGGGATGACTTGAACTAACTTTCCTTCACCTGTCCCTCACTTCAGTCCTTCTTTCCCCTTTTATTGTTATTTAAATGGATAAAAAGACCCCAGAATTGTTACTGATTGTTGCCTTTCTGGCACCTCTCATCTTTTTTGGACAGTTTTTTCTTTTTGTTCCTTCAAGTTGTAACTTTCTTGGTTGACTTGTCTCCTTTTTCTTCCTCCCGTTCCTTCCTGTCTCCTCTGAGCATCTCATTTCTCCTAATAACGTACCTGACACCTGCCCATGGGTTCCTGCAGTGACCAGGGAGGTGCAGCATCGAGCCTGCTTTTGTTTGAAGGCAAAATGAAGCACCGTTTCACCAATAAAAAGTTCTGACTGTCAGGCAGCGTGTTATTCAGGGCTGATGAATAACTTCGAGGAGATCAAAAGATATTAAGCTAAAAGAATTATTATACAGGAGCCTACGGGACCACACAGATCTCCCGTTCCAGCTAAAAAAGTCCCAAATTAACCCCCCACACCTCTCCCCCTGAAAAAAAAAAAAAAAAAAAGCGTGTGTGGTCTTGAACAGCCGAAGAAGCAAGCCATTATTTGTAAGTCTGCTATATAAAGCATAATTATTATCCTTTTTATCATCCAAGTTATGGGGCAAGCTTTTCCATCTTTACTCACGCCAAGTAGCACCTCGTGTCAGAAATAGCCTTGCTGGTTTGAAGGGGATGAGTCATCCCGCAATCAGGTAGGAGGAGGAGAACAAAGATAGACACGACTTCCCGGACTGGATCACCCCACTGCTCTCTCTCCCCGATGCATGATCTCGCTCCACGGCACCTATCAAAGCGCAGCCGCCGGGAGCGTTGGTGCGGGCGCGCCTTCCCGATGGCCTGCAGGCTGGAGACGGCCCACCAGAGCAATGCATCTGGTCCACAGCTCCCTCCTTCCTCGCTTGCCTTCCCAGCAGCTCCTCAGATGTGGGCAGGAGCACGCTGTGGGCTGTATGAACTGTTCTGGCAGCTGGCGGTCCCCACTCCCACTCGCCTTCTTTCCCATAGCCCCAAAACCATCATGTGACCATCACGTACTGGGAGGATTCCAGCTGGGTTACTTGACAAAGAGGCTGCTCTCCAGTCACTGTGGGGGGGAGCCCTGATGTCATCCCACTGTGGCTGAGAAGAAGGTGAAAATAAACAGCAATGCCATGACTCAAAAAATGTACTATACAAAGGAAAAACCTCCTCCAGTGGCCACGGGGTGCTCAAGACCAAGAGCCTGCTCTTTTCAAGAGCCCAGTTTTGCTCCAGCTGAGACTTTTCCCACACCTTCTGGAACCAGAATTTGGATTTGCACTGCTTTTTTGCCCTTTTTTTGATTAACAATGGAATTCCAAGAGGGAAAAGGGTTGGTTGTTTCCTCTTGCTCGCCCTCACTGTTACAATTTGAAACCCGCATCTGGCATTCAAAGTGTTGAAAACAACTCAGAGCCAATTTATTGGGTTGATGAACCACCCTGGGTTTCGGGAGAATTAGCAGTTTGCCCAGATGCTCTGGGGTAGCTCTTTAATATCCCAGTGGGAATAACACTACTAAAAAAGGAAAACCCATTAGTACACGTCTGCTCTTGCAGGCGCTCCTCTGCTCCTCTATGGGTGAGACCTTACAGAAGGCTTATGAGTTGGTACAGGTGTCACCTCAGATTGGCTCTTACAATTAACAATATTACGGGAATTTTATTCCCACTTGCCCCAAGTTGTCTCCCCACCACTGGCAGTCACTTCCATCATCGATTAGAAGTCGCTCTAATTTAATCAACCGGTCTGTTCACTGTGGTGAGCGCCGTGCTTTGAAGGGAAACACTGAGTAATGCAGGGAGATAAGCAGCTGTGTTTGAAGCTGGGGATCCAAGGAGCCATGGAGGAGTGCAGAAGGCACATGAAAACGGTGGCGTCAACCCAGCTCCCCACAGGAGTCCTGGGGGTCCAGATCTTCGCCCTTGGGTAGGTTGGTTTCTTCATGCTTAGCATCCAGCCCTGCCTTCCAGTGTTACATGCAGCGGCTTTTGTCCCTCTCTGCAGCCCTCCTCTCTTTTGATGCTCTTCTGCTGTGCATGGCAGACGCCAAAGGCAGTGGCCAGCATTTTGTCTCGTGGCCAGTTTGGGCGGAGGAATGGCTGAGAGCAAGCAGATCTGGTTGTTGTCTCTCTCACGTAGTCCCTGCCTCTCCTTGCTTGCTCAGATTCATTTCTTAGCAGTAATAATTTGCTCATGCAAAGCCAACAGTAGAACGAGGCTGCCCCAGGAGAAGAGCACCCCTGGAAAGAGCTGAACACCAAACCCTTGGATCCTGTGTCTGGGAGCTAAGACACTCATCAGAGACACTTGGACCCCACAGGGATGTACATCAGCGCAGGAAACCAGGCAGACTACCCAAAAGTCATACCTTAACCCAATGACTAGGGTATGGGGACAGCAATGGGAAGAAAGGGGGTCACCACAATGTGATCTTCAGAAATTATGTGATACTTGGGCTTCCTCCATGGTCTCTGGTGGACATGGGCAGCTGCTGCCACTGAGAACTAGACTGGCAAGGAAGACCGAGCCTAATTTTGAGCACATCTTGTTGCTTAAACCATATCTCAGGGCAAGAAGAAAAGCAGAACTTGGGAGTCATGGATTCTAAGAGTGGCGAGGTTTTCAGCTTCTTTCCATGAGTCCATTTTATCAGTTGCAAAGCACAGCACCAGACCACCCCAAAAAAGCAAATTATGAAGATCATCTTCATCTAGAGACATTCAGCACTGTTTTGGTGGCATGCACTTGCAGCATGTCCCAGAGTTCACATAAGACCTATGGGCAGTTGCCCCAAAACAGGCAGCCAGGACGCCTCTAAGAAGCTTCCCAATGGAATAAATATCCCAAAACTCATGAAAGGCAAATTGCCTCCTCTAATACCCGCGTGCTTTTTCCATGGGAGCAGGTGCAGATGTTTTCTGGCTTGTGCCTGCCACTGGGCGTAGGTTCTGCAGGGCTGTTATCTCTCTCATCAGATGATACAAGTTTGCAGGCTCATCTCCTTCCAAGAATGCAACTGACTTAAAAAGAGTTCAAAAGAAGATTAGGTTTCAAGGTAACTGGAAGCTATTCAGTCAAAGCCAAGCTGCATAAAGCGAGGGGAATCCTCCTTCTACCTCCATGGCAGTGCAAGGCAAGTGGGAACATGAGAAAGGAGCTGAGAAAGTGTGTGTCTTCTTCACAGACACAAACAGGACTGCAAATTGGAGACAACCGCTACAAGTTTAGCTAAAGATGCTTTAGAAATTGCATCTTGCCAATGTTTTGCTTATCAAGCTCCAGTGTTTGCTGGCAATTACCTCAGCAAAGCTAGCACAAACAAAAACACATGGGATCTCATCACTAGAGTTCCCTTGTCAGTGGGGAAAGTGGTGCTGAGGTTGGCACTGTGGGCCGCAGAGGCCTCAGCAGTGTGAACAGTTGGGTGCTCAGCTGGTGAAAAGCCCCCAGCTCACAGCTGTGGGGTCTGTGGTGCTGTGCTGATGGCAGGTGGGAGCCAGGAGCTGGGCATCCCCTCCACTGGTACCTCTCCCTGCCTGTCCCTATGCTTCTCATCCATAAGAAGCAGCAGAAGCAGCCATCTCCACTCTCCCAGCTGTACTGCCATCATCCTGCCCTGTCTCCCCTCTTCCTACAGCAGGAATACATAGTCTCAACCCACCTCATCCTCTGCCCAGTTTTGGCTGCCCAGCTGAGATGCTGCAAACCAGCCATGTGATAGAAATGGTTTGTGGCAAGAGCAAGAGAATCAGGTGACACCAGTCAAGGTAGAAATAAACACGCGAAGGTGAGGATGGCCATGGCTGGAGCCTGGTTTGGAGGACAGGTGCTGCATGGACACCTGTGTGGTGTCCTCCTGGCTTGGCCAGGCAACATCAGGATGTAGTGGCACCAGACTCTTATGCCTGGAGACACAACTGGTGCCTGATTCCTGGTGAAAGCTCATCCATGGATCTGGGCATTAACTCTTTCACACTTCTATCATATAATGTTTGTTTTACAACAGGATCCTGTTGGACTGGTTGGGATGGTGGTGTCATTATATCCAGAGACAGTGTGATCCAAGCACTGTCTGGAGAAGTTTTGGATGCGGCTTCATTACAAAGCAGCACGTGATGTGCATCTAGCTGGTCAATCACCGGAAAATTCCTCAGATCATGGGATAATTCAGGTGGAAAGAGACCTCTGGAGGTTGTCTAGGCCAACCTCTTCTCTCCAAGGCTTGGCAGCAAACCGTGGGGCAGCCTGACCCAAAGCCTTGTTATTTGGAGACATGCAAAAGATGGTTTTGCCACATACCATGGGAGAGTGTTGATCCTTCAGGAGGCTTCAAGACTTGGCCACCATGGGGGAACCTGCATCTGACTCCATCACCACAGAGGGACCCACCAGTGAGGCCGAGGGCACACGGCACATACCTGTTTGGGCAAGCCAGGCCCTTCAGCAACATGACTGTCAGAGAGATGTCCACGCCCTGGGTTATTTTAAAGCTTTCTCACCCACCATCACTCAGCCTGTCCAAGCCCTGCCCCAACCACAGAGCAGCTGGCAGAGAAAAGCTTAGTCCCACGGGGATGGACAGGTGGAAAAAGTGCATTTGGTGGCTGAAAGCCAAACAGTGATACAAGGCTGCTGGTCCAGCCAGTGCCACCCAACCCACCAGGTGCTGCTGAATCCCACAGAGCTACTCTGCACCTTTCCCTGAGCACACAGCTCCTATGGCTGCTATACATCCCTGGCCATATGAAGGTCTCATCTTGCTTTTGTGGTCAGGCATGATCTGCTTCCCTCCTCCAATACCTGACGCCAGCGCGCTGGGTGGCCAGGGAAAATGGTCTGGTAGGTTTGAAAGCCCTGAGAAATGTCACAGAGCAGTCCCACAGCTGAAATGGTCACCCACGGGAGATCCTCTACATACCTCACACAGCAGCTGTCAGTGCTCCTGTCCTTGCTTTCTCCCTTGTAGGGTGCTCAGGGCACCAGGTGGGCACCCACTGATTCCCCCCAGCGATGTGGCTCTGTCCTGATCCACATTACCCATCACTTAGACAAGGCCTTTTTCTTCTCTTCCTTCTTCCTCTCCCCATCCAACCTGGGGAAAAGCTTTCCTTCACCCCCACTGCAGTTTGCTTAGGGCTACTTTTTGGGGTCCTACATTCAGGACATCCTGCGTAAAAGCTGTACCCGTACAAGGAAGCTGCAGCCTGGTACCTGCAGCAGTAACTCTCATACCCACTAAACCTGTCATCCCAGTCTGGATTTTCTTCTAATAATCAGACAGGAGTAAATGATTCACTTGTTGCTCACCTAAAGTTTGCTTTTTCCCTCCTGAAAACCAGTTCTTTGAGAGGGATGGACCTGAATTGCCCCCATTTCCCAGTGATCCTCAGCAGTGACCATGCCAGCAGAGAAGCCAGACGTGCCTGGGCACAGGATGGCAGGAGCAAATGTATCACCATCTTTGTGTGCCTCCTCTGAAAACCTTCTGTTGAAAATGAAGTTGTGTTATTTCACTGTTTCCAGGCTCCTTGGCCGATTTTTGCTCTGTTTATTCCAGAGGACCCTTTCCAAGGCCACCCAATAAACAAAAAGAGGACAATTTTTCTGCTGTTGCACTTAGGCGCAGCACTTCTTTCCCTGAAGAGGGGAGCATGAGGAAAAGGATTGCACCCGCTCCTTGTGTCTGTTTATTTACAGTGTAAACAGCTTCTGTGCTGGAGCTTTGAAGAGGTGCCACACATTTGTATGTCGAGATCCCTCTGTGCGCTCTGTGCGGTTTTCCCACGTGATCTGAACTCTCCAGAGAGGAAAGTTTGCTCCTTTGCCTCCATCCTGGAGAGGATGGAGAGGCCCAGAGTGACGCAGAACCTCAGTGAGAGGTAAAGCATTCAGTGAGGGGAGGTTTGGGCTGAATTACCCTGTTTATGGTAACCTGATGCAGCTCTCCTGACAAGTGGTAATTTGATAAATCCCCATTAGGCTGTTGACCATGAGTCCTAAAGTGGCTCTTGGGAAGTCGTGTTTCCCATCAAACTCAGCTGAACTGCAGCAGTAGAAATAGCAACCTGCCTAGACCAGGTGCTGGTTTGGTATAAAATAGATGAAAATAGGCAGATAAATAGATAAATAGATAAGTGGATACATAATAGATAAGAATAGTTTAATAACTACCGGAATTCTCTCCCAAAATAGCCATGCAACAGTTATTTAAGTAGCTATAAGGCACGGTACCTGGTACCTGCTTGCAGGAATTATCACCAGCATGAAATCAATCTCTGCTAAAAATCCTGTTGGTAAACTCAAGAAAGCCTTTTAACAAAGAGAAACCACGGCAGCTTCTTATCACACTCACAGACTCTTGCATTTGACAGAAGCAATGATGGATGTCAGAAATCTTATCTTAGCACAACAGCTCCTAACAATCCCTAACCCCTGAACATGATTGTTATCCGTTAAGTTGCCTTCCTTAACTATTTACTATAAGCTGTGAGTATGACCACGTGCCCCAGAATAAACTCAGGCTACTTTATTTTGTTGGTTAAATATTAGATTTACATCACTTCAAAATTAGGAATGGGATTTAGGTCATCCAGCAATTACCAAAATTTGGTCTTGTGTCTTGAAATACTCGGTGTCCACACAACTGTGCTCCAAGGAGACTTGGTCCTCAACAGGTCTGTGCCTTGCAAGGTGCTCAGCCCACCAGTGGCACTGCTTCATTTTTCCCCTTAAAATGGTCCAGGAGTCATGGCCCAGATCCTATGCTACTTCACATAGGGTCAAACATCTCCTCTCTATACACCTTCTTAAAAGTTACGTTGCTTTTTCTGCGGTGCTTAAGACAGACAGCAACTATTTATCAGCTGATGAAGAAGAAAAATGGGTATATTCCCAAATCTCAGGTGCCATACAGTGCTTGCATGGATTTCCATCTCTAACTAATGCCTCCACTGTCACTTGTGATACCTGTGCTGTGTCTGGAACGTTTGCAGTCTCCCAGCACAGCTAGGCCCAGCTAGCCAAAACCCCATCCCAACCAAGCCCACCTGTCCCATGGGGTGCTAGGCATGGAGAAACAGGAGCACCAGTGGGAATAACTGGGTGTTTTGCATCAGAGGACAAGAGGAAATGGCCTCAAGTTTCTCCAGGGAAGGTTTAGATTGGATATTAGGAAAAAATTTCTTCCAAGGGTTGCCAAGCATTGAAACAGGCTTCTCAAAGAAGTTGGTAGAGTCACCATCCCTGGAGGGATTTCAAAGATGTGTCCATGTGGCACTTAGGGACATGGTTTAGTGGTGCCCTGGGCAGTGCTGGGTTAACTGTTGGACTTGATCTTAAAGGCCTTTTCCAACCTAGACGATTCTATGATTCTATGTCTGGGGCAAAACATCCCTCTCCTGTTGTATTGCCTGCTCCAAGGGCTCATCTTTGCCTGCCAATCTCTCAGTTACACCCTGACTCAAGACCTTTATGGTGGCTTATGGAAGATCCTCCCTGATGGACCTCCAAGGAGCTCTTCTGCAGCCCCACACATGACCTCTGCTGGGGTGCAAGGGCTCCTGAGTGTCTCTCCTCTCCCAGGTGGCTGTGCCTGGCTTTGGTGACAATTTTAAGCGACTTGCGTGGAGGGACACAATGATGCAGGTGGCAATGATGTTTTGTGCCTCACAGGTTGCCATTAAGGTGATGCCTGGGGTGGGCAGGAGGCCACAGGGCACCAAACACCCATTGGTGTCCCTCGAGGCTTAGTGCTGCCCTGCAACCAGACACAAGATGTGACTACCACAGAAATAGGTACACTCAGGTACCCCAGCATCACTCATGCTCCCTCCCGGGGAAGAAGACCCAAGAGCTTCTGTGCTCACAGAATTCCTGTAGGAGAAGGAGACTGAAGCAGAGCTGCATTTGCACACCAGCCCTTGATGCCGAGCCCTGGGTTGAACCCCATCTGCCCCAGCAAAGCTGTCCCCTCCTGACCTTGAGCTCTGCCTGGGGCTCATGGGGCTTCACACAGCTGCAAAACCCCCGCTGCCCCCATCGGCTCCACCGCTGCCATGCCCGTGGGATGGAGCAGGGGATGCAGCGCTTTCGGGATCAAGGACGAGGGCTGCTGTGTGTGGGTGAGGCTGCCGCAGCCTGGAGACCCAGCAGTTAATTTGTTTGTTTCCTTTCTCTATAGGATATTGTTACCAAAAAAAGAAAATGAGGTTGGTGGGGGGGTAGGGGGAGAAAGAAAAGAAAATCTGAGGCCAAATGATGAAAAGGCCTCTCTCCTGCAGCTATGAAATCTCACCCGGAAGGCGGCGAGGGGAAGTGTCTTCCAGCAGGGTACAAAGTCAGCAGCAGAGCTTTGAACTCGGGGGAACTCCACGGCGGCGGCGCAGAGCCCTGCCAGGGAGCCCCAGCTGTGCATACCTGAGCCGCAGCTGAGGGAGCCAGGGGCTGCATCCTGCACCTCTGCTCCACCCTGGGATGGCTCGGCACCGGGCTCCAGACCAGTCGCTGGAAAGAGGGATTTTGCTGGACGGGCAGGAGTGGGACACGTTCCCCAGACCAAAAACTAACGCACCTTGAAGATCGGTCTTGTACTGGGATGGGTTACCCGCAACTGCTGCTGCTGCTGGGAAGCCTGTCCTCGGAATGTGATACATTGCCAACACCTTCTCTGTCCCAGACAGGGCTCTGCTATCCCCTCACCTGTCCCCTGGCAGTTTCCCTCCACACATCCATCATTGCCATCGGGCTCTGAATGCACCCGGTTCCCTTTGCCACAGGTGCTCTGAATACACCAAGCAGGGGAAGGTTTTACTCAAATATGGTAACCAGAAAGCTGGGTTTGGAAGGGATCCCAAGCTACTTGGGGGAATTTGGGCAACTATCCCACTGTGCCTTTTTTTAAATTTTAATTTCACTACAATCATTTCAGAGGTGCCTTTTCCCCATCTCATTTACAAGTGAAAACACTCAGTTACTAAACTGAGGAAGGAGTTTAAAAATTAATTTAGGTGCCTCAAAATGAAAATAAGCTTTGGGACAAACAATGGACTCTGTGGAGCTGGAAGCCAGGTGGAGGTGCTGCTGATGGGCTTTGCTTTTGGCTGAAGTGTCCCTCACACTGTCATCAGTCCTGGTGGGGTGGGATCTCTGGGGACAGTGCATGAATATGTGGCCCCATTTTTTGTGGTAGATCACAACTGGGCCAAGTGGGAGGAAAACACTATGAGAATCCAGACAAGAGGTGAACGACAACAGCATCAGGCTTGGAGCCTCTTCTCCAAATTACCCCCAATATCCTCAGCAACAGCCTTTGCTGCAAAGGCATGCCAGCTGCAACTCTTCTCCTCCCTTATCTACAGCTAATCCCTTAAACAGCCATTTAAAGGACATTTTTTTCAGTATTTGCCCATGAAAAAACTCCAAAATTTGCTGTTTTTTCAAGGATTTAGAGACACTGGATCACACCACTGCTGCCAGGGATCTGGTGAGAGGCACCCCCACCCCTGGGAAAACACTGCCCAGCCCAGAACAGATGATAAAATCTCCATGTCCTAAGTATTTCTGAGGGCTGTGACCCCTGAATACACATCCTGCTACTTGAACCTGTTGTGTGTGGCATGATGGTCACTACCCACAGGAAAGATGCCGTGACAAGCTGCCCCTGGTCCAGGGATGGGGTAAGAGGATGGAGGTGATGAGCGCAGCTTTTTGGCTGGTTTTGTGATGATAGTTTGGCTGGGGTTTGGCCTGTCCTGGTGCTGAGGAGCAGTGAGACCAAGTTAGCTCTGGGGTCCCCAATATCAGAAGGATGTGGACCTCTTGGACCAAGTCCAGAGGAGGCCACAAAGATGCTCAGAGGGCTGGAGCACCTCTGCTATGGAGATGGGCTGAGAGAGCTGGGGTTGTTTGGGCTGGAAAAGAGAAGGCTCTCAGGAGACTTTCTAGCCACTTACAGTATCTGAAGGGGCTACAAGAGAGCTGGAAGGACTTTGGACAAGGGCATGAAGAGACAGGACAAGGAGAAATGGCTCTAAACTGAAAGAGGGCGGGTTTAGATTAGATGTTAGGAAGAAATTGTTTACAGTGAGGGTGGTGAGGCACTGGCACAGATTGTCCAGAGAAATTGAAGCTGCCCCATCCCTGGAAGTGTTCAAGGTCAGATTGGGTGGGGTTTTGGGTGACCAGGTTAGGTGGAAGTTGTCCCTGTCCATTGCAGGGGGGTTGGAAGTAGATGATCTTTAAGGTCCCTTCCAATTCAAACCATTCTGTGATTCTATGATTCTTGAGGTACCCACACTCAGACCCACCCCACAGTCAGTTTTATTCTTTGAGCAGAGGAATGAAGTCTGGATGGCCTGTGAAGGATGGACAGAGGAGCCTTCCTGTTCTGCCTGGATTGCTCAATCCAAGACTGTCTGGTAAAAACTCCAACCCCATGCACAACCACTATAAAGCATCGGTGCAGGGACACCCTCGGACCACTCTTGAGCCGTGTAGAGGTGGAGGGGATTTCCCAGGAGTGCACACCCCACCGGAGTGGGAGCACTGCGTGGCCAAGGGCTTCAAGCTTCTCTCTTGCATTGATAGTGAAACAATGCCATCATTTGAGCAGGGTGGTGTTCAATTAGCTTTTACTTGAAGAAAAAGGGGGGCGGTGGTGGCTCGAAGGAGGTGGGGGGAGCAAAGCAAAAGACCGAGAGAAAATCCCCTTTTCTCGGTGCAGAGCGGGACGTTGCCTGGGTGCTGCGGACCGAAACACCTGCTGCCCGGAGGGAAAGCGAGTTCCCAGGAAATGCAAGAAAGGCACTTTCCAATGTGGAATATGTTGAAAAGCAGAGGAGGAGAAGGTGGTGGTGGGG
>VZRE01001325.1:67025-113433 GCA_013396775.1 Cephalopterus ornatus
GCTGCGAAGATGCATGAATATTAAAATGATTATAGCGCTTAATAAAGCGCCGCACAGGGGAGGAACAATAACAGGTATTGTTGGCAAGCCCGACGCTCAGCTTCCCCTTGATTTGATGGGGTGATAACCATCGCAGTATCTCTTTCATGATCCCTGGCTCCCTATCTCTCGCAGCGCGGCAGAGCCACACACATTCCAGGGGAGACTTTGATGTGCCTCTCGAGGCGCAGCCCTGCCAGCCCTGGGCTGGCTGCGCCGTGCCGCGGCTCCCCCGGCCAAGGGCCGTGGGTGGGGGACGCGGGGAGGGGGCTGCCGAGGGCGAGGGGGGGACGCAGCTGCCAGCTGTTCCTCTGAGCCCATAGGTCTGCTGCCCCTGTCCCCCAGGGTGGCCCAAAATACCCCGTCCCTTCCTTAGGGTCACCCTCAAAAGCTGAAACCCTGAGAATGGGATGCTGGACACTTGTGGTCATATGAGTGTCCAGTGGAAGACACCCAAGGGGGTCAGCCAGGAGGGAAAAAAAGCACTTTTTGCTCTTCCGTCTCCCCAGACAGGACAGGATTAGGAAGAGAGAGACCCAGTGAAAAAAGAAATAAGAACAATTTAGAGATTTTTTTAAAAAGGTTGACCTGAGGGACAGGCTGTGGGATTTTATGCCCTGGGAAAGTCTGGAGTCCAGTGATTTGGCAACCAGCACAACAAGCCCCTCTGACTATCCCCTGAGGGAGACACAGATGTGCCCTGTGAGACACAGGAGTTCACCCATGCCAAACGGATGAGCTGGAGGCTGTAGCATGAAAGGACTCAGCTGTGTGTTGGTGGGACCCTTGTTTTGGAGCTGACTTAGTGGCCAGGACCTAAAAGGCACCAAATTTTGCCCAGGAGGGTAGAAGAGCAGATGGGCAAGAGTGGAAAGGTAGAGTGGGATTTTCACCCTGGAGAAGAGGATGACTCAAAAAGATACTTAGCAGGGCCGGGTGGTACAGTTGCTCCCATGAACACATTACCTCCTGTGTGTTTCTCCTTGTCCATCTAGGTCTGAGAGCTCCCTGATTTTGGGGCAAGGTTGCCTTATTTTTGGCAAGGTTTTGAGAAACCTTGTGCCTGACGGAGATGGTGCAATGGAGCCAATGCTGTTCAGCCACAGCCACCCAAATGCTCCTTTGGTGCAAGTTGAGAGGGGAAAAGGGCTGCTGTAACCTACCTGCCAGCTACAGAGGGTCCCATGCAAACTGTGGCTTATATCCTGCATTAGCCAGGTTTTCTCACCCCCTTTCCCTCCCTCCTTCCCTCGCTCTGGCTCTCTGACCATCTGTACGAGACAAACTATCAGGGTTCCCAACCAGAACTGCTTGCTTGGCTCTTTTCAAATCAAACTTCTGCCGGTAGCTTAGCCCTCACACTTAATTTGCTTTAATTGTTGTTGGGTTATTTTTTAAATTTAATTATTGGTTTCAGAATGCAACAGTAAAAAAAAAAAAAAAAAAAAAGAAGAAAATTTCCAGCCTTTTTTTTTTCGCGCGCTCGTGTGTTTTCTTTCTCGTGGGAGGGAGGCAGCCACAGTGGGTTTGGGTTCACCTCTCCATGAGACTGGTGGGTAAAGGGGGAGTGCTGAGAGATGGGAGAGGGCCTGAGCACCTTCATCCTCCCCGGCACAGCCTGATTCGGAAGAGGAGGCCGTGATGCCTTTGATGCCGACTCTTCCCCTGTGAGACAGTGCCGATAGGGGTGTGTGTGTGTCTTGAGCGTTGGCTCTGCCTTTGAGATTTGCCCCTGGTCATTTCTGCTGGGAGGCAGCTGAGGTTGGTGCTCTGATGTGGGTGGCCTAGAGTTTGTTACCCGAGGACAGCCGGCTTTACCTCTGAACTCCTGCCTTTGCAACGGTTGTTTCCCTGCTTGTGCCTGCTTGCATTTTTGCTGTGTGTCTTGCTGGTATGCCTTGACCAAGCTGAGGAGAGCTGTTCCCCAGGGAAGGGGCTCAGCACGGGATGCCGGGGAGGTGGTGGGGGTATCTACCACCCCAAGGCTTCCCCCTGCCAGGCACACATAAAGGCTTAGTCTGAGAAAATCCAGCACCCATGGGGATTTGGAGTTGAAAGGAAAGGACCTAAAGGCAGAAAACTCCCACTGTGCCATGGAGGGAGAACAGGAGATCAGAGGGAGGCAGTCAAAAACCCCTGGAGGAAAGGCAGCCTGATACTTTGCCCCAGGGTCCAGCAGAGTCATGATCAGCTCCTCCAGTCCCACTATCTGTGGGTGCTAATGGGGCTCTTCCTTGGCATCCTTGTAAGCACCTATCTTTCCGTCTGACATTTTCACAGTTATGCAGCACAGTAAAAATAAGAAGGAGTTATAAGAACAAGAGAGTTTTTTGGAGTGAGGCTCAAATTGTGCTGATGCTGAGCAGCCTCCAAGCCCAGGAGGAGAGGGAGGCCAACATTTCCCACTGACCCTGCAGGCAACCAGCTTATGCCTTGGAGCAGAAGATTTGATTGCCTTTTACCATTAGCTCTGCTTGCGTTGGTACAAAGAGTTATAAAAATGATCCTCCCCACCTCCCCAGCCTCCCAAAGCACAAAGGCAGAGGAGCGGCAGCGCGCAGCCCTCCCGACAGCCCGGGCTGTGCAGTGACCTGCGGGGGGGGGAGGATGGGGACGAGGAGGGGGGTGGAAACACAGTGAAACAGAAAAAGATTGACCCAATATCACCCAAGCTGGAGAGACGTCGTTATTCCATTTAAGTCCGCTGAACAGTGCCACAGCAGGGAATCTGTCTGTCTTGGTTAAAGGTCTCGCTGCCAGCCCAGCCTTGGAAGTGCCAACACTAATCTGCAAATTGTTGCGAACCGTAAAGAGCCGCCGAGCTGGGAACCTTCTTCCAGCCCAGACCCCTATGGACCGGGATGCCCTTCCCCATTAACGTCCTGCTCCCCGCCGCCGCCAGGCAGGCTCGGTCAGGCTCCACTCACTCCAGACGGCCTGTAGTAAAACTCCCGGGCATTAAAATCCTGGCTCCTGCTGGCAGCCCCGTTGCAGCAGGAATGGGATGTTTGCCACCGACAGAGGTTAGACGCAGCCCGTGGAGACTCTTGCGTGCTCTGGACTAAATTTGTGCACGTCTTTCTGATTAGTGTCTTCCGTCAGGTCCCCAAATAGATGATGATTCCTTTGTCCTCCTCTGACCCCACAGATCACATTCAGAGTCTGTAGCTTTTGCTGAAATGCCTGGTTTTTTGGCCTGAAAATCTCTGGTGCAACCGCTGGTGTTGGCCAGGAAGAGGGCAGTCACATGTGCTCTTAGACTAACAAACAGCACTGTTCTTCTAAGACCATGGGTAGCAATAATTCAGGGTCAGTGAAAAGGGCATACCTAATAAGAGGACCTGGTCTAGAGGATAAAAAAAAAGAGGAAAAAAAAGCAGCTAAAACCCCTTGGCTAGCGTGACGGAAGGGGAGGGATGTGGAAACCTGGCTGTGGAGCTGGTGACAAGACACATCAGGGGAAAAAAAGTGATAAATGGAGAGGGATTGGGGATTGGGAAAGCCTGGTTTTAGCTGTGTAAATCACAACTCCCTCAAGATCCCAGAAGGTAGGAGCCTGTGACACAGCATCACCCAGGCTGGCTCATTTCTGCACATCCTAAGGATACCAGACAGCTTGCCAGGAGGGTCCCCATAGAGGCTGTACATGGTGCTGATTTTTGTTCAAGATAAATAGGTAACCCAAGGATGAGATATGAGTTCAAATAAAAGACTGGATCTGACAGAGGTGGTAAACAGCTATTCTTAGAAACCATATTTATTATTAAAAATATCAGTTGGAATGAGAAATGTGAATGGCAAATTTAGAGAAGCATGAATTTCTTTGGCAGGAGCTTTAGAAGCAGCCAGGGTTTTAGTCAGGTTTTTAGAGGTCTGTAATAAGGTGCCAAAAAAAGCACAAACATTCTTCAGAACATTAAAAAAACCAAAACCTAACAAAACCTCCAGTCAATCACGAAAGGGGAAAAAAACAATGTTACCATAAAAAAAAAAAAAAAGTTGCACAAAGGAAAAAAAGAAGGCTCCTAGAGCATTATCCTTAAGTCATGTAAAAATCAAAAAACCACTATGCAAAAAATAACCTGTCTGCGCAGAAACTTGCTTATGCATATGACTGTAGCGTGTGCCTTTGCTTGTAGTAAACATGCCCTTTGCCTTCTGCTGATGACATGACACTGGCATGTCACAGCTGATTTATAAACACAATTGGATTTTCAATCTTCAGGTCTAAATTCATTGCAGCAGACCCCAGCAGGCAATGTATCTCTGTTTATCTATAAATACCAGTTACTGTGCTTTCCTGGATAGAGGCAAGTACAGTAGGATGTTGTTTATTTTCACTTGCTTGCAATAAGAGGAAACAGTGTTTGGTATCAGTCATCATCATGAGCTGAGTGGCTTCAGGGCTCTTTCGAGGGCTCTGAACTGCAGAATCAAAAATGCAAGCAATGCTCTGCAGTGAATCCTTCAGTGATCATGGGGACCCACCTCGCAGCTCAGAGAGACCAAGGAAGAGGAGGAGTGAGAAAGGCTTAGAAAATACAACGGTGATCCTGTCTGAAGTGCAGGTTGCAGGTATTCCCAAGCCATAGTATTCAACGGGAGATGCCTCGTCCGTGCACTGAGGTTCCTCAACACCAATGGTTCATATGGGGCGGGTTGTGTGAGGGTCTTGGACTCAGTTCCTGGAGGTCACTGCCAGGTTGGACACTGTAGGGAATTCAGGTTAATTTGGTGCCTCCAGCACCGAGCTCCAGATCACAACGGCCGCAGCCACAGGACACTGCAAGTGGAGCGCTGTAGAAACATGCTGAATTGCTCATCCTCAGGTATTCCCTGTGCGAGGAAGATCTAGGCTTCAGCAAGCTTTCATGCACCAGAAGCAGTGGCCTAGGCACGTAGGTTGAGAGTGGAGAGGATCACCTCTGGGCTCTCAGCCTCCCTATTGCAAGCCAAGAGCCCAAAAACCCTGGGACCCCCCGTCTCCCAACCTACAGAGTTAGGAAGCTACCAGGCCTCCAGCTCCAGGCTTGAGTTTGAGGTCCAGGTATCCCAGAATGGGCCACTAGGATCCTGAATAACCTGACATGGATTTGGGAATCCTAGGACCCTTGGGTCTGGCAGTTCTTCCTGGGCTAAGTGTCATCTCCCTTCCTGGGAGTGAACCAGCTCACCTTGCAGCCTGCAAGCCCTGAAATCTTCATCCCCCACGGAAAGCTGGGAGCTGCTCAGGAGAATGGTCATCCCTGCTAGAGCTCCTGCAGCTAAAGGTGGTGAAGCATCGAGTTCACGTAGAGAACTGCGGGTTCTTGGTCTGGAAAGGAACCTTAGTCTGCAAAGGTGCTCATCAGAGTCAACAGGAGAAAAGCTTTTGCTGTAGGCAATGCTTGACAGGAACAGAAATGGCAAAACCAGCAAGGATTTAAAGGTGCTTGAAAAAGGCAGAGCACAGGGAGAAACAAGCCTGGGAAACAGCCCCTGATGGTCCCTTAGTTATTTAAAAGGGGCTTAAAGGGATTTGGTCAAAAAAATGACAACAGATTAGAAATAAAATCAAATAACAGCAGCGACGTGTAGCCCTGTGTAGCTGAAGGAGTGTGAGCATCAGAGGTGATCAGTATCCAGGTTGGTTTGATTTTGGTAAAGGAAGAAGAGGAGTGAAAGAGGAAGGAAAGTGGGGAAGAGTTTGGTTATCAGGTTGCCCATAAAGGGGCTGGTGCTTCTTCCAGGACATGGGTGACTGCATGGCCAGAGGGTCCAGTACCAGAGGAACACCTTGGGTTATACAGGGCTTGGGCCCTCATGTATCCCTGGAGGAATTCAGAATATTCCAAGGGCTTATCTCCCTAGCAGATTTGCACTCCCTCAACTCTGCAGTGCAAGAGGCAACACCAACTGTGCATCAAACTTTCAGTCTGCCTGTGCTATGTGTCCATCCTTATTTTCAGGAAGGTGTCTGGTTCTCACTGCCTGCAGCACCGGATCAAGTGGCGAGGTCCAGGCAGTTCCCCTGGCAGTGATGATGAACATGAACCCTACAGGCTCCAGACACCAAAACAATGGCATGAAAGGCAGCTCATCTAGACTTTCCTCTTCTGCCTGTGAGGAAGAGGCTTCCCGGACTCCGTGACACAACACCAGCCTACAGGGGGAGGACACCAAACCACTGTTTAGATAAGGAAAGCCTTTATCAAGCAGAAAGGAATTTTTAACAAGAGCTTCCGCCAGCGGCTCCATGTTAACAAGATTTTCCCATGCGCAGTGACATTTCATATCTAAATGGTTTCTAATATGATAACATTCCCAGAAAACATATTTGGAAAGAGCCATAGGTCCTCCAAGTCTTGCCAGATGGAAAATAGCAGCAGTAACTGCCTTGGTCTAAGAAAAACTTCAAAGCCTTGGTGTCTTCTTGTCTGTCTCATGCAAAATTGGGAAAGTGCATGCAGGAGAGTGTGAAAGCATGGTATGGGTCAGTATACCACAAAGCTTAGTCCCTTCCCAAGGAATTCCATGTATAGCACAGCATCGCTTGGAAGAGGGATAGTAGGACTGCTCCTCATTCTTGCCCTGTCTTATTAAGTGATCCTGGACACACAGCTGGTGTCCCATGTCTCGAGATGATCCATTTGGATCATCCAGTGGATACAGTTTTCAAAGTCCAGTCCCAAGTTAAGTGTCTTCTGAGATGAACTCAGCAAAAACAGACTTTCCTGGATGATTTCCATGTGGTTTTAGGTCTCCACCTCGTAGAATTTGTGGCTGCCCCGTCCCTGGAAATGTTCGAGGCCGGGTTGGATGGGGCCCTGAGCAACCTGATCTAGAGTGTAGCATCCCTGACTATGGCAGTGGTGTTGGAACTAGATGATACTTTAGGACCCTTACAACCCAAACCATTTTACAACTCCTTAGGCAGCACCCATATCTAGGTCACCGTAACAAAAAGTGCCTCCACTCAGTGTGCTGATGCCATTAGACTTTCTCCTGCTGCCACCAGAAAAGCAGACCTTTGCTGCCTCAAGGTTTGGTGATCAAGTTCACAGCTTGTAAAGAAACTCTCTAGGAGCTTCAGTGAGGTAGTGGGGGAGCTCAGGACACCCCAAGAGCCTCACTTCAGAGTCAAGAAACAATCCTGGTTGTGCTGGGGGCTTGCTCATGCACTGAGAGATGGAGGCCAGGGGAACTAGACAGCTTCTGCAGGCTTGCAACCGAGCGAGAAGCTATCCAAGAGCAGAGCAGGCCAGGCCACGTACTGAATGCAGGCAGAGAAAAGCTCAGCAGGCAAACAGCACACAAGGAGCGCGTGTGGCAAACAAACAAACAAATCGAGCAAAGGCCATGAGAGCAAGCCAGAAATCACCACCCAGTGCAAGGGGTGCTTGGGCCAAGGGCTTGAGGATGTGGGAGGAGCACATCTGCCTTGTCCGTGAGGAACAGCAACTGTGGATGGACTGAAATGGGACACTGAAATGGACATGTGGACAAATCACGTGTGGACACTTCTAGTTGGGTGTGTGAGACAGCTTGGGTGTGCAAACATGTTCATGCAAGATAAGGGCATCCTGAGCAGTGCACCCGTGGCACGAGCCTCATTCAAAGCTTCCTATATCTGGCCATGCTCCCTGGCAAGGGGGCAAAAAATTTGGCCTTTAGGTTGAAGAATGAAGAAGATGAAGCTACCACAGAGCAGCTGAGCTCTGAGCCAAGGCCCCACGCGTGACCCATTGGAGCAAGGCTGAGCTCAACCACCTTGACTGGATCAGAGAAGGAAACTGTTATCGTTATCCAGATCCCAAGGTGTCCCCCCAGTGGTACAGGTGGGTTTGGCTCCGCTGGGCTAAACCCCATGGAGTTCCCCAGGCTGGCTGTGCCCTCCGTCCTACTTACCCCTGGAGGTTTCTGGGTGTTGGGCACATGGTGATGGGTGGGACGTGCCGCTTGATCACGTCGCGAGAGTGGGATGCCTGCAAGAGGAGGGCTCTGAGATCACAAAAACCTTTTCAACACTGGAAGAGGGGAATTTTCAAAAGCACCTCGAGCAGAGGGAACGTGTGCTGTTTGGGTGTAGGACTGGATCTCCAGCACGTTCACCTCTGGCGTATGTTTTGGGCCCATCTCCTCTCCCCGGGGCCTTGGGGCAAGCAGGAGTGCCATAAGAGGGAGCCATGAAGAGACCGGAGCCAGCCAGCGGCAAGGATTTTGTTAGCGTTTGGAGGAGAAAACAGGGAATTTCCACATATGGAAAAATGTTCCTTTAAACTGTGATTATGTAAAAATACAAAGCCACAGCTGATAATATCTCTCACTCTGGGGAATGATGGAGAGTGTTTGTTTCTTTAATTGCATTTAATACTCATGAAAGTTACCAGCTTGCCACCACTGCAAGCGGAGCTCATTTGTTGGATTGCAGCATGCACAACACCAGCTTCCTTTCCACACTCCTTCAGCAATGCGTTTTGCCCTCGTTATTAAAAGACAGCTTCTAATTTGCTGCACATAGTTGATTGCTGGTGCTTTGCCTGCAAATTGCCTGCAGAGGTGAGAGCTAAAATTAGGTGTGCAATGAGTTTATAAATGAGGACCCTTGACTAGTCAAAGGTGGGCTGGCTCCTGTTAGGCAGGAGCAGAGCTGTGAGTCAGGCTCTGACTCCTGCCCTGGGTGAGCATCTTATGTCTTAGATGGCTGCAGATGTTCTTCTATCTTCTATCCCTCTGAACAGTTGTCATCTTTTTGAATCTCACCTGTTTTTTGGTCTCAGATTTAACCAGGGCCTAGGTGGAAAAGTATTTCCATTGGTTTTGGATGCACTACCTTGGGATTTTCCTTTGATTCCCGTTCAGAAGCTCCATCGTCCTCCTTCCCTTGGTATGCTTTCATCCTATCCTCTCCTGTATGTTAAGGTAAACAGTTTGGGCTGATGTATAAAGGGATGCAGAGGAAATTCACAGTGCGGGCAGGAGCCTGTGAGAGCTGATGTGGGCTCCTGTTGCTGCTTCAATTCATCATCATTCGAGCATGTAAAACCGGGACAGTCGCTGGAGCTGCGGCTCATGAATCACCCTTTGAGAGAAACGTGCCCCTGCGTGCTCCAACAAGCCCTTCTTCTCAAAGTGCCATTGTCAGACCTGGCTTGCTAAAGAGCATGGATTTAAAAAGCTCTCACTGCAAAGGTAAATTTACACTGATCCCAGCCTGGAGCTTGGTGCTTCGCCAAAGAGGTGCCGAAACCTCCCAGTGAGTCGTATAAATCATAGACCAAAGCCCCGAGGGGGTTGGATTAATACCGGATCAATGTGAACGTGCCACAGAGTTATTTGATCGCTACAATGCTGGTATTGACTGTTATACACCTGTTGTATCATTAGGGATTACATCTGTTGTAAACATGCTGTTTGATGTTGCAGGCTGTGCTAACCACATGCACCGTAATCATGGCTCGTAGCTGCTGTGGTGGCCTCAACATGCCCAAATTATGCTAATTTTCTTGTTGTGTGGGGTGGCCCGACAAAAGAGGTTTGTTGAGGCTGAGCTTGTGCAGAGGGAGATTGAGTGTGGAGTGCTGGGGGAGATGGGAGTAGGGATGGGATGACTACATTGCGATGGAGATGAATGCGGAGGAAGGTGGGAATAAAATTAATACCAGACTACAACAGACACTGGCTGAAGGAGGGAGTTTCCCAGTTCTGGCTGAAGTTTATGAGCAGGATAAGGTCTGAGAAGATGAAAAAATCAAATAAGAATGGGCAAACGGCTGGACAGGAATGAGGCAGGGTTGAGATGTGGGAGGGGCTGCTGGTGATAGGAAGGACTGAAGTGAGGCAGTTTGCCCGGGGTTTCACGCCATGGTGGAGTGGTGAGACAGACCTGTGGATGGTCTACTGCCACCAACAGCAGCAACACCCTCGGCAATCCCACCTTCAGGAGTGTGGCCTGCAATCTGGGAGCAATTGCTCCTTAATGGAGCAATTTTGAGTTCACACCCGTGGTTCCCAGGACAGTATCAAACCCTTCCTTGCCGATTGTATTTTTTAATCCTTGTTTTGGCAACTTAAGCTTGGGAGATGAGTTACCTCATCCTGACAGCTCCCCTAATCCTCATTTTTCCTATTCCAGGCACCAGATTTCTCCCCCTTACCTCTGCTTCCTGCCCCAGAGAGGAGCCAGACTTTCTCCAGAAGCTGTCTTCACAATGTCCCACATTGGACGTGCTGATGGCAGGACTGGGAAACAGCCTCTCCACCTACTGCTGCTCTTCCAGCTGAGCATCCAACACAGATGGAGGACCTGACCTAATCCCCTGCATTTATATTAGCCCTGTCAGGACTTTGGTATAATGAACAATCTGTACATGCTTCCAGATGGCGGGGCAGAGCAGGACACCCTTCCACCTCCTATATCTGGGTGAGGGCAAAGGCCAAGGATGTGCCATTATTCTGTTCCCACATGGAAACGTGGTCTCCTGGGAATACAGTGCCATTGCAGTAACAGAGCTCATCCAGAGGAAGGGGGGGATGAAACCTTTAGGATTAGAAGTAACGTCTTAAAAAACTTCAAACAAAAAATCTCTAAGGTATTCTTTACTTCAACATTTTGTGTAGGCTGAAGGTCTAGCCAATGTCTATCATTCCCTAATTCAATCCTTCCTCTCCCTTTCCATCATACCTGTGTTTTTTTGGTAGGTTTTTCCCCTTTTTTCTTTTTTTTCCCTAGCAACACCCCAGGGCTAACCCAACACCCGGCTTGGGGCAGAAGACAATGCAGGAGCCATTCCTCAAATATTTCAAAACTTTTGGGTCACAATTTTTAATCGGTCCCAATATGCTATTTGCCTGAAACTAAAGAAGAAAGATGATGCCAAGCCTTTTGAGCTTGGAGGGATAAAAGGTCAATACCATTTTTAATCACTTCCTGGAGGTATCTAGAGAAAGGTTGAGTTGGCTGCCTGACACACGTGGCCACTCCAAAGCTGTGCTGGAAACAGGGTGTCTGAGACTTTCTGCCCAGCTCTGCTCCGTGTTGAGCCTGGCCCAGGCTAGTGCTGACAGTCAGATGTAGCCTCTGGGTCACACTGTGATCAGGGGTCAGCTCAGTGTTGTAACTTATTGGCGGCTAGAAAGAGAGAGAATAAAAGTGATATTTTGGAAGAGGCAGGTGAAGAGAGAAAGCACACCTGAACAGGCTCTGACCAGGGGAAAGGTCCGGGGCTGGCAGCAGCCTCGGGGCTCAAGGCAAGCCCTGACCACATTATTTGAAATTCAATATTCAGGGTGGGACAAATTACAGATAAAGAAGATGAAAATTCTTCTCTTACCCTACCCCCTACAGATGACTCAAAAGTGGAGAAAGAAGGGCTGTGATTAGGTGGGAAACACTGAGGAAGGGCACCTCAGCTCCCACCCCATCCAGATAAGCATGAGCCAGGGTTGGGGATGGTTCTTGAGAGCTGTGCTGTGAAAACCTGGGTGAGAGCATGTGGTACTGTGTCTCACTGGGGTTCTTGCCATCTCTCCATTCACCTCCTCCTGTAATATTTTCTAACGCATCAAGAGTGTATGTATGACTCTGGGTTGTCTTTTCTGAGCTTTACCTGGGAATTACTAATAAAATTTCCACATTGTGATGCCCTGGGGTCCTTTCTGCTTTATCCAGGCAGTGCAGAAACACTGAGATGCCTTCCCAGGGGGCCTTGGACTCTTCCTTATGCCAGGACCTGAAACACGAGTACAAGTCTCACCAGCCTGGCTGCTCCTGGGTAGCAATATGACCTCCCAGAGCAGATGTACAGTTCAACTGCTTCATGCCAGGAAAGGGATAGATAATTTCTTGCTTTCTGGGAGTGATGACTTACACTTTGGGGCAGCAGTATCCTTATTCCATGCTGATACCTCACCACAGAGCTCCCCATCCACCCTGGCATCCCAGCAGCCTTCCCTTATTTCCTCCCTTCTGGTACCTGGGCCCTCAATGTGCTCCAAATATAGCCATGGCCCAAAAAACCACAGTCCCATTTTCCCTGTCCTCCCTTTTCCCTGTGTCTTGCCCCCCTACCCCCACCTGGGGATGAATGAGATGCTCGTTGTGGCTGCAATATATCATTCTTACTATTTGTTATGAGGTTTTAATGAGTGCGGAAGATTAGGATGTTTGCAACAGTGTAACAATAAAATACATATCTCGCTCATTCCTTGCCAAAAAGTACTTACAAATAATAAAAGTGAGGCTAGCTGAATGCATAAATCTCCTTTCACAAGCCCCCACCCACTGTGCAATAATTAGTACAAAGTGCAATGCTAATAGATCATCTTACTTGTGTGGGAAACTTGACATTATGCTTTGTTTATATTATCCCTTTGGCAAGAATCTGCATGGCAAATCCTGGCAGCCAGCAAACAAGAGGCTCTCAAGGAAGGTTTCCAGACTGTCGTGCAGAAAAGTAAGCCACAGGATTGCGTGCTGGTCAGGATGCTGAAACCAGCTGGGGAGCTGAAGCGTTAGATCCAGCTTTTATGGAGTTGAGCTACCAAGTTTCCAGCTGACTAGGAGCAACATCCTGCGACTGATTTGCAAAGGGCTGTTCCCACCCCAGCCACAACAAATCAGTGTGAACCTTGGCTTCAGGATGGTGCCCTTTGCTTAATTATATATTCAGGGCCCAATTTACCGCCTGGGCCTCCTAATGGGAACAGACGGGGTCGCCCAGACTTGAGACAGGCACCGAATACGGCCCCTGCAGTCTCTGGCTCCGTAAGTACAGGGTTTTCAGCCAGTGTCCAAATAGCTTCAGCTCCCAAGACCTTTCTCCTTCACTCAGCCCCTACAGAGACCTTGGCTTATGTGGGAATCACCTCTGCTGGGACATCTGGCTCTGTCCCATGGTCCAGGGTTGCTGCAGTATGACTTGCCCAGGGCATGAGGGTGCCTCAAAATCCTGTCACTAGGCATAATGTCTGTCTTCAGCTCTCTGGTGACTGAAATGAGCTGTGGGTTAATGTTTTGGGTGGAAAGCCACCCCTCACCCCTCCATGCCTACAGCTCTTAACTCCACAACGCCTTTCCCTCTGGTTGAGCTCAAATCCTTCCTTTTGCTTGTTTCTCCATCCCAGGGAGCAGTGGAAAAAGCAGAGCCCAGAGCTTGGAGGTAGAGATGCATTCCTGCCTGGTGAATCACAAACCATTAGCACCACAGGTCCTGGTATATTCACAGGAGGGCATGGTCCTAGGGAATTTCTTGCCAGCTGGGAGAATGGGGAGAGGAAGCTTTACTTTCTTTCCTTGAGAAACTTGGGAATCACCTGCAATCTGACTATTCTGGTAGTTCAGTGAAGAAGTGCTGCCAGACAGGATCTTGTCCTAAGGACATATCCCAACAGTGCCAGCTTGTGTCTGCAAAGACCTTACCACCCACCACCCAGCATTTTCCCCTGCTGATGGTCTCCTCAGATTTGTCCCAGGGGAATTTTTCCTGTATGCTGGGGGTCTGAGCAATAACAGAAAACCAACCATGCCAAGCTACATGCTTCATGTGGGATTTTCTTCTGCTGTTTCATGAAGTGCCTGCACAACATCAGGTCCCTGTGTGCTGCCACATGGTCCTGGAGCACCTTCCCCTGACTCAAGCTGGCGTTGGGGGTGTGCTGAGCATGATGTCCTCAGCACCTTCCTTCACCTTTCTTCTGAAGGGCATTTGGAAGGACTATCCTGTGAGATGAGCTGATCTGCTAGACAAGCCCCAGCAGCCTTTATAGCAGCAGGTGTGGCTTGGACTCCACCTTTGAGCCGTGCATGTCCGGATTCACTCCTGCTCCACAGTTAAGTCTCAGCATGTGTTTAGTTCCTCATTTCCATGCTGGACCCCTTCTCATTGCATCCCACCCACTGTTCTTGCTCAAGACTGGTCTTCCAAAAGCATCGAGGTAGTCCTGCCTTGTGGCCGCGGTACAGAGACAAGGTGTCTTATCCAGACGGAGAAGTGACTCATCCTGCTGGGAAATATGCAGCCGAGTCTCCAAGTGCAGGCCGCCCTCTGCCTTTCTCCATCTCCGTGATGAAATCACCAGGCAAAGCAGAAGAATTTTACTAATGGGCCCAGTGGACATGTTCATTTGTAAATTTTCACCCTGCCTGTTTGTTTTTTTTTAATTTGGATGTGCTCTCTTCCATGGGTTCACAACAGCGTCCTGTGCTGCTGGAAGACACCTGGTATCAATTCCCTCACTTCGCATGGTATTTTTAAAGATTTAAAGTAAGAGCTGGCAACTGTGGCCCCACACAGGCATGACAAGGAGCTTGCTTTGTAAGGTGTTGGTCAGCCGGAGAGAGTATTGCACACACATCTTCTTCCACGTCAGACCCAGCTGGTAGGACCACTGCAGAGATATTTCTTTCATTTATGCCGTCGGGACCAGGGAATCCCTGTAACATGCGAGTAATTCTGAACAAAGTGTGAAGCACAGAAGCAGTGTCGCCCTGCTGATGAAGCTGGTTCAGGCAGGAGGAACTGGGCAGAGCCCTGACATTTCAGTGACTGGTGAGGTTATTTGAGGAGAAAGCATTGGGAGCCCAGCATCCAGCAGCCAGTGCCGGCAGCAGCCTCTCCCGCTACCCGTGTTGACTCCGCTGGCTCAGGACAATGGCAAATGGGCTGAAACACTGACAGTTTCCTCGCAGACTCTTCCCAGAGTTACTAAAATTAACCTTTTTATTCCCCCCCACTGGAGAAATATAAAGCTTTTACTTCCCTTAACCTCTCTTTCCCACCCAGTGGGCAAAGAGTTTGTCAGTTCTACAGTTAAAATAATATATTAAGGATTTCCAATGGTGCAAGTCAAACTTCACATTTCCTAATGATTCTAGATGCCTTTTTTGTCCTCAGACATTTCAAGTTAAACCTCTATGAAACTGACCTTTTGGCTTGTCATCCTCTGTAAGGACCCCAGAGATGAAACACTTCTTTCAGTCTGTCACTACTGTCCGTAGACCGCTCCCCCCTTATCCCCCCTCCTCTATTTTATCAGCAAGAACCCATAATTGAGCCCCTTGACAATAGCAGGACTGTGCATTTCTTTGTCAACAACAATGGGCCGTCCAAGTTCATTACTGGAGATTGTTTAAAAATTGATTCATGGGCCAGTAGTAGTAGCTTATTATACAGCATAAGTGACAGTGTGATCTGGATGGAGTCCGAGTCATTCTTGACCAGTCATGTCCAATTAGAAAGAACATTGCACACATTCCTGTTGGAGCCACATTAATGAATTAGTCCTACCACAAACTGAGAGAAGCTTGCAGGACCCTAATACCTTTTGTTCCTAAGGATAATTCAGTAATTTATAAAGAGAACAGCGCAAAGCACATTAGCAAAAGAATAGTAATCGCGGGAATCAGACAGTCCTTCATTTCAGGTTTCTGGTGAGCTCTGTTCCCTTTGAGCTCTGTGCTTCCCCGTAAAACACAGACTTCCAGACTTCCAGTAGCCACCTCTGTGACTCCAGAGCTGTGATGACAGCGCTGGTAAGTGACCAGGGCTCTACCTGAACTTGGGCCAACATCTGGCATCCAGGCTCTGCTTCCCAGGATAACAGGACAGCCCAGGCACACAGTATGTAAAAACATCATGCAAAAGTCACATCCAAGTGCATCAGTGTATCGTGGTGCTTCCTCCTTGCTCTGCAAACAGCACCAGTGTAACTCCACTGTGTTGGCAGAGCTGCATCTGGCCAATACTTGTGAAAAAGAAGAGGAATAGTCAAGGCATAATTTTCAAGTTTAGAGGTTTAGAATTGGTATTAAATCACAAAGACATGCTGAAATCAATTTAACTTGCAGGGAGCAGCTCCCTGGGACCAGAAGGCTTTGGTGTATTTAGGATCTCAGGCATGCAGCTCTGAGGACACTTTGTGTGTGTAAAGTCCTTGCAAAGGCTGGGTTAAGGGGGAAAGATGGAAAGAGTTGAATGTGTCCAGATTACCAGGTGCTGATGAAGTCCATGTGTGTTAGCTGACACCTGAAGGATGCTAAGGAATTCCTTGTGTAGGTACAAGTGAGTGCAATTCATGTATTGAATTATTTCAGCAGAAAACACTTGTACTTTGACATGGGAACTGCAAAAAGAGGGAAATGGAAATAGTATAAACTCCCAACTGAGAGAAGGTTAGCAATCTTCTCCATTACAAAGCCGACTCCCAAGAGGAATCCCCCTCCCCAGGAATGTTTATAAGTTAACTGTACAAAGCACAGTGTAGTGCTACCTACTCAGGGGATACGATCACAAGCAGTTACTGCTGCCACTGTCTTGTAATATATAACAATTTCTGACGTGGAGCAAATTCTACCTATTGCTCAGTAAAATGTCCTTCATTAAGGACCACAAAAACTCATTATTGGTTGGCCCACATGTCCACAAGTAGCATTAGTGATAATAAATTTAGTAGCAGTACAGTAATGTGGTCTTCCTAATGACACAATAATATCTGGATCTCTAAAAATCTACTTGTGCACTCTAATGGTGTCATGAAAAATAAGTAATTCACAGACATCAATACCAAGCGACCGCATATTAATAAAAATTGTTATTTGTGATCAAGCTGTCCTTGTTGTGGTTGTAATGTTCATATACTGCCACTCAGCAGCCTGCGACATTTTTGTGCTTACTTCTTCAAAATACCTGAGTTTTTTTGTAGTTACTGATCATTGATCTCCATGCTCACTGTCTATGGAAGGTTTTAAAAACATGCAGTTCCCCATATATGCTACATCATACCTGTCTAGGCCATGCAGTTTTAACTTTGTGTAAGCAGAAATGTAGTGAATGTAGATATGTAAATGATTATTACATCTGCCAGTATCTCAACACCAGAAGAAATAGCATTCTGTCTCTGATCTTAACATGGTCAAGACTGAAAATGTGTTTAGTTAAAGGTTCAATGATGACTTACGCCAGTAAAATATGTTTACACATCTATTCCGAATGGAACCTCCATCGTCATAAGGATGGCTAAATAAACTTTTGCTTTTGAGTGAGAAAAAGTTTTTTTTTTTTGAAAACAGGGATTCCACTCTGCATTCAGTGCCACACCATTGCCACCAATAAAAAAAATTAGAGTGTAAAAACACACACGCTTTTATGGTAGAAATACATTCCAAGTATGCACACATGCTAAAGGCTTGCTGAACTGCAGCATTACATTCTTGTTCACCAATTTGATAAGACAAGGACTTAATGGAGGTCTTCAGCTTTACTTCAGATTCAGTAACTTTTGGGTTTCTATCATGAAACATACGTTACTTATACATTTTGTCTTTTTTATCCTGGTCTGGCAAACTGTGGTGCACAGGTAATCCTACTGCTGCTTTTTTTCTCCTCTGATTAAAATTGCCCATCAGGAGCATGGATTCTGCCATCTTCCATTTAAAAATTATAGGCAAAAAAGGTGCAGAGACATTAGAAATCCATTTATCTAACCCATGCCTCAGTTTTTGGCATCATCATTGGTCTGGAAGGAACTTTGAAAATTCTGTCTCCGCATCTCAAGGCAGTTCTGTCGGTTGGGTACATCTTCTGAAGGTGCCCGGTACTTCAGCATCCCAGACTGCTCAGCAAAACCACCTCACTGCCTCCTGACTTTACTGCTGGAAAAATTTCCTAATGGTTAAAATGAATTCAGAGACCATTCCTGTTTGTGCTGCCCTATGGACACGGAGAACAGAGCATTCTCTTCTTTTCTACTGCAGCCTGTTACATATTCAAAGCTCATTAGCTGATTCCTACTCTGTCTCCTCCCCCTTAAGCTAAGCAATCCCGGTTTGTCCCATCTTTCCATGTAGGTTATTTTTTATTATCAAGTACCAGCGTCTCTCCAGTGGCACACATCTGTTTGGGATGGTCATGCTGAGACACTGAAATGCTACTCCAGCAAAGCCCCACTGGTAGTGAAGGGACTGAAGGATTCCCTCAAGGGTTTGGTGTTTACACATCCCAGAATGGTGTTTGCTGCTTTCACAGTATGCTGGTTCAGCTCTTCAATCAGCCTGATCCCCAGGTCCTGACACAAGACTCCTACTCAACCAGGCATTTTATACCTGTGCAATTCAATTAAAAACATTTTGCTTTCTCCAGAGTGAGTCTTTGACTTTACAAGCCCATTCTGAATCCCTTCCCTCCAGTGTGCTGCTGGTCCCTTGCACTTGATCCTTGATCCATGGAGAGACTCCGTGACTACTACTTGACACATCATCCCCTGTGTTGAAGGCAGAGCAGATCCATCTGAAAACCTGGGTGTGAACCAGAAGTCACTCTTTTGGTGAGCTAATACCAGTATTCTGCTCCAAGCTCAGTCTTTTCTGCAACCTGCTGTGCTAATGATCCAGGAAGGTCCTCCTGAAGCCAACTGCTTTGATCGTGGAATGGTCTGTGGGACTGAATCCTTCCCAGCATCTCTCTGCTGCTCGGCTGAGCCACTGAACCTCACCCCCAAGAGTATTCAAGCCTATTTACTTTTGAAGGAAGTGCTGATTTCACTCAAAGATCTCCCAGTGGCCAAAATCCAGGGCTGAGTTCTGAAATCCATTGGCTCATTCCTCTGTGCCTGAATTCAGACCTGTAATTAGAGCTTCCTCCAGCAGATAGACAGGAAAGACACAGAGGTGAGTCTCTTCACAGTACACCTCTTTGAGTTGAGATTTATTACTCTGTTATTTGCAAAAGCTGCAAAGACCTGAAGTGGGAACAGTTGAAGAGGGAAATAATTATTGAATAGACTGTGGTCTCTGCAAGTCATTAGATGGTGACCATAACAGCTCTTCACCCACTGTTAATTGTAACCTGCATTTGGATTTTGTTTTGCCCTTCCTGTTCATTTTCATTGTACTCTGTATGCACATTTAGTACTGCTTCATTAGCAAAATTGTAAGGAACAAGATGGGCAGAGTAACTCCACATATGTTAAGTTGCATGTGAAATAGCATCTACCAGTGTTTAATAAAATTATAGGCAATTTACTGCCTCAGAGAAGTTCTGAGGAAGGGAAGCTATTTGTTTCTCAAGGTGAGCTATTGACTATCTTTTGTGGGTATTGAATATACACGAGATCCTGTCCTGTACAGAAAGAAACCTCCTCTTCTCTGTACAGGGGCTTTCACATCTTTACACCTGGTCATCAGAGTGGTTGACCCCTTGTCCCTTCCTTGTGCCCAGCACTGAACACCTCTTTCCATTTTTAGCAATCTAGCATATTTTAATAATCAACAAATGAAGCAGGAGTGTATTTCTGGGCTGGTCAGAAGCTCTGTCTCACAGCAGAAGCTTCAGCTGTAGGCACTGGCCTCTCAGTAACAAAATGCTGGTGCAGGAGGGCCTTTGGACCTTGTCTTAGGGAACACATAACTTTTATCATAACGCTGTAGAGGAACCCATCTGCTGGGCTGTGAGGGCTGGTGTAAAGGGAGGGAAGGGACACAGCAGTGGCCACAGGGGCTGACCAAATTCAGAGTCCTCCTTGCAATGATTCTGCACAAAGGCCATCCTGACAGACATCTTCAGGGATAAGCACAGAAGACAATCAATAGGAATTAGAAGGTATTAATATGTTCATTTTCTAGGTGGGGAGCTGGCTTATAGGCATGCAGGTATCTATTCCAAAGCCACAACTCTAATTAATTTTCTGCTTATTAGCCCAGTGCTCTGACCACAAAATTGCTCTGGGTGTGAAAGTTCCCATAATGGTGAACCATCACAAAAACAAAGTTAAACTCTCATGTGCCCGATAAAAAGAAATGGCTGAAGGTTGGGAAGGTAGGTGTGGGACTTGGGGAGCTACAGTTTGCAGTAAAAGGTCTCAAACCATCTGTTCACTTACAATGATACGCACATTTTTCATCACACACCACCCATGCTTCCTGTGGCCATCCCTCTAAAAACCAGCTGCAGTGACAGCTGTCCTTTTGCGTGGTCACTCCCACACAAAGGTAAGGGATACCATGACAGGGCTGATGCTCAGTCTTGGCACAAAAGTCCATACTGATGGCAAGACAAATCGCTTGAACACCTAAACGTGAAAACAGGCGTCAGAAATCCCATTCTCCACCGTGATGGATGGGACAATTCTGTGGTTCACCTAGAAAAGTGTTGGATGTTGCAAGCTAGTCATGTGTGACACCGTCACAACCACTTGAGCTCACTTTATAGGGCCAGCTATGAGAAATGACAATGGGCTTCCCCATGTAAGTGAAAGACAGGGAGTGCTGGACCTGTATGAACACCCAGCCGGCTGTGTGCTCACATTCTCACATTCACTGGGCATGTTTCAGAGTCTCTCCTTTATATTTTCATGTTCTGTGTACTGAATTTGTAAGATGCTGAGCATGAACAAAAAAAATACTAAAATATATACTAAAATTTCTAGACTATTTTGTGCACACTTAAAAATTAAAATTAGAGGAAACTATGCTAAAAAAATTACCTTTTAATACATGACTCCTATCTTGCTGTCTAATCAAGAATCTGCTGAAGGTACCCTGCTCCATCAATACACCACAAGGCTTTTGCTGGGCATCTGCTAAATCCCTTTCTGGGATGGACAGCCAAATGAAAGCACGCTTGGAAAAGAAGTTGAAGGAAACTGAAGAGATCTGGACCTAGGGAATTCTGAATGCCCTAACTTCTGCATGAGTAAATTTCCGTATTTAACATATAGAAGCTTTGCCCTCCAGCGACAGCCAAACACACAGAGGGGGGACCTGTATGAGAAGAAACCTAAATGACTACATGTATTTTGAAACATCCTGGGGTTCCAGAGTGTGTGAAGTGACAAAGAATTTACTGATTGCCATAGATGTGGAATCCAGCTCAGCCACATTTGCACCAGGTGTCACGACTGCGCATGACCCATATTGCATGGGAGGCACAGCGACTCTCCTACCTCACAGCAAGCACTCCTCCCTAACTAGGAGCACATTATCTGCAAGCTTTTTCAAATATATCATATTGAGAAAAAGTTTTAAAGAGTGGGAATTGCAGTACAACTCCCTGAGCAGGAAGGGAGGCAGTGCAGAGCTGGAGGCAGGAGGCTCTTTATCCAGACAGGTGAATCCAGGAGAGCTGTTCCCAGCCTTGGAGCAGAGGGTGAATCTCAGGAAAGATCAGGAGCAATGTTATCTACTGTACCTTTTTGCCAAAGCCTCCTTTCCCTTTCTGCCCTGAGAATTCTCCCTGTACCCTCTGCGCTGGGCACTGTGAGTACTTACACACTGTGAATGCTGTTTCCTCTGAGCTGATTGAGGCTTTGCCAAGTCGAGTTTTGTTCCCTTTTGGCTAGTTTTCTGTTAGCTTTACAGCAAAGGTGTCACATCTTTTCTTCAGCCGGGCGTGTTACATTTGATTGCACTAAGGTATATCTGATGGCACTAACTTACAGTGAGATTCAAAGTCTTGTAACATGTTCCGGCACAGACAGCATTATGAACTTACACACAGCGCTGTTTTAGATCTCATATCGAATATCCTCTGGCACCAGATCTGAAATTAATTGTATATGGCAACCAAAGAAACGCTCTATCTGTCTGAATAACAAAAAAAAATGAAGAAAGAGCTTTGCTGTATCACCAGCTCTAATCTGGACAAATGGCAAACGTCCCAGTGAGCAGCAGACAGGCAGCCCCACTGCTGCAAGCTCTGCGCTGCTCCCACAGGCCCCTCTACCTCCTCACATCCTTTTTTCCTCTCTCCTGCCGTGAAGAGCTTTCCAGTCATCCTGGCAGTGCAGTGTCTCTCCACCTTCTTGCAGATGAACAA
This sequence comes from Cephalopterus ornatus, assembly GCA_013396775.1. Lineage (NCBI taxonomy): Eukaryota > Metazoa > Chordata > Aves > Passeriformes > Cotingidae > Cephalopterus > Cephalopterus ornatus. The sequence continues at coordinate 88,853 of VZRE01001325.1, forward strand.
TGGCCTTGTCTGTCACCTTGCACTGGTTTGGATGGGGATGGGAGGTTGGACCAGATGATCTCCAGTGGTCCCTTCCAACCTCAGTCTTTCCCTTCCAACCTCAGTCTTTCCGTGACCTCTCTGGGCACATTTGAGGCTCCCTGGCTGTTGTTCAGCAAGACTGTAGGTAGGTCTCTGAAGGTAAGTTAAGCCACATTTTGGATATGCTGAGCGCCGCAGGCAGCGGGTCTCCAGCCCTTTGGAGCCATGAGCAATGCAGGGCACTGCCACAGCAAGGAGAAGTAATCACCGAGCAGGATTCCTTTGGAAAGATGGATGAGCCAGATTGGTCGAGGTCTGGAAGCAGCCTGAGGACACAAAAAGCCACGTATCCCTTTCATAAAGACCCACCACCACAGTATCTTCTGGAAGAGGAGAGGCAGCTCCCTCACCCCGAGCACCACAGGGATCCTCAGCTGCTCTCCAAGGCCCCAGGTGGTTACAACCATTTACACCAGCTGCAGGTGTGTCCTGAGACTTACACCTGGCAGTTCCCAGGGTAACTGAAGTTTTCCAATGGGCAATTTTGTTTACGTAACTGAACACTATTGGTTTCCCAGTCCATGCCCTAAAACCCACTTCTTTCATGAATTTCCATTTTTCCTCTAATGGTGCCATCCCTGAGGACCTCTGTGCCAACGTACCTGGAGCCAGACAGCTCTGCCACACCACCTAACACTGGAAAACTTCAAAAATTCTCGTCCTGTCTCCTCACAGCAATGAACCCAGCACACGGGACATGAGGGACTGGATTTGTGCTGAACTTCACAGCTCTTTCACCTCTTGTCTGATTTTGTCCAAGCCCACACCAGACTGGTCAGAGCTGAGGGGAAGAATATCCTTGTGAATCCCTATTGACAACTGTCATGGGCCTCTTACAGCACCTTGAGCATGTCAGGAATGAGCATTTATGCACTTAAATCCCAATATATATTGATTTTAAGGGAAGCTAGGTGCTTGAATAGAATTTTGGCTCTAACATTTTTCAAATATGTTAATATCCGACTATCCACCTCTCAGTGGATGGTGAGGGGAAAAAAGGGCTGTGAAGATCTTGAATACCCTGGGTAGAAGTTCCTGTGAATGTGGAGGTGCATTTCAGTGGTGCTACCTGTGTATGGGCACTTGTGATTAGGACTTACCTTCCCCACCTTCAGGCATCTAATTTCTTTGGTCTCCTCTAAGAGTGAAGGAGAAGAGCAGGAGCCCAAGGAAGGTCAGAGGTCTCACTGGAGTGGACAGAATGTCTCTGACTCCCCTTTATTTAACGGGGCTACAGTGAGAGTACTAGCTTAGGCCCGGACAGCAAATTTGGTAAATCCAAAATCCTCTATGTGTCCATAGTGTGGGAAATTATATCCTCCCCCATTAAAACTTTTCCAGCTTTGGAAGAAGACCAGCATTATACTTCACTGAGCTGCTGTGTGCCAGCATGTACATTTTACATAATGCCATTAGCCTCCAAAGTCCCCTGAGCTCACTCCAGACATTCCCAATGGGATTCTCTGGTGTGGAAGGTGACGTGCAAAATGTAAAACATCATTGTTGGCCTGTCTGTAGTGATACAATGGAGCATTAAAATTTTGTGTTATAGTTTCTGAACATGATTTCAGACAGCGTGTTAAGGGAGCTGGGTCATTGCTTTGATAGCTCTGACTGTGAATTGCTCGGGTCTGCTCAAGCATGCGACCCCTTCGTGAGCCACTCTGTTTCTGACAGTGCCACGAACCACCAGTTTCACATCACAGCTCCTCCAGCCAGACCTCTGGGTGTGCCCCACGCGGGAGACCCAGCTGCCTGACGTTTGCTGAGACCTTGTGTCCCTCTGATTCTCCTGGGAGGGTCCCAGCTGTCCTTATCAATGTGGGGGCCTCAGATGGCTGCGGATCTCCTCTCCATCCCAGTGCAGCTTCGGGGCCAGCTGAAGCCGGCTGAGCATTTCAGTGTTTATTGGCATTCAGCTCCAGGTGGGTGGGAATCATTTCTCCCTCCACCCTCATGGAGGGCTGTGAGGAGGCCAAAAGGAGAGATGTATGCACAGCTAGAGCTTTCTGGCAGCCAGTTTTAGTGCAGATTAACTCAGTGCTTACCCCCTTGCTAACTTCAAGCTCCTTGGACCTTCACACTCTCCAAAGGAGCTTCTTCTTGTCTTTGGACTCTATTTGGAGATGCTCTCCACAACCAGGAGCTGCATCCACATGGCCTCACTGAGGGAAGAATTACAGCCACAGGTCAGGCTGTGCAGCACCTTGATCAAGCCCATCTGGGCATTGCTGAGGGCAGCTCTGTGTGTCAGGGAGCTGGATAAACCAGAAAGTTTGGAGAATCCCAAGAGGAGGTAAAAGAAAGCCCTGTTAAATCATTGCTTTTCAAAGAACCTACCCTGGAGCTAGCTAACTGATCCTGTTAGATCTTTCCTAAGTCAGATAAGAAAAATAATCTGGCAGGAGTCATCAAAGGCAGAACGATGCATTAAAAAGTCCATTGTGAGGAGATCCTGGAATCAAAGGTAGAGGGTTTGCAGACAAGACTGGTGGGACTCACAAGCACCAGCCTCATGGAAATTTCCACTCCCTTCCTGGTTGTAGGAAGCAAGTTTGACTGAGAGCTGCTCTTCCCATTGACAGCAGATGCCTCTTGCCTTCCCTGTCTCCCATGGTGACTCATTTCCAGGGAACTGGAGAAAAAGAAAGGAAATCTAGGGGAATAGTCAATCCTCTACTATTATTTCAGCTTAGTGGGAGGCAAGAGAAGGCTGTGTAAAGGTAAAGGCAAGGGTCTTGCTTTGTCTTGTTAACCCTTCCCCAAACTCCTGCTGTTGGTCCTGTTGGAGGCAGATGACTGGTCCACACAGAGGGGTGATCTGAGCCAGACTGGCTGCTCTTACATTCTTATTTATCCTGAAAATAGGAAAAATACCCAACAACTATGTGGTGTTTTAACCCACTAAGTGGCCCTCACACTACCTTTTGAGGTAGATAAAATGGGTATCACTATCTTTATTTACGGTCTGTGAAAATGGGATAAAGATGTTCTCTGAGATGCTTTATTCCTTGAACAGCTTGAAGCAGCGTGTGTCTCTCAGCTGTGGGCACGTGTATAAGGAATGCCTGAGTCACAACTGGCCAAGGAGGATTGGGGCCCTCTCACTGAAGGCCTGTAGATGACAGATGAAAGAAAACACAGGACAGAGTAGCAGAAATGGGAGCTGTGCAAACATGAGGCATTGCCATAGGATCCACCTCATGTCTTGCCAGAATGCCCATAAGCCAGAGATCTTGTCTTATGTAGCCATATGTCACACACTACACATAAATCAGTTTGGTTTTGGCTGCCTGCTATTCCTCTTATAATCTCTTATGTATCTTTCCACGTGTAATTATGAGTCAAGCCCTTGGAGGAGAGGGAAAGTCATTCAATGTCCTGCTGGCGTTTCCTTTGAAAAGAAACTACATCTGCCACTGGAGATGGTGGAAAAAATCATGGAAAAAGGAGGAATACAAATAGGTGGAGAAGCTACACTTCCAGATTAAAATCCAAAGATAAGCAAGCAGTTACTTTTTGACTGCATTCTCTACCTGTTTGGAACTCAGCTCCAATAAAAAAAAACAAAAAAACAAAAAACAAACCACATGGTGTGAAAAACCACCAACAGTGACGGAGAGGTTACCAATAATTGTCCATCCTCTCCTTCCCTCTGACATGTTGGTGCTATCTTGGCTGCCAAACAATCTAAGATGATCATGGGACTTCATTCCTGCTTTGCACTTGTGCCAGAATGTCGGAGTTGCCCACTGCCAGACTAAGGACAGGGTTTGTGGCCATCACCTCTGGAGCAATACTGGGCTTTCCGAGCCAGGCTGTGAGAGGTCCCTGTGGGTCCTCAAGGGTGTGATATGCACATGGGGATATATGTCAAAACCACAAAATATGCTATTAGGAGCCTCTAAAGAATTTAGCTGTAGTTCCTATATTTTTGCTATTACAGGTTTGAGTCCTCACTTCAGTTCCATGCCGAAAGAAAAAGGATTGAGGAGAGGCAGCTCCGAGTGCTGATATCCCAGCTGTTCTAGAGGGCAAATGTGATGGGCAGTGCCCGAGGAACTTTCCTGTTCCTGGCCTGCTGGTGGTCTGGTGTTTCAGTGCATTTCCCAAGGAAAGGAAGAGGAATAGCCAAACCAGTTGTGGATAGATAATCAGGACTCACCTCGTCTAATTTGATGGCAGATGTCTGCTTCTGAGCTGCCCACCTCGCCTTTATACCTCCATACTCAACAAAGCAAAGTAGGGCTTTTTTCATCTGTCAGATGCAGATGTTGAATTAAAGAGGCCCTGAGAAATCCAGTTTCTCTCCCCTGATGAGCAGAGAAGCCCGGGGCTGGCTCAGATGGAGGAGCGGGCTGGGCAGACAACTACCTGTGATCAGATGAGCCTCACCTATTTGTCCCCTGAGCAAGCTACACCTCAGGAGGTGCTCCAGGAGCAGGAATAACCTCTGGAAATAAATGAGTCTCCAGGTGTAGCAGGGATTGCTGAGGAAGTCTTGCTAGCAGCGTTTCCATGGTGTCCAAACCAGTCCACACAGCACCAGCACAATCAGTGCCTGGAGCTGTCAAAGTCCAGCCTTCAGGAGAGACCAGAGGGAAAGAAGCTGCAGAAGCTGCCAAGGACCAACAGGGCCATTGGCATTAGCACGCTGCTGTCAGCCACAGGAAGGGATTGCTTTTAAATGCCAGATCCTGGAAGCAGAAACTTTTCTTCAGTCTGGCTTCGTGTTTACATTTTTCCACAAACATTTAAGTCCCTTTAGAAGCTGGTTCAGTCCTATCTCATCATTTTCTCACCACAAAATTGCCATGAGTAATTATTGGTTCAAAAAGTATTTTTATTTTTTTTTCCTAAGGGAAAAAATATCAAAACAAAAAATTTTGGCTGGAATCACCATTTAGTGTATTAAAACACTGAGATTTGGAGAAATATGTCCACGTGTTGACACTTTTGATTTTTGGACATTTTGCAGGGAGTAGTTTACAAGAAAATGATGGTATTTTGGCTTTTCATTCCAGTTTTAGGAATGAATAATTGAAATGAGAGAATATCCTGCAAGTGGGAAATTCTGGTTCCCAAAGAGTTGTATTCATGATTGAACTAACTATTGAGCAGAAACTCATAGTTTGGTTTGTGTAATGACCCTCACAAATTCCATTGAGAGATCTAATGTATTTATACATAATTATAATCAAATAGTAACTATTCTCCATCATTTATAATGTGGCTTTCATTATGCCCTCAAAAGAGCTCGTAACATTTGTTAAACTAAAGTGCTCTCACACTCTGTTTCTTTTCAATATTTGAAGCTATTTTAAACTCCTGAGGCAAGGGATTTAAATTATCAGCAGAAAAAAGACTTATTTTTGAAAGAAAACAATTATTCTGATGACTGCTGTTCATATTAATCAAGAATAGTTTCTTAGCTGAGTTTTTGTTTACCAAACTCACTTTTCCTTGCTCCATGCTAATTATGAGGGTTGCTAGATTATGTATTTGGAGGTTTTGTTTGACTGTTTGTTTCCAAACAAGGTTAAAGTATCTTTCAGAACACTTGATAGTAAAAAATTACCTACTCACCTTCTTACCTGGAATCACTCACACCTCTTTGCAATGTCTTGCTTTCTTACTCATTCCCACTTAATATGGCCCAGAGAAAAAACTAGAACCCCACCAAAAATTGCAACCCAGTCAAAGAATTTAGTCGAGGCATTATTTTATAGCATTTCATCTTTAAGACTGTAAAACCCAGCCTGAAGATATTAAAACATCAGAGTTTTAGAGGTTTATTGTGTAATTACTTTTGCTCGGTACTCAGGGTATCAACATTACTTTAAATGAGCACACATGGGAAAATCATTCTGGAAGTGTGTTAACACTTACAAAAGGAACATTTTCTTTGCCATCATGATATGCAGTGACTCAGGAAAAACTTCAGGGAAAACTTCAGCCTTGATAAGAGTCAGGTGGAGATTTTCCTTAATCTGGTTTTATATTATGTGATGCTTAGCAGGGCATTTCAAGATCTCCCCTCAGGAGCATTAATTAGAACAAATGAAATTAGTCTATAGCATCCTTATTAAGGCAGAATTCTTACATTAATCAGTAGAAGTTCTGCTGAATTAAGGGATTGTCCCAGGTCTTCCCGCACGACAATACTGACTTGGCACAGGAGCCAGAAAGGATTTAGAGGAAAGAGCCAGCAAAATCTGCTGAACCACAGGAGGAATGAGCAGAAATCTGAAGTTTTAGTACCTTCTTTATTCTGTGGTGGACCTTGTGTGCTTGTTGACTTCAGATGGCTTCAAAGGAGTTTGTCATAAGGGTCATCTGCTCATGGAGGGCTTCTCTGTATTGACTAACAGGGGAACTGAAAATTCCCACACAGACTGTGTGGGCAGATTGTGTATCACAGATTGTGACCTTCTAGGAGCTCCAAAGAGAAGGATTTTGGGGCAGATATTGGGGTTCTGTTTACAGAAGCCAAATGTTGAACTCTTTCCTGCACAACTCTTGAGGTGCAGCCGGAAAATGCTGTGTGAAAACTCCTTTGTCCTTTGAGACACTGTGGCCTGGCCAGGGTTCACCACAGGCTGGCAGGGGAGGTCACCCTTGCTGTAACTATTCTCCTTAGCATTGCCACCCAAATCAAAGAAGGAAGAACTAGGACTGTAGAGAGGTGTGCTGGCACATTGCTCTGTCCTGTGTTTCTTCAGAGAGCAGAGGGTGCAAGGTTGCCTCGAGTCTCATGAATCTGATGAGAATTCATGAGGATGTAGCTCTGTGCATCACAGCATCACCTGGGTTGGAAGGGACCACAGGACAACTCTGGTCCAGCCTCCTGCTCCAGCCAGGCTCAGTGCTGAATTCAGACCATCTTATTCAGTATAACCAATGGGGCTGGAGGAAAATGGGAGAAGTACCCTGCAGTTAGGAGCCAGTTCAACTATCTCTCAGTGCACACCTCTCTCTCTTCCTGCCTTCCAGGCAGATACATTTTTTATTAAGGAGATGGCCTGACTCCAGCAGTGATAGGCACTTGCCCTGAGGGTGCCAGGATTGCCCTGAACAGAACTTTTGGGACTGTGGTCTGATCTTGCACTGCTTTCCTGCTTTTCCAGCACAGACAGCTCTTCTCTGCAACTTTCCTTGGAGCTCAGCAAAGAGCAGGAGGAAACACATTAATCTGATGGTTCCATGCAGCTTAGAAAAGCCAATGCATGAAGAAAAGTTAGGTGGGAAACACTGGTTTTGCTCCTGGGGTAATGTTCCTGGGATCCACACAAGGGAATAAGAGCAACTCTGTGTGTGCGAATCCTACAGTGGAGGATCCCATTCCCCAAAAGGGTTAATGCAACCTCTCTTTTCTCCCAATAGCTTCATGGCCCCAACAACTTTCATTGTGAAATGGGTGCAGGTGTGGGCTATGCTTTGTTGATCACAATCCCTTTTGCAGAGGAAGCTTTGAATATGTTTGACATAATCAGCTCACAGCCTTTGCCCGCACTCTTTCATAAACAGGCCATTTTCACATCCTTTTCATGGGATCCGACAAGCGGAAAAATAATTAATGTTACCTCAGCCTAACAGTGACCCAGCTTTGATTCAAAAAGACGGCATGTTGCATAAACTAACCATTTAATTGAGTGATAGAAAAAGCCCACATGTATCAATTCTGCCTCCACGTATTATGATTACTGGGGCTTTGCAAGGATTGTGCTCCCTCGGTCATAAAGCAGAGCTTAAATTCAAGCCCATGAAGAGGTTTCAGAAGGACTGACTGAGCATGAGCTGGGGATTATCTGTGTTTACAGTGACAGGACATGGGAGCAGGGGAATATGTGGGTACCCAGACATTGTGGTGCATGTTCAGGTTATGTCCAGGTTATGTCACATGTTCTTGTGTGATCTGACAGTGGCCAGATGTCATCCAACCACAGGACATTTGGGATGTTGACGGCACTACACTGCCACCTTGCCATGACCTCAGAGCCAAAGCTAACTGGTACATACCACAGTTAGGACTACGCCTCATTTGAATAGGACAGAGTCACCCTTGAGGTAGCGCACCAAAAAAGAAATGTCCAGGATGAATTTCAGTTAAATTGAGATAGTGTCCTGAGGTAGCAGTGACTCCTGTAATAGCTTTGTGAAAGGCAGGTCCTGCCTGAATAACCTGATGTCCTTCTATGACAAGATGACATGCTTAGGGAATGAGGAAAAGGCTGTGAATGTTGTCTACCTGGACTTTAGTAAAACCTTTGACACCATTTCCCCCAGTGTTCTCCTGGACAAACTGTGTGCCCATGGTTTGGGTGGGTGCACTGTTCACTGGGTGAAAAACTGGCTGCCTGTCTGGGCCCAGAGAGTGGTGGGGAATGAAGTTACATCCAGCTGGTCACCAGTGGTGTACCCCAGGGCTCAGCTTTGCGGTTACTCCTGTTTAATATCTTTATCGATGATCTGGACAACAAGATCGACTGCACCCTCAGTCAGTTTGCAGATCACACCAAGCTGGGCAGGAGTGTTGATCTGCCAGAGGGTAGGAGGATCCCTCTGCAAACGGACCTGGACAGGCTGGAAAGATGGGCTGAGACCAACAGGATGAGATTCAATAAGGCAAAATGCCAGGTGCTGAACTTGGGTCACAATAACCCCATGCAGAGCTCCAGACTGGGGAAAGCTGCCCAGGGAAAAGGACATGAGAATGCTTGTCAATAGTGGCTGAACATGAGCCAGGAGTGTGCCCAAGTGGCCAGGAAAGCCAATGGCATCCTGGCCTGTATCAGAAATAACATGGCCAGCAGGACCAGGGCAGTGACTGTCCCCCTGTGCTGGGCACCGGTGAGGCCACACCTCAAATCATGTATTCAGTTCTGGGCCCCTCACAGGCCCTGGAGCTGAGGTTCCCCTACAGCCTGTGGAGCAGACCATGGTGAAGCAGCTGTGCCTCTGAAGCCCATGGAGGACCACAGGGGTGCAGAGATCCACCTCCAGCCCATGAAGGAACCCACGCCGGAGCGGGTGGATGCCCGAAGGAGGCTGTGAGGCCGTGGGAAGCCCATGCTGGAACAAGGTCCTGGCAGGGACCTGCTGACCCCTGGGCAGAGGAGCCCATGCTCCTCTGGAGCAGGTTTCCCTCATAGGACTTGTGACCCTGTGGGGGAGCCACTCTGGAGCAGCCAGTGCCTGAAGGGCTGCACCTCATGGAAAAGTGACCCACATGGCTGCAGTTCATGAAGAATTGCTGCCCACGGGGTAGACTCACACCAGAGAAGTTCGGGAAGGACAATATCCCATGGGAGTGACCCCACGGTGGAGCAGGGGCAGGACTCCCCTCTCTGAGCAGTGACAGAACACAACCTGTGATGAACTGACTGTAATCCCCACTCCTCATCTCCCTGTGCCACTGAGAAGGAGAGAGGGGTGTGGGTGATGGTGTTTTTAAGATTTCTTTTGCTTCTTATTATCCTTCTCTTATTTGGGTAGTAATAAATTAAATTATTATCCCCATTTTGAGTCTGTTTTGCCTGTGATGGTGATCAGTAAGTGATCTCTCTCAGTGCTCAAGTCATGAACCCTTTGCTATATTTTCTCTCCTCTGTCCAGTTATAGAGGGGAGTTTAGACAGTGGCTCTGGTGGGTACCTGGTGTCCAGCCAGGGTCAACCCACCACAACAAGATGAGAGAAAGTGGCCTTAAGTTGCACCAGAGGAGGTTCAGATTGGATATAGGGAAAACTTTTTCACAGAAGGGTTGTTAAGCCTTAGAACAGGCTGCCCAGGGAAGTAAGTGCTGGGGTCAGATGTGCTGAGAAATTTGCCTTTCCTCAATCCACTTCCAGAAGGGAAGCAAACCATGAAGCCTTGGGATTGTCCAGAGGACCTCCAGGAAAGGTTCAGGTGAGTGGCAAGGCACCCACCTCTTGCTGCAGCTGGCCAAACACCAGGCTGTGTGACTGCAGATGGGATGACATTGGCTGTTTAGTCTGGGGAAAGGGTGACTCAGGGAGTATATTCCAACCTTAATGATTCTATGATTCTGTGACATCCAGGCTCCATACCATATTTCAGAAGAAAGGTGCTTTTCCCTTTGACATCCAGCGTTAGGCAGACAGAGGGAATATAATCCCATTTGAGCCAGCAAGAGGAAAAAAGTCTCCAAACAATGCCACCTTCACAAGCAGTTGTTGAACACACCACCTTACATGGTCCTCCCTGGTAATTCCAATATATGTCCTTCTTGCTCACACAAGAATTTCCCCCTTCAATGTAGAGAGGAAATATTGTCCTTCCCCATAGCCTGAAAAGCCCCAATACAGCAGGCCAGAAAAGCACTTGGTGAGACAAATAGAACAATACTCATGAAGCATATCACTGGGCTTTACCAGACATCCTGATTTGCTGGTGTAAGGACTTCTGTGCTCAGTGTGGGTGCAGCAGAGGAGGGGGAAACAAAGGGTGTCTTCACAGCCACAGGCCCTCAGAAGGCTGCTGGGGAGATGTGTCAGGCTGCTTGTCATTGAGGTGATGTCAAGTGCCTTCATGATAAGGCCATGCAGGAGCAAGTACAGAAACCACTCCCTCAGAAACCTTCAGTGTTCTCCCAGTGGGCCATTTTGTGTCTCTAGCAAATATTGGTTTTAAAATTATCGTAAATATTGGAGATGGAGGAGCTGGGGAGCAACCATTGTACTTCAGCTGCTTACATTTTGTTTCATCCCTACTAACACCCCTGTTCTTTGACTCTTCACACCCCTAGGTACTGGTCATATTTCTGGCTTGTCTGCCATGCTATTCACACTGAATCACCCTCTCTCTGTCACTCACTCTCTTAGCTACTTTGTTGATCTTTGAATTTGTTTCAGAGCTGTCCATGTCTTTTCCACATCAAAGTAGCCCAGTCCAACCTGCTGGGGAAGGAGGGCCTGATCTCTGGGTGTTCACCAGTGATGGTGACGGTACCCGTGGCCACAGGAGCCAGGATATGGTTCCTTCACTGGCCAGTGCACAGCCCATGAAACCACAGAGGAGGCCTCCACTGTGCTCCTCAAGGAGAAGCTCGATGGCACTACAGGAACCAGGCCTAGGACTGGTTGCTCCAGCTACCACACCTCAGATAGGAGTGGGTGACCTCTTCATGCCTTGGGAACAGACATGACCTTTCCTGCCTCCTCTGCTACGCATACTGCCCATAAAGTGAGTCTACACAGGCAGGGGTTTTTATTTCCCTGTTCTTCCGTTTAAAATCTGAAATGTGAGGATGATGAGACACTGGGACAGGTTTCCTAGAGAAGTTGTGGATGTTCCATTCATCGAAGGATTCAAGTCCAGATTGGATGAAGCTTTGAGGCACCTGGTCTAGTGGAAGGTAACCCTGCCCATGGCAGAGGGTTGGAACTAGATGGTCTTTTAAGGTCCCTTCCAAATGAAACCATTCTGTGATTCCATGAATTGACCACAGCACAGACATGTCACGTAGAGAGCATCCCAAGCTTTGCTGCTTAATGCTCCCAGCCTGCTCTCCCCTGAGCTGCTTTCTTCCCTCATCACAGGGCTGCCCAGAAATCCTGTGGGTGACCTGATTGCAGGAGAGTTGTGCTTTCCCTGGAGATGCCTGCAGTGGGGCACCTTGCCTGGGTGGTCCGGGGTGTCCCCGTGAAGTCCTGGAGATGAGAACTGAGGGTATTAAAATGACCAGGCACAGAGACAGGCCGCAGAAAACAGGCCTGAAAAGCAGCTTCCACGTAGTGACACCCAAAAGGTTTTGTGAGGAAACTGTTCAGTGTTTGTAGCAAAATAAAGCTCTACAGTGACACAGAGGAGGGACTTGCTGAAATCCCAGTAAGCACACCAGTGACAGTCCTGCAGCCTACCTGCCAGCTCGGGGAGTGCATGCTCCTCACACCTGAACCATCTTCATTAGTCCCTGACACACACACCCCTTCTCCAAGCACATCTCTCTTTTATATAATCAGTCACTGCATAATTGCCGCTCATTTGTATTTGGGAAGTCAAAAGGCTGAAGATTAGGATGATCTTACGTGCCTAATTCTGCCCTCACAGGAATAAAGTAGAGACAACACGGGCAGCTCTGAGATACTCCTTGAAGGGAGACACAGGCAAAATCCTGGCTCTGGCGAAGTTTCATCCTCAGCTGGAACAAGAATATGCTTTGAGGCACGAACTGTGTAAAAGCAGTGCCATCACGTTCACCTTTATTTTGGAGGAGGCTACAGATTTTATACCCTGAGGGGATGGCAGCTTGCTCAGGGAGGGATCCTGCCAGCTCTACTTACAGCAGGTATTACCTTACTCTGCCTGTTCATTCCCGCAGAGCACGGATGGAGGAGGATGCTCTTCAAGATGAAGGTGTGCGTGGGGGGATCAGCCCTCAGTAGAAGAGTTTTCATGTGAAATAAGATTAAACATCACTGCCACACCTCCACCTCCAGCAGTTTCAGCCTACACAAGAAAGAGGAACGTGCAGAGGAGCAGAGTGCAGGTACTGCTTAACTTCTGGAAGGGTTTAGAGAGGAAAGAGAAAAGGAAAGGAAAGGAAAGGAAAGAAAAGGAAAGGAGAGGAAAGGAGAGGAAAGGAGAGGAAAGGAAAGGAAAGGAAAGGAAAGGAAAGGAAAGGAAAAAGAAGAAAAGGAGAACAATAAAAACAAAAAAAGGAAAGAAAAAGAAAGAAAAAAGAAAAGGAATGAGAAAAAGAAAAAGAAAAAGAAAAAGAAAAAGAAAAAGAAAAAGAAAAAGAAAAAAAAGAAAAAAAAAAGAAAAAAGAAGGGAAAGAATGTCCAGAGCTGAAAAGTAAATTTGGCTCTCTACTAACATCCATGGACCTAATTGGATTTACTGCCTGAGTGCAGGAAAACTTGAAAAGATTATGGGAAGATAAAAGAATTTGAGATTAACACATACAGTACATTTCAATACAGGTAGCGGGACAATTAGAAATGTAGTTATGATTTGGAAAACACTTGGTGTGTCCAGTCCTGAGTTTTCTACCCCAGCCAGGTGTTGAAAACACGGTGTGAAAGAATGATCTGGGGGAGTTCTTCCTCTTCTCCATTGAAAACCTTGAGGAGAGGGGAGACAAACACAGAGGATTCTCTCCCCACTGGGTCCTAGCAAGGACAAAGGGAGATTTTCCCTTCAACTCCTTGGAGTGATGCTGTTGGAAACCCTGCACTGGGCAGAAGACAGACCTGCCTGAGTCCTTCCAGTGAAAGACAACTGGAGCAACTCACTGGTTAGGGGAGCCCATGAGGGCTGTTCCTCTTCACTGCTTGGGCGGCATTTAACAATCAGAGCTATTGAATTCTATTTCTCCGTGTCAGTCAGTCAACCTGGGCCCAGCGTGGCTCCCTGTGCTGCTTTCAGAGCAAATGAAGTTGTCTGTACTGTGAATAGCGGGATGCATCCAGGGGAATTTACATCAGAAGAGGGACTTGGCCTCATTCTTTCAACAATTAGAGAAACACAGTGGTTTCTCTAGGTGTTGGAGCAAAAGAGAAAAGACCTCTTCCATGGGCAGTGAAATGAATGAATGGGTCCTGATAAGTTTGTCTTGCTTAACCCTTCTCTCCCTCCACATGTCCCAAGGTGCAGCAGCATGGTCTGAAGGCCAGGCCTGATGCAGTACGACTGTTTCCCTGGGGGAGACTCTAATTAGGGCCTCTGCCCTTCACCCCTTTCATGACTTTCATCATACTTACAGTAGTGCGGAGAGGGAAGTGATCCGACTAAAGCAGATCTGCCCTTCTCCATTAGCAGTAGAGATCGAGGGATCAATTTATCCATTCCTGAAGGAGACCGCAACAAAAAAAAAAAATTCTCTATTTCAGTTCAAAGGGGAGACAAGGGTGATTAGCTCAGGTGTAGACATCTGACACCTGTGCTGGAAACACCTTAAGTTGATGAAACCAATCCCACTCTTAGAAGGAGTTGAGGAGTTTTGGTGAGGATCTGACAGCCTCACATGTAGGTGGGCAGGGAGGGCAGGATGCAGCTTGCAGGTAAGGCACTGGATTGTACGTGTCTGCAGGTAGGTGTCTATAAGTGAGTGAGGTGTCCAAGTCCTGTAAGTAGCAGGAGAAATAGGCTCTGCACAGCCAGAGGAGCTTACGGAGTGAGTCACACTTGAATGTCTGACATGAAGTGAGCTGGGGCAATTCCTTTGCTGCAAATAGATGTGTTTTTCTAGACTTACTGAATCAACAACTCCTAGTAGCTTGGAATCTGGTTGTGGTGACTTGGCCAAGAAAAGGCCACTTCTGAGATCAATTCAGGAGTCATCCCTTCTCCTGCTTCCAGCACCCTCCTTGTAGAAGCTCCGGGCATCACTTTCTTCTAGTGGAAACACATTGCCGGTGGCAAGGAGGAATGAAGCATTCCTGAATCCAAAGCATTTCACCAAACCAGAGATCAGAAGCTCATCTGTCCACCAAAAACTGGGGGGAAAAAAAAACTTCCCCCACCCTTGGGAACAGGTAAAGTGGACGCACTCAGAGCACTGCAGCAGCTATGTGGAGGTGCACAAGTGCAAGCAGCACGTGTTCTGAGGGGAGCAAGGCTGGAGAGAACTCAAACTGGGTGGAATCAGATTGGTATCACTCCTGGATGCGAAGATGATTGCACTGGGGGTAGAGAGGGGACCTGACCTGCTGTAATTAGATTATCAGATCTCCAGAGCAGGATTCAGCTCATAATGCATTTTAACTCTTTCTTCTAAGATCTTGGCACGCAAACTGAACATTGCTACTGCAAAACGTTGGCAGATTTGTAATGCAGGGAAATGGATCGCAAGTTTCTGATCACTGCAGCGCTCAGCTGCTGGTATTATTTCTGGCAGATGTAGCACATTTGCAGTTGCCTTGTGGTTAAGAACAGGTCTTACACACTATTAAAATCCCTTGGGAGAGAACCAGTCCCTTGGATATGCAGGTCACTTGTGGGGTTTGGAGGGAGGAAGATTAAATGCTGTAGGATTTCCTAGGCAGGACCAATGTTCCCCCAGCAGCACCCACATCTGTGTAAAGCCACTATACGTAAGATTTAGGAAAGAAATGCTGGGATCTGTTGTGCTTTCCTGTAACAGCACCAAGGAAGGATGATCTTGGAGCCATGCCAGAGTGTTTCAGGCTGACTCAGCAGGGATGGTTTAGTGATGGAGGCATTTGAAAGCATGGATTTGACACCTAACTCTGGGACAGCACCGTGTGACCTTTAGCAAATCACTTTCCCATGATGTTCCTTGACCCCTTGCAGTAAAGCAGGGACAGCAACACTTCCTCGGTCATACTTGTCTCTTTGGATTGTCACCTTTCCAGGGCAGGGAATGAGGTTTCACACTGTGACAAGCAGCTGCTGTCTGGAATGAAGGAGCATTCAGAGTTATGCTAAATGACTTAACATTCATGACATGCTCATTGCTCTGGTCTTCCCACTGCTCACATATTCCCTGCCAGGGACAGTGAAAATAAACACCGTCCCTTGTTCCATTATAATAAACACATTCCCTGGTTCCTTGAAGGGTCTCCTTGGTTTTTTGTCAGGTCTGCTTCCCTGCCGTGCTGCCAAGGATAAGCAGCAAATGTTGGAGAGGAAGAAGACACTAATTTTTTCTCCACCAAAGTATGACAGCTTTTATCATCTTTTGACAATGTATATCCATGGTCAGTCACACACTGCCTCGGCTACTGAACCCAGCTGCTCTCCATTAGCTCACATGGGTTTTACATACAAGCAGGGACGAAGTGATTGCTACTTTTCCCAAGAGCTGAGAGCTCTGTCTGAAGAGACTGTGGTTTATTTTCACTTGCTAACTTGTGTGAGAGCCACAAACTCACGTTGTCTTCACTAAGATGTAAATCTGTTTCCCTAAACTTGAAGATGAGCTCTGCTCCAGTCAAGGGCCCTAATGAAGAAGCTTCACCAGTGCAAGGCCAGAAAATCCCTTCATAGCTGTCTCATGAGTGTTGCTCTCCTCTTGCACAGCAAAGGTTGTCCATCCTTCTGCCCCTGAGACATCTGATGATTTTGATGCAACAGACCAAATAATCATTTGAGCTCACAATTTCAAAACTGCTTAGGGTGCAGCAGAGCTGCAAATCTCAGTGCATCACAAATCTCAGCTCTTACCATACTCTGCCAGGCTGCCCTTCACAAGCAGCTTTTTCTGGAAGAAATTCAGGGCAGCCTGGACATGTAGGAAACAGGATTTCCCTACAAACCTAAAAGCTTTATACCTCATGAGCTGTCCTTGCAGCAGGAAAGAGAGAATATGCATTACATTTTGATCATTGATGCACTGCTGGAAGGTGCTTACACAGATCACAGCATTATGTGAACAGGAACACGATAAGTAGAGGAAAAAAAGCTCATCAAACCTTCCTGTCCCACCTCAAAGAAATTCCCTGGCTTTCCCCAGAACTGAAAGAACTAAAGCAAGGCTGAGTTGCTGCTGCATGGGAGAAGGAAAGGCTATGCAGGAGCTTTCTTCTCCCATGACATAGGATACTCACCTATGGATTAGGCCTGTGTCTTGCTTTGAAACCTTCTTGGACTCCTCCATCTCTGGTGGCCATGGTACTACTTGTAACCAGATACAAGTCCTCACATGACAGACGTCCCATATCTGCAGATATCCATGCATTCCTGCCCTTGGGGAGGTCTAAACTCTTGACCTAAATTAGCTCTTCAGGCTTCCTTGTCATTGCACAGAGAGAAATAGGCATCTGCAGAGAGCAACTTCTCTGGCCTAACTTAGCCAGAATTCTTTTTAGGGTGAGACCCAATGTCCTGAAGCACGGAGATCCCCAGGGTGTCTCCATCACCCCTAAGGTACCTTCTCCTCTGGCGTGCTTTGAACCTGTTGCCCAATGACTTCACTGGATGTCCATTGTCTAGACTAGAATAACGCTTACATGAGTGTAAATGTCATTTCCACATACAAGCCCCATTTGAGTATCATTCCCACTGCTGAAGGAAGCCCAGGCTTGGTTCTGCTCCATGTTCACTTTGACTCCCTTAGCTGTTTTGGAGTTGAGGCACCAAGCTTGTGTCTTCCAGGATCACTATTTGTGGTGGCCCTGAAGGGGTAGGTGAGGTGTGGGTTCTGCCACCCTCCGAACCGGCCTGGGAGGGAAACGACACAGCTCAGCTCCGCAATTTACTTTAATGAGATACAAAATCAGCACCCCTTGAAGGGTCCAAGGGCAGATTAACCATCAGTCCTGACCTGATTTGTTGCTGTTATTGCAAACGTGGATCAGCCGCACGGCGAGAGCTTTGCTTTGTCAATAAATTCCAGACACAATGGACTGCAGGAAAGGGAAAATGATCTCAGGAGCTGGGGCGTATGGGGGAGACAGCTTCCGCTCTCCTACGGCAGCCAATTGCCTGGATCAGGCCTACAATGTTTAATTCACAAACATGCAATCTTTAGCTCCTTTTACGTGTCCCCGGGCAGTCTCATAGACACCACCTGAAGTATATTAGAGCCTGGCTGATTATGGGTCTGCTCCAAAGCCCTCTGAAGTCAGTGGGAGTCTTTCCCCTGACTTCACTGTGTTTGGGGCAGGCCCTGGATGAATATCCCTCAGGTTAGACAGTTTAATCATCCATTCAGCAGTACACAAAGCAGATCACATACACTTTTAGCCTGCATTGTATGGCGTTATGAAACGAGAAGATTATTTGATATGATTCAGAGATAGCTCCGGTATAAGGTAAAAAAAAAAAAAAAATAACACCTTTGATGTTTAACATTACACTTCAGTTATTCCTTGAGGGGCATATTCTCGTCACCTTACCCAGGTGAATATTGCTCTCGGTAATTTGGTTAAAAACACTCCAACAACCTTCTTTTTAATAGAAAATGTTGGGGGGGGGGAGGGGCGGGGAGGAGAGCAGGAACGGAAATTCAGCTTGATGGAGATTTGTGCTGAAAAGAGAGAAAAATAGGAGGTAAATTTCTGTTTTCCTTCTTTTGACAATCAGCAAAGAAAAAAAGAATAAAAATTAGTTTCGAAGGGATTTTCTAACAGGACAATAAAACTTGCCCTTTTTTTTTTTTTGCCTAGAGAGAAACAACAATTTCCCAACAATTGCAGTCTCCATGTGGCACAGCTATTTCTAGCTGAGGCATCAACCATCCATGTACTATCAACCAGGCCTGATTCTCATCCTGATTCTCTTGGGTCAAGCTATAAAGTGAGTCTCTGTCCTTCTTATTTCATTTGCTATCAGAACAAGACTGACAGGACTACCTTCCATGAACAAGGGGGGTAAAATTTAGGTACATCACACCCCAAAGCAGGCCTTGTGGGGCCTTATCGCAAGAAGCCTGATGAAGATTTTTCTATCATCTCTAGATACACAGAGGGCAAGGGCAGGACACCTGTAGTTTCCTTGAACACTGCTGTATCATTTGAATTATTCCTAGCAATTGCAGGAAAAAATCACCCTCAATCAGTATTAAAAAAAAAAAAGGCAATAAAACCTTCTGTACAAGCACAACTCACTGTGGCCAAATTCCACGGACTTTGTGAGCGACAGGGCAAATCAAAGCCTCCTCCTTCAGAGGAGAAGCAAACCACAATCCATGGCCAGTGGCAGTAATTGAAGCCCCATTTCTAAGAGAGTTGGCGGGGGATGAAACCCAGCGCGGATGGCTGTGTTCTGCCTCTTGAATCCCCTCCCACCGCCCCGCAATACCCTCGGTGCTGCTGGGGGTGGGGGGTTTAACTTTACTGGCACAAGAGTTTCCTTTGTTGATGGGAGCTGGGTCTCCTCTAGGGGACTGGGCTGATCCAGCTGTACTGGCAAAGCCTTTGTACTGCGGAGCAGCTCAAGTGCAGACCTGCAGTGGGTGCCTGCCCGAGCCTTTGCTGGCAGGTCGATAAGGCCAGCACTGAGCAAAGTTAAATGACCCCGTGCTGGAGAAGTGCCACACGTAGGAGCCAGCAAGCACCTGTGTTACTGATCCAGCGCATCTCTTGAAATGCCTCTCAACTGCACTTCTTTTCAAGCAGGGAATGTCTTTCCTTAGGAGTTGTGTGTGCTGGAAGAGCCACAGTCCCTGGCTGGGGGTGTTTCAGGGTAGGGCACAGGTACCAGGCAGCTGTGCTCGCAGTCATCAGCACAACCATGGTTTCACACGGAGCACCACAGTCCTGCCCAGGTGGGGTGGCATCTCTCTGGATGCCTAGAAAGACTGGAGAAACCAAGCAAAGATGAGCCTTTCTGAGAAGCCCGGCTTTAGTGTCCAGCAGCTGGGATCTGTGGGCTTCCAGCTCATCCGTGTGAGATCACTGTCCCCCTAAAGACTGTGAAGTTCTGTGAAGAACACATTTTACAGGGTAATCCTAAAGGCTGCCAGAGCAGAGAGGATGGAGGCCTGAAGTTTGCACCTCTCTCCAAGGGAAGGACGATTCTCGACTGACTTCCCTGCGAGTAGGCTATGCCCTGGGCTTCTGGGCCATCACCTGACCCAGCCTGGGAAGAGGCTCATTGTCATGGAGAGCTGCCCATCCCAGGCATGGCCTTGGCATTTAGAGGGGAGTGGGGGCTCTCAGAGTGGGACAGCAGGCTAATTGCCTTTGTCTTTCAC
The DNA here is from genome assembly GCA_013396775.1 of Cephalopterus ornatus. Classification (NCBI taxonomy): domain Eukaryota; kingdom Metazoa; phylum Chordata; class Aves; order Passeriformes; family Cotingidae; genus Cephalopterus; species Cephalopterus ornatus. Next base: position 108,557 of record VZRE01001325.1, read on the forward strand.
CTCCTTCAATCAGGCAATCTCAGTAAATCCCTAAGCGCATGACAAAAGCCCTGCTACTTCTAAGTGCCTTCCATTAAACTCAATCCTTTTGCCCTCCCTCTACCAAGATTTGCTAAAAAAAAGAAAATACTCTCTTTTAATGGCAAAAAGAAACCTAAAAGGCTGCCATCAGCTTGTTCCCTTGGCTCCTCTCTGCACACGAGGTGTCTATTTGCTGAAATCTACTCTGGAGTGTCCCTTGGGCAGGTCCTTTCCCCTGAGCACACCAGGAGTGGTTCCTCAGCAGGAGGGGTCACAGCCCCTGGTTCCAGCTAAGGGTGTACTTTCCCTGGAGGCAGCGGGATTTGGTGCTAATGGCTGGACAGGTGCACTGGAGAAAGTGAGGCCTGACGAAACTTCCCTGGAGTCCACTACCATCCCTCGGGAGCCGGGCTGGAGCACTGTGGTGTGTGAATCCTTCCCTGACTCTGCTCTGGCAGGTTCTGGCTATGCCATCACCAACCGATGTGGCACAAGGTCTGTTGAGCCACAGGATATTTGCTGAGAACATACTGCCAGGTGCAGGCCACGGAGCAACACAAATTTGCCAGATTCGGGGTCCTCAGGAGCAAATGTTTATGGATAATGCCTGCAGAAACACACAGCTGATGGAAGTGGCAAAGGGAAAATGCTGAAACAAATCTGGGTGGAAGAACATGAGCTGGACGCACGAGTGTCCCGTGTTGGTCCAGTGCTTGCTAAGGTCTGACAGCAGGCTGGCAGGGTGGGGAAGGGATGTGATGGTTACTTAGATATGTGAGTATGCAGTTCCTAGCTTACTTAAGGACTGGCTCTAAATCTTTTGGAGGTGTAGGGAATCCCTCCACTGCTTTTAGATCAAACTCAGCAGTCCGAAATCCAAATAAAGCTATTCCACACCTGGTGAGATTGAACTCGAGCAGAACAAGACTGACCACCTTATTTTTATTCCCAGTAGTAATCTGCCCTTTCCCTCCCATTAGCACTACCACTGCATCACCTGAGACAAAATTAAAATCAAGAGGAATTACCCCTAAAGCCAGGAAGATGGTATCTGTGCTGGGAAGGTGTGAGGGAGGGGGGGATGAGGCAGGAGTTGCCACCCACCCACTGGTCTCAGCGATTGCGCAAGTGAGGTTGGCCAGTGCTGGGGCAAGTACTTGGTCCCGATCCCAAACACATGGAAGTCATCTGATGTTTCGTCATGGCTTCATTATGAAGAGTTGGTCTTGCATCACTGCCCTGTATGTTATGCAGGTAGCCAGTGAAGAGGTGCTGTCAACTATTTTGTTTTCTGAATAGCCTGCAGGGATGGCCTTACATCATGGCAGATGCTCGAATGTTAAACAGCTGCAATTTCATGCTTAACTTCATTATTGATGCTGCATTCCTCATGAAGACACTTATATTTATGCTCTAACCACACACAGCCCCCAACGAACAGCTTATGCAAAACGGCAAGAACTAGGGGTTGATTGTTTAGCATAATGGCTACTTGAGGATGGATTCTCCTTTCCCAGCAGCAGGAAATCAGGAAGGATTCTCTGAAGTGCTGCCTGGCCCGCTAGCTGACTGGTCCCACCTCCTCAGTAGCTGACTGGTCCCACCTCCTCAGTAGCCCACAGTGTAAACAGGTGCAATCCCATTAGAAAAACTTATTTGCAAAATGGACCGAGCCAACAGCCAAGCTCAGACCTCCTACCTCCTGCTAGCTGGCACCACACTGGAACCAGCCCCGCTGCTTTTACTTCTGCAAGCTTTTATTTCTTTACTAAAACAGGCTGAAAAAGGACAGTTGCAATTCAGAACGTTGACAAAAACAAACAAAAAAACCAAGAGTGCCCACTCTGCACAGAGAGACTCCAACAGGCTACAAAACAGCTCAGATGTGTCTCCTGATCTGATATCCCAGATCAGATATTTTTCTGTTTTACTGCGCAGATGAAATTGTGCAGAAATCTTTGCACCTTCTATCCCAAACCACGTGAAAGAAAAACCTGTCTCCCACAGAGTTTTAAAATACCTCAAACATACTGAGGAACAACCAGGCCAATATCTAACAATTGTTAACATTTTATTCCCAACAGCTGTTCAGCCTGAAAAGTTTCATTAATACACTAACAAACAAAAACAAAACCAACAAAAAATTGCAAAACAAATAAAACAACGAAAAAAAAGGGGAAACCAAGTAAAATAAACTTTAACAAAGTTTAAAACACATTATAAATAAGTACAGCTCCAGAGCATAATTTACAAATATAAAACCACATAGAAACGTATGTACAGAAGAGTTACATTACGTACAAATATGTATAAAAATACCCCAGTGTTTATTCTTGTGCTAAAGCTGCATGGCTAGAGTTATCTTTGGTACTAAGCTCAGGGAAAAGGGTTGTTTTACAAGACATGGCCCCGCTGTACAATATGCCATGCACAGGAAGACCCTCCGTGAGTTTGAGAAGGTTTTGGGTGAGTTGTTTACCCAGAGTATCCCCCCGTGCATTGCATATTGCAGGAGCAGGGCAGAAGCAAGGGCTTACAGAGGCAACTGCTGGCAGAAGAGTTTTTTTAACGCATTGTACAAGGCACTTCATAAGAAATCTCTTCATTTTCTTTTTCCTGTTCTCTTCTAAGACTCACTGGATTTCTACACTTGGCTCTTGCCAATACCACTTTATGGTTATAGTTTTTAAACTTCTTGTTCTACATTCAGGATTAGATCTAAAAACATTAATTCAGTCCACGCCTGTAGAATTTAAATGGCAAACCACCTAAACCACCTAACATTTTCCAGGATGGGGAAAAGACTTTGCATCTGCCTTCTGCTGGTGTTTAAGGGGCGTTCTTATTTTGAAAGGCGAGAAGATCCATCTTCCTGGGAGAACTCCTGGGAAGTGTCCACATTGAAATGCTGTTTGCAATAAGTGTATGGTCCTCTGTGCTGCCAGGTACACCCTGCAACTCCCATTCCCTTTGCAGCCCGACGGCCCCAGCAGCCTACACTTCGGTTCCATCCCGTGTGTAGATGAGGCTGTTCACCGTGAAGTTGTAGTAGTGGTTGTACTGGGCTCCCTGGCTGCTGCTGCTGGGATGGAAGGAGCTGTAATAGGCGGGGGAAGGTCCCGCAACCCGCTGCAGTTGGTCTGCTGAAGGCACCTCCTGAGAAGAGCCACTGGAAGGGGTGAAAGTGCCACTGCTCAGCTGTCCAGCAGAGAAGTTCCTGTGATGCAGGTCACTGCTGAGACCCCCCGTCAGCCGGCTGCCTCCGCTGCTCAGGGAGCTCATGCCGCTGAAGAAGGTGCTGAGGCAGCTGGGGGTGGATGAAATGATACCGGAGGGAGAGGAGCTTTTTGGATGGTCCCTGGCAGAAGGTGAGGGGTCCAGCTCTGGGGGTGGGCTGTTTCCACATGGTTTGCCTGTGGCTGGGATGGGTCGCTCTTCCTCGGCCTTCAGGCCCCCCAGAGAGGAGGCCGTGGATGCGGTGGCAGGGGCGTTGGGCTCGGAGCGCCGCTTGCGCTTGCGACGGAAGTTTCCATTGTCAAACATCTTCTCACAGTTGGGATCTAAGGTCCAGTAGTTTCCCTTCCCTGGTGGAAAACAGGAGACACAAGAGAGAAAGTCAGCTTCTGTGACAGCAAGCCCCACTGCTGATAGATACGCAGCACCCGTGTCTTGTCCGACTGGCACAGACTCCACATCTCTCCTACACCTGTTTCTCCTCTCTGTTGTCCATCCAGTGTACGGATCCAAAGCCTGTGTCCAGGACATGACCATCTCCAGGACATGACTATCTCCATCCCTCCAATGCTCAAGTGAACCTTAAGGCCATGTGGAGGAGGAGAACCCATCACAGAGCATAAACCTCCAGGGGGAATCTTAACCTCTACATCAGACTTTGCTAAAGAAAGCAAAAAGTGGAGCTCCCCTTGCTCTGGCTGCCTCAAGGAAGCTGGGGCACTTGCTGCCATCTCAGCAGTGAGTGACAAGGCAGTGTCCCTGCCATGGCTCTTCTCAGAAAGGCTGACGGAAAGCCAGGCTGGCACACTCCGGTACTCCGAGGGGACAGCAGGACAGAAGCTCTGGGCTGTGGGGGTGGCAGACAAGCTGCCCCACGCACAAGGCCTGGTGTGAGGTGGTGGCATAATCTGTCCCCACACGCCTCCTGCCCACGGCCTGGATGGGCGCAGTGACCCCACAAGGTCCCGAGCGGGTCCAGCCCGGCCCGTCCCCGCCCCGCCGGGCCGGACCAGCGCTGTCCGGGCGCGCCCCCGCCCACTCCCGGGCACCGGCTGTGCCCCGGGGCCGGGCCGGACAGCGGCAGGCAGGGAGGGGAGCCGTGAATCACGGCCCAAGGAGCCGGGCCTTGCACAACCCAGGCTGCCCGGGGAGGGGGCGAGGGCTTCGCCCAGCCGGTCCTCGCCTATACCTCCCGTGGGGCAGCGCCGGGCCGGGCTGGGGCGAAGGGGGACGGTCACCTCACAGCGCCCGGGTGAGGGGACGGGGGAGTCCGGTCTCCTCCTTGGCGACCCCGAGAATACGAGGGAATGGGGTCTCATCACAGCGCCGAGCCCCAGGGGACAAGGGAGCGCGGGCTCCTCAAAGTGCCCGACGAGAGGGGACGGAGGAGCGCGGTCTCCTCTCAGCCCCGGCTCCGAGGGGACGGGGGAGCCCCATCTCCTTACAGTGCCCGGCTTGAGGAGACAGTGGAGTCCAGGCAACTCTCAGGGCCCGGCCCCGAGGGTACAGGGGAGCGCGATCTTCTCACTGCGCCCGACTAGCGGGGACGAGGGACCCGCCGGCCACGGGGACCACTGCCACCCCCTCTGTTCACGGCGGTGCCGGCGCCTCCTGCGCTCCCT
>VZRE01001325.1:114435-153498 GCA_013396775.1 Cephalopterus ornatus
GGGGGAGCTGCGGGAGGCGCCAGGGATTTGGCTCCCGGCAGCGCGGGGGCAGCATCCCCGAGCCGGACCCACCCCCCGGGCTGTGCTCGTCTCCCCCCTCGCTCCAAGTCCTGGGGGTCTCCCCGCTCTGCCCGGCCGACCCCCGCCTCTTCCGCCCCCTCCTCGGGGCTCTACGAGCTGCCCCGGCGCTCCGGGATGCGATCCCCCTTTCCCACGGGTGCGATGGCCCCCGATCCCTTCGGCCCCGACGTTGAGGTCGGAGGGGGGTGAGCTTCTCTGCTGTTCCCACGATGGGAGCGCGAAGGGTGAAAATCGCCGAAGTTCTGTTCTTGAGCTGTAACTTTGCCGCCCGTCTCACAGCAGCCGGGACTGAGGTCGCGGTCCATAAGCTTTGGATGAGGAGTTACTTTGGATAAGGAATTGCCCGAAATTAAACAAACAAACAGCACCAGCGTGTTCGCTCGCACCGCGGGCGGAACGGGCTGGCGGGCACAGGGCGAGATTTAGTGAATAAAAGTTGATTTTCACCTTAGTGCTCCGGGGCAGCCTGAGCTTAAGCGCATCCCTTTGCAGAGAAGAAGCTCTCGGTGTTCACAACAATCCCGACACCCGGGATATATACGGGGACCAGCTCTGGCAAATCCTCTGGTCCGGGGCAAAGCACACGTGTAACAACAAAAATACCCAGCGGTGCGGGAGGATTTAGAGAGTCTTTGTCGGTCACTTACCAGATATGAGATGTACATCTCATTCCCGCGTCTTAAATGGGGTTGTTATTCCGTTTTCTGCTGGTAAAAACGCCTAAAAATGCCCTTTCCAGGTACATATGCGAAGTGTTCTCTGCAAGCACCGGACGTCAGGATTTGGGGAAGAGAGGAGCTTTTGGGAAAAGTTTTTAGGTTTTATGTCTGCGATAAAATAGTTATAAACGCGCTTGTAAATCAGTAAAGCTGAATCGGGACAGCTTTCCCGGGCTGCCTCCAATCCCAGATTTTCATCCCTTGTGTGATCTGAGTAGGAATATAATAGCTGAAGGATTTTCAACTTCTTATTTCGTTTTAAAACAAATGAACAAATATTTTGGATACAGAGAATCACCTAAAAGTGATTGAGTTAAAGAATTACGATTTGGGGAATTCTCCCTTCATCATAAGGGAGTTGGTTTTGTTGTTATTTTTGTTGGTTTTTTCTTCTTTTTTTTTTTTTTAATTAGCTTTTTTGTTTCCTCGGGTTTTTTTGTTGTTTTGTTTTATTTTGTGGGTTTTTTTCTTTCTTCTTTTTCTGCTGTTATTTTGTTTCTATCATTTTTGCGTTTGCTGATTTTATTTTGCATCCTTTGGGGAAAGAGCTTCCCGTTTCTATTTGGATAGCCAGAACGGCAGGAGAAAAGTTTACATTACGTTTTGCAAGGTGCCTTTTTCCCTCTCAGCTTCCTTGCCTTTACGATTTATAACAACTCTGCATCTCTTTAGAGCAGGGTCGCACTGGAAAATGCTGGTTTGAAGCCTGACCGGACAACAGGCATCCAAACCAAGCAGTTTATGGGGAAATCACAGCTAGAAAGGACATGTAAAGGACAAGAAAGATTTTTAAAAAGCAACTTCCTTCTGTGTTTGAAGAGCTAAGCCAAAAATATTATTCTCTAAAATTGCAACAAATCTGTGTTTATCCGCTTGGTCAAAACCCCCGCGATCGTCGCAGAAGAAACAGGAGCAGTCAGTGGTATCGCCGTATCGCTCGAAATTGAGGGTTTTGCTCCAGGGACTTGATGTTTTTGGGCAAGGGCAGAGCCATCTAGAGGAATAGCCCGGCTATGGCGAAGCAGGGAAGGCAGTTTCCCTCATAGGCATGGTGTGCTGCCTTCGAGTTTTCCTTGGTTGGTTTCTCTGCTTCCAACAAAGGAAATGGGTGAGAAAAATAATGCTGAATTAGCTCTAATAAAAGTACATGTCCTCAGAAAACTCCAGCTTGCTTTACCCAATAGTAAGGAATGTGAAACAAAAATAGCTTCAGAAGGGTTATTACATAGCTGGGATGGCACGGATATGCAAACCAACGCTTAATTTAAAGAGCGGAGAGAATAAAGCTTTGATGGTGTGACGGCTGTAAAAACATTTAATTTTCTTAATGCATTTATCCTGCAAGTAGCGTGCAGTGTTGCCTCGAAACATCGTCAGCTCTCAGTACAGACCTGTTGCTGTTCCCTTCTGCCAAGGCACGAGGAGAGCATGAAGAGATCCAGCACTCTGCCTTTCTAAATGCTGCTTTTTTTCCAGAGAGCTCTGGGAGACGTTTGCCTTGCAGAAACACACCGGGTAGCTGGCATAGGATGCTGAAACACTGAATTGAAATCAGTTTCAAGGTAAGAGTCTGAGACTACTGTCCACCACTGGGCGCAGGTTTGGGGCTGGGTTTTGGCAAAGCTGTGAAATGACTCTGTTATTGCCAAGTGCTTGGGACATTCGTTAGTGCTGGCACTGATTGTGGGGCAGTGAGGTCTGCTGGGTAGGGGAGCCCGTGGCACCTCGGAGTTGGGCTAAGCCATAGCCCCAGCCAGCTGCAATGAAGTGCAAACCTCTCCAGCCAGCTGCCTTGGAAAGTGTTTCAAGACTTCCCAAGGAATAATGCTGCAGGAGAGCAAAGTCCTCCCCATCCTTGCCTTGTGCTTGCCACGCTGTTAGCTTTGGCATTGCTCTTGTCCTTGTCGTGAGTCTGTCAAGCACTTTTCCCCCTGCTAGGAAGACACTGTCTTTGCCTCTAAGGCCCATCTCTTCTGAACATGTAGGTGCAGGCTTAACTTTCCTGTTGTGAATCTCAGGCGTGTGCAGCTGAACACGGAAAACTGAAAATGCTTCAGACCTGAGCACCCAGCCTCACAGTGGGAACCGATACCTGCACCCAGCTGGGTCTTTTCCTCCATTTCCCGAGAATGCTGAGGTCTTGGCACAGGGTATGTGTTGGAGGATCAGGACATACTAGCCCATGTTGGCTGATATTGCCATAACTGCGAGGATAGAGAAACCACGATCCCTTCAATGGCTCTGAATTGCTGCAGTGAAGCAGGAACCACAGGTTTGTTTTGTTTTGGCTGCATTTGCAATAGAAGTCTCACTTTTTCCCCAGGGCTGGCAAGAAGCAAGGCAGTAACTCTATGGCCCACGTACAACCTGCACATGAAGTATTCTTTTATATCTTTCTCCAAAGTGGTTGATGAAATTGGGATTGAGTTCCTGATCCTCAGGGACAAGACAGGAAAATTACCTTTTCTCTTGCAGTGGTCCAGTACTGTGGCTCCACCCTCAAGAATAGTAAGGAATTGGCTAAGCATAGCTCAAATTAAATTTAAGATCTCGTATCACTCCCTTACTTACAGCCAAGCATATTTTTCCCTCTGCTGAGTACTTTACACCTATTAATGTGCTATAAGAACGTCTCTTTCTTTCATCAATCTCCGATTTGTCCTGCAAATGGCTAACAGAGAATATCTGATGGTGTGCAATAGAGGTTTCACTGCCGTGCATTTGGGAAGGGTGTTCTGTGTATGTGTATACAGGTTGAAGTAATTTTTATCCCTTACCTAAGGAGAATAATGTATATTCCTCCCTCCCTCTATCTAGTCATCTACTGGACTGAAGTTCTGGCGATTAAATTTTGCCAACTTACCTTATGATAAGATCAGAGGTTTTCAAATCTTTCTTGATTTTTCAGACCCTACAACATTTCCTGGGGAGGTGTCCTCATTCCACGATGTTCAGGCTACCAGCAACAGGCTTGGTTTGGTTTCGTTTCGAGTTCATGGTCTCTGTAAAACACTACAGGCTGCAAGGCTGAGGGTTAGTGTTCTGGAATAGCACGTATTTTGCCAGTGTGTTTATGTGCTGCTGAGTGTGATGGAGCTCCTGGACCCGGCCACAAAGCAAGGAATAAATCACAGTTCGTCCCAAGCCATAGTTACTCCAGCTCTTTAGGCTGCTGAGACTGAACTCAATCACTGAAAGAAGCTGTTCTGTGTCCACTCCTCGCTGCTCTTTACAGCTTCTGTGCTCACACAAGTGTTTCTGTCACTGTAGACTGGGCCACTAATCCAGTTTGAGAGGAACACCCTCTTCCCAATCCTATTTTTAATTTTTTTCCCCTTTTTTACTCCCTCAGGTTAGTTTTAGCCTGGGCCTGCCTAGCCCCTTCCTGAGTGAGAGCTTGTTAGCGACTGATTAGCTGAAGTTTTGATAAAAGCTTCATTGTTTGTAACCTCTGTAAGTTACCCGGAGCTGTGCAGCTAATAAAAGTAGGATTAAATAGACACCTTGGGAGTGAGACAGTTGCAAGTGGGACTTTCAGAGTTTTAAGGGACGGAGGGATGTGGCCAGGCTTCGGTAACTCTATGTATCAGATGTGATTTTACCAAAACAGAGAAAAAAGCCCGACTTTTGTGTTTTGGGAGAAAAAGGAACCTGGTGGGAGACAGAAGGAAATCAGCTGTTGGCGGGTGGATTAAGCACGTGCTCCAGGGCTTTGGTGACACGTTTGCAGAAGCTCTCGGTGCCCTGCGTTCCCCTAACCTCTCCTCGGGCTTAAGATTCATAGAAAGTATTTTAAAATCCCCACTCTGATCCCGTTATTTTTGCAACAGCAAAGAAGTCCACCTGACAGGGAGGTGTGCCTGGCTTGGTACTACTGGATGGTGACTTCTATGGGAGGAGTGTTAAGCAAGGAGCTTCTTCCCCCTTGCTTTTAAAGGAAGAAGCTGACCTGGGTTGAAATAAATCACCTTCTTGCTTTTTACATGTTTTTTTTTATGTGTAATGGGATATTTCAAAGGGAGCTTGGTGCTATAGGCTGATTGGCCTATAGTGGTTACTCCTATAGGAGAAAGTAAAGGCCAGTATCTTTTGGTCTCAGTTCATCCAAATAAGCCACCTATGCCCTGGAATGAATAATGGAAACAGAAAAACATAAATTTATGGTAAAAATAATTGGAACTATTAGTAGATAAAGGCAGTAGCTGTCATCACCACAACCACAAGGAAATGGAGTAGTATTAAATTAGTATTTCTTTCCCATGTTTTTCCGGGGGAGACAAATCAGATAGTGTATTAGTATCAGGTACTGGTAGAAGAGCATTTTGGGCTCCATTAATAACTAGGAATTATGTTAAATAGCAACCACATAAATGAAATATTTTGTGATCAGCCAGTCCCAGTAATTCACATCCAAGAGTTTCAGAGCTCTTCGAACCAGTATCGTGTGGGCCATTAATGCTGGCTTTTCATTTTGGGACACTGGGAAAGTTTTAGAGGACTAAGAAAGCTGATATTGGCTCATTATTTGAAAAGATTGGGCAAGTGGTTGGGTGGTGCTAGGACTGTCAGCCTGTCACTGTTAAAGGCTAGAAATAGTGGGCACATCACTTGATTGATGAATTCTTAGAGGACAGCAATGAAATCGATGCCAATGAGTGTGTGTACACAGAAAATAGACCATGTCAAATTAATTTGCTGTTGTCCTTCAGGTAGAGGGAGTGACTCTTGATGTAACTGATTTCTGGAAGTATTTGATTAGTGCCGTCTTGGAGGTGGATTTTTACAAAATGGTATGAAATCCCCGTGGTGCAAATTAAGTGGATCTAACTGCTTAAACAGAGATCTCAGAATGCCACTGTGAAAAACAAGTCCTTGAGTCTCTTTTCAGGGAAATTTTGAGGAAATTGTCTCATTATTCTCTTTCTGTCGTCGATTTGGGGGAAAAATAAAGAGTCATTGTCTACCAAACGTTTAGGAGTCTAAAACTGGGGTTATGGAGTGTTAAATAATGAAGAAGACAGTTGAGTGACACAGAGCTACGTCTGCATGGGGACAGAGAGTAAAGGAGCAGGGTGTCTTTTGATATGGAGAAGCAAAAGGACACGTTTAGGAAAAAAATCTGAGATTGAAGAGGTGATTGAGTCTGTCTCAGAAATAAATAATTTTTTTAACGATTTTGTAGTTCTTGTGAATTATCAGCTGTTTCTTGTTGTGTTTTTCGGGTGAATGAAACATAGAAATAAGGAATTATGATAATTTCGTATTGATGCTGTATGAAATTATGATGGCACATATAAAATAATGAGTAGCAGGATAAAGTTACAGGGATGAAGTTGTTTATTATCCAGTCAAATAAAAGAGCTACATCAAATAAAACTGGTAGGAACCATGTTTGTGAGCAGATACCACTGTACCCAACATGCAGCTATGCCTTGAAGCTTCTCAAGGAAGTCTTTTTAATTAATTACAGGAAGGGAGTATTATGGGTGACTTGTTTGCAGTCTAGAAATATCTATGCAAGGGCTGAAGCATGAGGATAAAGGACAAAGTCAGAAGAGGAATCAGTGGCCAGAACTGAAGCAGGGCAGATAGAAGGGGCTCAGTTCAGCTGCTCACACAGGGATAGCTGTCCACAGTGATCTCCCATGTTCCTATTTTCCTACCAGCAGTCCTGCCTTGAACATTGGACTATACTCCTGCTCCAGACTCAGGTTTTCTTCAGTTGCTTTGCTGTCTTTGCACTGTGATTAATTTTGCCCAGTACAGACAAGTTCAGTGATATTTCTGTCCAGGGTTTATTGCCCAGTCGGGCAGGTGATTCTGGAAATTTAGATACTGCTGTGATGCGTAAATTAGAATTGTCCTCTCTTGGAAGTGTGGCTCTTATGAGAAGGGCTGAGCACCTTTTCATCTCCTAAGCCAAAACCTCACTCACAAGAAGTACTCAAAAGATGCAGAGCAACAGGTGCTGAGACCCACAGGGGCCATGTCAGCTATAAAGTCTGCTGGAAAGAAACATTTTGAGGTCTGTTCACTCTTCTTGGACATGTCCGTGCTATCTGACATCTGTGACTCGGTGTCTGATGAGGGGAAGTGGTTCAGCAGAAGGATTGCTGCTAACGAAAGCTTTAGCCAGCAGAAACAGGAATCTGAGATCACTTTGGGTAAAATCTCACTGCTAATGAGCCAGTCAGAGAGGTACCAGCATAATAGTGTATGCATTTGAAAATCAAGGGGACAGACAAGGGAGCAATGCTGTGTGGGAAAACCTTGTTTTGAGGCAGTGATGCAAAACACAAGAGAGACATCAGCAGGAATCAGAGTTGTAAAAAGAAAACCCTGGTAAACTCAAGGTTTGCCACCTTACAGAAATCAGTCTTCCCATTGAGGGCTGTGGAACAGGTTTCCTAATGCTTATAGGGGTATGGGCTCCTATAACAGATGCGGAAGAAGGATTTCCTCGATTTCTTTGAAGAGTTTCAGGTGATTTTGCTGTCAGTCAAGGCCATGCCTAAGCCATACCTTGGGAGAGAACCATTCATGTGCCCAGTGACTGATGTTTGTGACTGACTGGCACATGTCAAACACTGGCAAAGACAATACTAACCAGGATCAGAGCTGGTGAGTGCCTGCAGGGTTCCGTGAGGCTCTACAGACTCTACATAAGCAAAAAGAAGTGCAACTGCAAAATTAACAGGCAACAGAGCTAAAAAGCTCTGATTGGCACTTACGAAGACCAAAATTAGCAAGTGCAGGAAGAACAAACCCCTGGGTTTCCCTTGGAGCAGTGGTCTTCTGCAGTCATAATCTCACCACCTGCCTCGACAATATTTATTGAACACTGCTGGGTGAGAAAAGAAAGCAGGCAGCCACTGAGCCTGAGTGTTGGAAGACATTCTCCACCTGGCCAGAGCTAAGCAGAATGCATAGGTGAAAACACATACCCTGAGCAGGCAAACCCAGAGCAAAAGTGAAAATAGCAAGAGCAGTCAAGGAGAACTGGTTGCAAAGAAGGCAGCATTAAAACATTCTTGTGGAAGTCCAAATCAAGATGGTCTTTTTATATTCAACATTAAGGAAGAAGAACTAGTGTATCCTCCTCAAAATTAATGTTGAATAGAGCTCCCTGCTTTCAGAGAAGGACAGGCTGAAGAAATGGGTAAAATATTACCAGAGTTTTTACAGATGACTGATCAAGAGATTAAGAGATTCTCAGTGTTTGGGAGATTATAACGCTTCAGAAGCAGATTGACAAGAAGCATCTTGCTAGCAGAGGTGCAAAGAAGGCTGAGAGAATTGGAATTGTTCAGCCTGGAGAAAAGAAGGATCTGAGGTGACCTTATTGCGGCTTTTCAGTACCTGAAGCGAGCCTACAAGAGAGCCGGAGAGGGGCTTTTTACAAGGGCATGTAGTGACAGGACAAGGGTTTAAACTGAAAAACGACGGGTTTAGATTGGATATCAGGAAGAAATCCTTTACTGTGAGGGTGGTGATGCAGAGGCACAGGTTGCCCAGAGAATTTGTGGATGCCCCATCCCTGAAGTGTTCATTCAAGTCCATGTGGGACTGGGCTTTGAGCAGCCTGGTCTAGTGGAAGGTGTCCCTGTCCGTGGTGGGAGGGTTGAAACTGGGTGATCTTAAAAGTCCCTTCCAACCCAAACCATTCTATAATTCTGTGAAAGTTCAGGAGATTGAAGAAATCTAAGAGGCTGAGAATGGATTGATGGGGCTGTAGCATGGATCACTGATTCAACTTGGAAACTGTATGTTATCAGGAAAGAAAAGATCCCTTAGACAAGGAAAAGTGTTCTTATTAAGTGAAATCCCACAGGGGACCTTCCAAATTTCTGTGTGTTTCCTGATACCCAAGCAAATTCCTCCTGCTGGAGGATTCAGAAGCTAGATTCAGTTTCCACAAAGTAAGAGGGACACTACAGCAAAACCAGAGGCAGGTCACTGGTGAGTTCAGAGGTATCAAGAAGTGCTTCAGTTCCTCAGTTGCACAATTTCAAGAAATCATTTGACCCAGTATGTTGCAATAGGTGTGTGGAGTGTCCTAGGGCTATATGATATGTGTAAGAAGCTGCTGAAAAACATTATGAAGAGGTGAGGTCAGCAGTCCTGGTCAAGAACAAGCTGAACAACTGGTTCAACACAGTGACTGGTAGCAGACAGGGTAACTTGATAATTCACAGTGACTTCTGGAGCTACCTGTAGAAAGTGAAGGATGGAGTTACAGTCACCAAAGATTTTGGGCAAAGTCAGAAGATCAAAAACCTGAGGATGATCACATCTTCAGTGGTGGTGCCCACTCATCAGATGTGCCAAGTCAGGTTGCTGTGTCCCACGATGAATGATGCAGATCAAACATTGGTGTGAGCTAGACAAAGACCAGGAGGAAAGAGAGAAAGGAAGAGAACTACACAGACAGGTAGCAGCCGGATGGACAAGATGGACAGCCCCATTTATCTGAGAAATTTTACCACACAGATCAGCAGCAGATCCGTAACAGAGATCTGAAATAGAATGTAGCTGGCACATGTAGGCATTAGATCAACTTCAACAGTCATGAAAAGACACGGACAAATGATGGAAGCAAAAATCAGGCTGTTCCGGAGGTCCCTGTCCTTGCTTTGTGTGCAAAGAAATGAATGGTCAGGAAGGCAAAACAAAAAAAAAAAGACAACTGGTCTTTGCAATGAAATGTCACAGATTGTGAGAGGATGTCAGAACTGGGACAGTCAGCAGGAGGATGTGCAAAAGGTGTGAGGAAGCTCTGGCTGGTGGCTGGCTGGCTGGCTAGTCATGTTCAGGGTACCGAGTTCTTTATTCTGCTAAAGGGAAGAGGATTAAGATCCAGATGTTAGGAGAAATGAGTGTATTGCTTTTCATTCTGATTTCTTTTCCATTGTTGTTTTACATTTTTCTCAGCAGAGGTGTGGACCCTTAGGTACTGCATTGAAATCCGTAAGCAGCTACTCCTTCATATTCCCTCATGGACCCTTTGGGTCTGCAGTCTGTGGATCAAAAGGGGTGAAAGACAGAAGAAAAGGAGCCTTTATTTGCTGAACACAGTGGAGCACTTGAGAATGGCTTGTAAGTGTACCCTATGGTCGTTAGTCTGTGGGACAAAAAATAAAGGGCGAAACTCTCTGAAAATGGAGGTGGCAAAGACAAGGGAACTGGGAGGGAAAAGGGACAAAGGGTAGATTTATGCTTGCAGCAGTTCCAGTTCATCCTTGAGCAAGGAAGCCGCTTTGAGTTTCCAAACGTGGGGCCTATGCCACCAGATCACCCTAATGGGCCAGGCAGGCAGAACCCTGACAGACAGCAACCAGCACTGAGCACGCAGAAGAAGAGGCAAAATCCAATTCAGATTTCCACACTCTCCCCTTGACTTGTGATCTGGCTCTTTATAAGTCAGGAGATTTCTGTGGAGTGGTGAATTCACATTGCGTAGTCCCAAAGTTTTGGATGGGATCCCTAAAAAAAAAAATAAAATGTTCAGGATGGAGAGAACCAGATGATTTAATCTGGGTTGTAGGAAGGGGTGAGTGAGATAGAGGTGATTGAGCAGCATCAAAGGGTGACAATCAATTTGAATTTCCCCAGAAGTGATGTTGATGCCTGTGTTGCTTCTCCCTGTGCTTTTTCTTTAATTAAATACCAAATGTTCCATTAGTAGTTGGAATAACATGCTGTTCTTGGGGAACAGAAAACCCAAGTAATCCCTTTATCTGCTAAAATAGATGATTTCTAGTAGATTAAACAATGGCCTTTCAGCTACCAGAGCATAGTTCAGGCCATAATTGAAGTCCTCTCCTTGGCCTCTCCTCGGTCCCTCGCAGCCAGTAGTCCGTGGAGCCCCATCATCAGAGATAACCTCAGTGACTCTTGTCTGCAGTGAGTGTTTCTCCAGATGAGGAGATTAGTCGGAGATAAAGCATATTACCTGAAAATAATAAGTGATTATGGTCCCGAACTGTCTCTCCGCATTCATTTCAGGCTGGTTAACCCTTGCAAAACTGGCTGCTGGTTGGGTTTAGGTCTTTGAAAGAGGAGGGAGGGTGAAGGAAGATTTCCAATGGCTGAGTGGAAAAGAAGAAATTCCGGCTTTTGTCATCTGTTTTGTTGTCTGGGTGGGGATTTCTGGGAATGGCAGGAGGCATTGGGCTCCTTGCATTGCTGCACCCCACAGCCCGTGGAGGAGCTGGAGCTGTGCCTTGTAGTGTTCTTATGGGGTCCCATCACCCTCTGCCTCCCCGTGCTGGTCAGCTTGAATCTGTGAGGTCTTAAAATTCCCTTGCAAGTCATCTTCCATTTACCTGATAGCAGCATAGGAAAACACTGAGTGCTCAGTACACACACACTGGCTGCATTTCCACTGCTGCATTGGACAGGACCCTGTCGTGGGCTCAGCTGTGACCTGCAGTAGTCCATGCTGTTAAATTACTAGTGTGGACCAGCCATGTTTTGGGATTCACAGTACTCTCCCATCCCCAGGCACGGCTCAGAGGATATAAACTTCTCAGTGGGCAGTTTTCATGGGACTAGTCTGTTGCTGGCAGTGCTGGCTGGGCTGTGTGGATGTGAGTTCGGGGCCAAAGAACAGTCTCTGGTATTTTTTCCAGCTATTTTGTAGCTAGCCTGACTTGACAACGCAAAACCATTTATAGCTGCTGTATTCATTCATCAACAAGACGTCCAGAGAAATACAAAAACCTTTGAAGTTTTTTATAGCAAATTTTCAACATGTCTAGAAGGAAAAAATTATCATATTGTGGTTTTCTAGAAATTCAAGTTGGTTGCCTAGGTAGGATGGAGAGAAGAAACGTAAAAGAAAAAAGCTGAAGAAATGCCTTGAAATCTGCTCGTGGGGCTTTCTGTTGCCATCACTGCTGGGAGTGAGTTCCTGTGCTGCAGAAAACAAGTATCCTGATGGGAAGATATTTTCCTTGGTCTCCCTGAAAATATTACAGGTTCAAAATATTCCTGGCCCCGTTCAAGCCACTGGGGGTTTTGTTAACGATTTCATTAGGACCACTGCTGTTTCATTCATAAAAGGCTTCTTCCCAGCTCCTGTGCCATTACAGCATCCTCTGTCTGTCATCAGGCTGGTCTCCGTAAGTGAGGGGCGAGCGGGTTCATCCTTCTTCCTCTAAACGCTTCATCAGCCGCTCCCTTGAAAACTGTAAATAAAGGCCGCTGGGGATAGCTTTTCTGCTTGACCCCTCACCTGAAATGAAAATAAAGGTGACTGAATTTCATCCTGACGCGGAGCTCCTTCCCAGGCCGGCTCTTTCCCGTGGCTGTTGACAGTTACCTGCCAAGCCCCATGGTTACCTTTGATTTTGCCGTAATGACACCTCCATACTTAGGATGGTTCTGGGACTGTAATCCTCTCTGCAGCCTTAACCAATTTATGGGGTAACCTGAGACCAGGCTCTCTCTCCCCCGTGGTTCTTCCTCTTGTTAACACTCACTGAAGGCATCAACAAACCAAATGCAAGGGGTTTATTTTACTGCATGCCCAGGGTTGGTGAATATCTGCTTTCACGCCTGCTGTAAATCTCAGCCTTTAGAAAGTAGCTGCATGCACTTGCCACATTAAAATGGCACCGTGTTTTATTCCCCGAAAGTGTGCTGCTAAAACAAACACTTTGTTATCAATACTCAGGCAGTACTCCAAGGAGCTGTTAAGGGCAGAAGTGAGTATTCAGCAAAGTGGGATTTATCCAGTTTTGCCACAGATTTTCTGTGTGATCTGTAGCTTGCTTTGTCTCATAGTGCTTCGTCTTTAAAATCCTTCAAGTCAAAGTCCTTTTTTTGTGTCGTGTGTTTAAACTGTAAGCTCTTCAGGGCCAGGGCTTTTTTTGTGTGCATTGCAGCTTTTATAACAGCTCCCTGATCTCTAGAGGACCTACCTGTGCGTGTATAATACAGATATAAAAGCTCAGGCTCAGCTTCATTGCAGTGAATGAGGACATGGTTCCTGCTCCCTAACCTGTATTAATTGGCTTCTCTGAAGGAAATCTTAGGGCAGATGACTTACACGGTGGCGGAAGTAGGAGGAGGATCCCTAGGGAAAGCAAACACTTGAGACTTCAAGGTGGGATGACTCCGGTGGCACGCTTCTTTAATGACCATCTGATCCAGGAGGTGCCCACTTCCTAAGCACAGATCAAAGACCAAAGGTGACTTCTGAAATGACATGCAACCACCTCTTGCATGGCTTAAATTCTCTCCTCCTGCTTGCGTTTGATCTCACTTTACTTTTCCTGTCACTGGGAGCAGGTGGTTGCTTTATTCTCCCCGACAAGTTCAGATCAGCTGAACAGCTAATGGCTGCAGTGAGAGAATCTCCCAGTTGCATATGCAGTCCAAACCTTGGAGCAGTTGTGGGTGAGGTCTGGATGAGCTGATTCAGATTCATTCATTGTCCTGCCTAACTTGCCTTTGAGGAGTAGATGTGGTTGTAATGTGAGGTGAG
The DNA here is from genome assembly GCA_013396775.1 of Cephalopterus ornatus. Classification (NCBI taxonomy): domain Eukaryota; kingdom Metazoa; phylum Chordata; class Aves; order Passeriformes; family Cotingidae; genus Cephalopterus; species Cephalopterus ornatus. The sequence continues at coordinate 127,726 of VZRE01001325.1, forward strand.
ACTCAAGGAAAGCCCCGGCTGGCTGATACCTGTGACATGTGGGCATATGGCTCGAGGATTTTCTGTGATGGACCATAGATGCACATTTCCTCTTTATGCATTGTTAGCAAAGGCTCACGCTCGTTATTCTGACTGCTGGTGAAAATGTCTGGCTCTTGACCACCATGAGGTGTGTGATGAATGAGATTACAAGTGACAGGCATAAGTCAAACCAGTGTCATATTGCAACCAGAGTTACATCAGATCAAGAGCCTCTCCCAGATTTGGGCCACTTGTGTGCACTGCTCTGAATTTCATGTTATTCCTATTTGTCTGTAAAGCTGTTCTGCATTACTTGTGTGAGCCTATCTCTAGTTTTTAACCTTCTCCTTCCAAGGAGAAGGAGAAGCAGAATTTACCTAACAGGCAAGCTCTTAACAAAGCCTCGGATACCTGATACACATAATGGTCCCAGAGGCATGTTTACTTTGGACTGAGTGAGTGAGTGAAAACCATTTTGGGAAGGACTTTTTCACCTCCAGCGACTTAACCTAACGAGGAGAAAAGTGATGTGGTTAAAGGGCTGTTTAAACAACGGGGCATTGGGGAGCAGATTTAGGTTCTCCAACAATACAGATATGCATTTGCCTTACACAGGTGCATAAATATGCAATGATTTATATCACAGGATACATTGTACAGACAGTGATGAGATTTCAGCCATCCTCTGCTGATGGATGCTTTTTGGGGGATAATCATGAACAAACATCTGATTGTTTTGGCAGGTTGCAGCAGAATTGCCCAGAGATTTGGGGCACCACAACTGAGTTCACCAGACACCCTTGTCTTCTGCACAGAGGAGTGTCTGTGCAACATGGAGTTTCACTTTGAGGGCTCAGTCCTGTTAGTGATTTAGGTGGCTTATAAGAGAGCTACAGGGGCATCAGATTTAGGCTGAAGGATGCTGCTTGTTTCTGCTCACAAGATGCCCTAAATGCCCCCACCACTTTATCAAGAAAACGGGAAAGAAGGATGAAAAAAAATAACTCCATAGGAAATGTGCCCATGCTGGACTGCTGCACTGCCACCAAAGTTCATGTTTTTAGACCCAAATGGGTAACTGACCTCATGCTGACAGAACGGGCTGTCAACACTCCCCCCTTGAAGAAGTGTCTCCCCTCTGTGCTTTGTCTCCTCGTGGTGATAACCTGAATGGAGATGCACAGATTACACCCTGCCTCCTCCACGCGTTGGGGGTCCTGCTTACTGATAACTTCCCTCTTTCAACATCCTCATGGGGGCAATGAATCTTATTCCTAGCCCAGAGTGCACTTTTCAAGGGCTGGGTTGACAGGGAGGTATGTCCTCCTTGGCCATGTTTTCGTGCGTTGAGTTGTTAATAGATGAGATGGTTCCCCTGAACCCTGCCAGTACCCAGTGCAGAGCCTTGCACAAGAGCTATACAGGCTTAGACAGCACCTTTACATTTCACAGGTGGGAAAAGATGGCAAATATGGTAAGTTAGGGACAAATTGAGGTGAAACTTATCTCTGTGTCATGTCCTGTGTGCTCCTACAGTCTTACTGAGGCTATGAGATGGAATTTCCAGAGGTACATAGGATATTTCTAAGCACCAGAAGGATATCAGGAAGGAGCTGCAGAGGTCAGGTACAGAAATCTAATCATTTTACATTATAATTAAGGACCTTGACTATAACATAAACTCCTCCAATCTGATTGTAAAGGACCTGCGCTCAGCTATCAGACCTTTGGGTCCATTGTCAAATTTTCCCAAGGTACTACTAAAACACATAATTGTCTGCTTTTGACAGTCTGGTCCTTTCTGTCTTGTAATTTGCTTCTATGCATGATATGAAAGGGTCAAAAGCACCAGGACCCTCTGAAAACCTTCCTGGATGTTTGAGGTTATCATTGCCTTGAGAAACAGGGGCACTTCCATTCAAGTGAGTGGTTTAGGCTTCGACCCCGGGAATCTCAGCCATTGACTTCCTGGAGTATTGTGAAAATAAATCAATTATTTAAGAGCAATTTTCTCCTGCAGGTGTTTATAGCCCAGTGTTGGTCTTCAGCATTATACCTTCTGTTTCAGAGATGTGCAGACAGCTACATGGGGAGCAGCCGTGCAGGGTAGAGTGAGCTCTCCTCAGTGAAATGCTCCCAGGGCAGGAAAGCTTTAGCAAAACATACAGAAAATATTTAAGTGAGGGAAGGTGGGGAGGAAAAAGGCGCAGGAAAAATCTGCCTGGTCAAAAAAATTCTGAAAAAACAACCCCATGGCTGAGATTCAAGGTGACACTGAGGTGCTTTGTGTAGCCCAGCAGAGTTTGAGTTATCATGCAGAGGTTAATGGTGCAGGGAAGGGGCAATTCCAGCTTATGTGAAGCCAACAGAGTATTTCCATTCACTCCAGCTGGATGTCTCCCATAAACAGCCCGTGCTGAGTGCTGTGGGGATGCCAGGGGAGGGATCTGACATACGGGAGCATCCTTCAGCTGTGTTTCCTTGTATCAGGGGACTCAAGAGAAAACCGGGACCATTGCAGGGAATTAATATCACAGGAGAGATAATGGCATTGCAGCCCACTAGCTACTGTAAGGGAAGTTTTTAAAGGTCCATATATATATATATATATAAAAGCATTTTTAAAAAAGGCATGTGGCTGGTTTACTTTCCCTCCATATCTGCATTAGCAACAAGGAGACAGATAATAAATTCTCTTGGAGGCAGAGGAAGATGAGAGCTGGGAGTTTGGTTCCTATCCACTTCTAATTGGGATTATGTTGGCAATGATCAGCCCAATCTTTTGATATTTGGGAAGAAGAAAGAGAAACTGAACAGTAATAGTGGGCTGTTCCTGCATAAAATGTTCTGGCAAAATGCCTTTTAATTTCATGTGAGCTGGCTGTGCCTGCGAGAAGACGGAAGGATCAAGCTATCATCAGGGAAGATTAGGATTTGGAGCCAGGTTTTGGAAATTGTCTTCTATCTTAGTAATGAATCAGACACCTTAGGTAAAATTCGGATCCTACTGAATAAGCATTTTCTTTTCTTGTGTTTAGCAGGGCCAGGATTTCACCCCTAACTTCAAATACATCCAAACACTTCTGTGCCTGAAGCATGGAACCAGTTACCAATGTTACATCCTAAAATTTTATCTCCTATTAGCCTTGTAGGACCTTATTCTGCTCCTCCTGTAACTGATGGGGGTTCCAATGCTGAGTTCAAGATGATGGGACTGTCCCTCCTTTACTGTGTTGCATTATAGAATTGTGATATTTTAAGAGTGATTCTTCTTAAGTTATATTATTCCTGTTAATTCTAGAGTGCAAACTTGGTGTCATTTACACCAGAAATAGGATCCCTTTTCTCTGCTCTGGAAGGAAGACACTCTGAGGGCTTAGTGATATTTGTGTGTTTGACTTTAAAGCAGAAGTTTGTTCCTAATTAATTGAATAAGTGCTTTAATCCCTGGCCTGAGGGCTTCCCATAGAGCATTAGCTGTATTAAGAAGGAAATGGAGTGTAATCCCTTTAATATAAGCACAGGAGAACATGAGAGTTTCACATTTCTGGAAATAACTTCTTTCCTTGTTGTATCATTTATTCTAATATTAATTTGCATAAAATGCAGTGGGGGCAAAGGGCTTCGCTTCCTTTCTAACGCTAGTGCTGAGCTGTTTGCAGCACACAACCCTTGTGTGTTAACATTCTTGGGCTCCAGTTGCACGCTGGTGCCTGAGAGTGTGCAAAGAGAAATAACTCTTGGAATTCAGCTCATTCCAACGGTGCCTGTGAACACAGGTCTGTGACTGGCTCTCCTCTGTGGAGGATCCTGGAGCTGAGATCTCATCTTTCTGGCTCATCACCAGCATTTACTACTGTTTGCATCATTGTAGTGGCAGAGAATGTCGTTTCCGAACCGATAGCCAGGCTCATGTGTAGCTGCAGAAACTGGGAGTCCTGGAGGAGATTCAGCTCACCAAACACAGGCTTTCTGAGAAAGCAGTTTATTTCAGCCCCAGCTCTGTACCTGCATTGGTCACATGAGCTGGGCTAAACGAGCCAGGAAGTCAGGAAGGATGAGCTCAGAGGGAGATATTGTCCTTGTGGACATCTAAAATTAGGCAAGATTGGTCCTTTGATGAAATGCATCCAAACCTGGTCAAGGCCTGACATTTTTTAAAGAGTAAATACTGCTTTGTGGATCTGGTCTGGTGTTCCTGTCTGTTTGTGGGACAGAGGACTCAGTCTGAGCATCCCCAGTTGTCTCCTGTTGCATCTCATCAGAGGAAGAGAACGGCAGCATCTGAATGGGACAGTTCTGGTGTACTCGGCCACCCTCTGAGTCCAGGTGGAGACCCCAGCCTGCATTTCTTCTGCAGTGTTCCCATCCTGCCATGCAGAAGGTAAGGACGCAGTTTTCTTCCTCTCAACACACCCACGAAGTGTGTCCTTTCCTCCCCTGTTTCCCCACCTTTTGCTCCCATCTTTAGCAGGAGCTGGGAGTGCTTCAAGAGCTACCAAAGGGAAGACTTTGTCCTTTTCCTGGCTGTGTGTCCCCAGCATGGCTGGATGCAGCTGAAGGAGTGGGTAGTCCTCCCCGGTAGGACTGTTCTCCTCCAAGAAACGATCCCCAACTCCTCCAGGCTCCCCCTACCCCCTTCAAGGCCTCCAGAGTTCTGAATTACAGTTGTGTCACAATGGGACAGAGTTTTCCCTTGCCCCTGGAAACACCGTGGCCGCACAGGCATTGGTGGGTCCCATCCCAGACATACCCTGTCCCAGGAGGTCACACCTGTTCACCCTCTGGGTGGCTCTGGGGCTGCTGGTGGTGGGATGCCTCCATCTCATCCCTTCTGGGTTCCAGCAGGCTACGTCCCCTGAGGTGTCCATCTCCATACGTCCCGGTTGGGTAAATTTTGCTTTGCTGAACTTGAATGAAGTCAGTCATACTCTTGCCAATTTGAGGTGCACAGGGGTCTTACGGCCCCAGCTGAACCCCCTTCCTCCTGCCAGTAGCCAGCTTCAGACCTCTAGGTCGCCTATCCCTCGAGGTGGGATGGAGGAGTGGATCTGGTTTGCTGTTTTTTAACTGAGTGACTTTTCTGCTGCAGGTTCCTGGTTCACCATGGACCTAACGAAGAATGCAAGACGATGGAAGGTGAAGTACGCACCGGACTCTCATCCTCAGTGGTGTTTGAGTAATGGGTTTGCTGGGTCTGCTCGTTTGGGAAGATAACAGGAACTGGTGACAATGGGATCCTGGGTCCTGGCCAAAGACAGACACTGGTCTGGGAAGCCCAAAAAGGGGAAAGAGTGAAATGTTAGAAAAAAAAGTACTGAGAATAAAAAATATAAAATACAGAATAATAGAATATAGAATATAAAAGTGGGTGACTGGCAAGTCAAGACATAAGGAGCCCTCCCTAAGGTGCTGTGTGCCAGTGGAGTTACTAGTAGGGGATTATTATTAGTAGGGATTCCTTTTAATCACAGGGACACGGGAATGCAGACCCTGCCTTGGCTGGCCAAGCCACGCCTGTGTGGTGGATGTGTCTGTGTAGCAGTGGAGATCACAGTAACACCTTCCGTTAGAGCTCATCTCCCTCAGCCCTTCCTGTGCGCTGACAAGTTATCACATCTAATGCTTTAGTATGAAAACAGCTCTTGGACCAGCCTGAAGGCTCATCTCACCAGCTCTCCTGGCTCCAGCAGTGCTCATGGTGAATGCTGAGGGACAAGACACAGCTAGTGCTTTCTCCCCAGTATCCTCTGCCGGTCTCCAAAAGTTTGCACTGAGAGGATTTTCAGGGCTAGGGCAGGTGTCCCTGGCCTCATATCCCCGGGCAGGGTTTTCCTCCATAGTTACTCCAGTCACTTTGCAGAATGAGTATTGGCATTAGCCAGCACTTTAAATATGGGATAAGCACATAGGAAACGTTGCTGAGATGGAAGATGGAAGCATGTGCTGATTTAACTTGAGAGACACTGGACCTCAGCAGCTGATCAAAGTATTTCAGCAGCTTTATATTAACACTCTGCCTTGGGGCCATCCAGGCAGTCAAGAGGAAGCTTGAGAGAGGCAGAAGGAAGGTGTTTTTTGCAAGGGACAGCATGGGACAAGAAGAGCCCCAGAAACCATTGCCAAAAGAGCATAGGACCTTCCTGGCCACCCTGCTTGGGGCTTAACTGAGCAAGGAGTAGCCTCTGTTGCCTCAGGTGGCCCATGGGACAGAAACTGTGCCCAGACGAGCAGCTCATCCTCTCCTGAGCTATGAGGGAGCATTTTGGGTTTGTATCACTGCTTTTGAAGGCTTCCTCTGCGGCTTAGTGTTTCCTTGTGTTTGCCTTCTTTCATTTTTAGCTGCCTGCAGCACTGGACAGGTACAAGAGTATGTACCAGAAAGACTACTGCTGGCACAACACCTACGAGCCACCCAACCAGGAGGACGTACCGGTACCGTGATCTTCTCCTTGCTTGTCTCCTTAGCCCATTGCTGTCAGCTCCCCTCCCGTAGCTACAGGACAGTTGGGGACTGGGATGGTGCCAGAGGGGCAGCAGGCACGGGTGCTGCCTGCACGGGCAGGGTCTGCTTTGGTCCCCACCACTGTGACCCACTAGCAGGTCCCATCACGCCCAAATGCCCTTGGCTTGTGCCCCCATCCCTTCTGCGGGAAATCCCCCTTGCACCCTCCGGTAAAGCTGTTCGTGGGGAGTGATGCTAATTACACTCATTAAGTCAGGGCACTAACGACTGCTTGCTGAACCGGTGCCTAAGCCTTGGACTCCTATTGCTCCCCGTGGGGCTGATGGAGTGCGTCAGGATTAGACCCATCCCGGTACCGCCTTGAGGAGGGGGATTGCGTTTGGGATGGAGATGGCTCCTTGCCCTGACACGGGCCTGAGAAGACTTCTGCGGGGAAGCTGAGGTTGTTTTTTCTCTAATCTCCTTGCAGTGCGAGCGACCCCCTGAGCTATTTAATCTGATTTGCCTCGCTCCGCCTGCCCTGGCTTAATTGCTTGTGGCAGCCCGGTGGGGACAGCTGCGGTTTGCACTGGGCCACTGCGGAGAAGTGGTGGGGGGCATGTTCGGTTGCTAAAGTGCTTTGGGCTCATACGCTCACGAGAGAGGACAAAAAAAAAAAGTTGAGGTTGGAGAGGAAAAGGGGGGGACAGCAACAGAGAAATCATTGTGTGAAGGTGCCCGCCGGGGCAGAGCGGCTGCCTGCGGCCACCGCTGCCATCCTCGCCTGGGCAGCAGCCTGGGGAGCCCTCTCCTCTCTTCCCCTCTCCTCCCCTCTACCCTCCTCCTGCCCCGGGGAGCGCTCCCGCTGCCAGCAGCCTTCATTAGCGGTCCTGCTCGGGGCTCCCGCTGTTCTCCGGGCTGGCGAGGGCTTCCCGGGCAGCCCCAGCCTTAGGTGGCTGCTCCACTTCCAGGAGCCCAGATCCTGGCTGGGAAGGGCAAGGTTTAACCCCTGCCTGCTGGAGCACAGTTTCCAGGCCGTACATCTCAGTTTCTTTTTCCTTTTTTTTTTTTTTTTTTTTCCTATTTTTATTTAATTTAATTTTAAAAATTTTATTGATTTTATTTTTGGAAGGCTGCACACTTGCTGTGGAGGTCATGATGTAGTTTGGGAGATAAGAAGGGAGGGAGCTGAGATATGTCTGATTCTCTTGGGTTGCAGCTCCCTTTGGCTCTTTATTAGTTCCTAAGCCCTGCTGAGGAAAGCTCTCCCACTGTGGAGGATGAGGATGAGGTACTTGGGAGGCCCAGGTTTCCCTCTTGGCCCTGATAGGATTCATTCTTTTTTAAAGCGGATAAAACAAGTGTGATGTGAAATTTTGGGCAGTGACCTGCTCACAAGGGAAAGGTGGGGAACTCCTTCGGTTAAGAAGAAAGCACTCACTGGTGAACCATCCCCACCGTGGGCTCCAGGAGGCTCCTGTCTCTCTGGAGATGCCCCATAAGGAACTCTGGCCATCCTCAGTGGGGGAAGCCCCCAGATACAGGTTGTTCCTGTAGCTCTGCAGCCTCCACCTGCCCTACTGTCAGCATGGCAAAGGAGAAATCACCTTTGGGAGAGCCCTGAGAAGCTTGGAGACTCAAAACAACAAAAGAAAACCCATGGAGACCCAACAACCACCTGTGAAGATGGTTCTTGCTGGCCCTACCAGCCTGGCAGAGCTCATAGCGGGGGAGTCCCTTTCTGAGCCCCTAGAAAGAAGCATCTGGAGATCCAGATTGCAGCTGGAGAGGCTGGAGGCAGCAGCACCTCCAGATCAGCCACACCAGCAGCCCCTTTAGCCTTTCCCTGACATGAACCCTCTCCCACCATCAAACCACTGCTTGTGCTGTGGGTCCCTCCCTCCTACTGCCCAGCAGAGTCCCAAGCTGTAAGACAGGCAGACAGAGGAAGCTGTCCCTGCACTTTCAGTGACAGTTATGGATCTGCCCTGTGGTTGTTTTATCCTCAGGGATACTGATGCCAGAAAAGCCCAGGCTTTGCTGTGCACAGGTAGTGAGTGGTGTTTGATGATGTTTTAGCAGCTGCCCTTCCCAGTCTCTGCCTCTCCATTCACATGGGGCTTTTTTTCCTGCAGATAACTTCATACCATCCTACTTCAGATGGCTACGTACCAAGGTGCTACCTACCCAAGTCCCAGCCTCCCATCCAAGCGACACCAGGCCGGTCAGGGAAATTGGAGATCCTTGCTGAGCCTCAGGAAGGGCTGCTTTGTTGCCGGGATCTCCCACCTCCTGCTCAGACAGCCGAAACAGAAGGTAACCCCCAGTGCTGGCGCCAGCCACCTTCAAACAGCTGACCACATCCAGCCACCCGAGGGTTTGTCTACCTGGGCCTCTGCCAGTCCTCCCAGCCCGTGGTCCATGCTGGCTGCACACACACGGATGGCATCATCCCGATGGTGTGTCAGTGCTGGGCTGAGCCTGGCGAGGATTAGCAGCATGGGCACAGCACGCTGTCACCACGAAGGCAGCTCCCAGGCCAGCTCAAAGCACAGATGCAGTGAGCTGGGGTCTTGGAGACATCTCAGTGCATGAAGAGCCCCTGCTAGCGAGGCACAGTCTCTTAAGGGTTTTATCTTCACAGCTCTGTTAGGATAGAGGGAGATGCAGTTAACCCCGCATTGCAGGTCATGAACAGAAATGCAGGGAGGCAAAAGGACTCTGTGGCTGAGCATGGGGGATTTGGGTGGTTCAAACCCCTTCTGTTAGGGGTACTTATCTGACAGCAAATGCAGCAAAGGGGCTGGTAGCTGGCCCTCAGCCACACCATTTAACAGCTTGCTTGCAAGGATTAAAACGCTGATGGGAAGACAGGAAAACAAAATGAGAGGTCACCAAACATCACTCTGCCATGCTCAACCATGCTGAAGCAGTGGAGATCTTCCTCTGAGCTTCTGCTGGAGAGGGAAAAGGGCAGCATTGCTCAACAATGCTCCAGAAGCAAACACAAGACATAGCCAGGGATGTCCTCCCTGTTCCCCAAGCTGATCTCTCGCAGAGTAGGATGTCTGTGTCCGGATCCTTTCACAATCAGTGGGAAGCAAAGACACAGCCATCTCCTGTAGCTTAAATGCCACCCTGAAGATGAGCTGAACTAAGCCCCAGCAGGCTTTCTGTCTCTCCACTCACTAGAAGGAGATTCTGGACAAGCAGCTCATACTTATATGTCTCCATATGGACAGTCTGTTGTCCATTTGGACAGTCCATTTAGGCTCCACTTAACATCTGAGGGCTTTGAGCATCTCCTTGCCAAGCCCATCTGAAGCTGTCTTGTGCTAAAGACAAAATTCTGGAGGGCTTTTCCCTTCCTGCTCTGCTCCTGTGTATCCCAGCAGTGCAGGATTTCCCACAAAGCCTTTCCCAGTCACACACAGACCTCCTGCACTCCAGGGCAATGTGGAGACAGCACGGCTCCTTCCACTTGCTTTGCATCAACATAAATCCTTCCCCTACTTGTGTCATGAACCAGATCAATGCAAAATTGATGCACCTCAGCAAAGCTCTGCTGAGCTGACTGGGTCTAGCCCGATTTATGTCAGCTGAGACTCCAACTTGCTCTTGTTGTGTACTTGCTCCCACCCAAGGGTAGGATTTGGGTGAGTAATTGATGGTGATTCCTGACTAATGCACCTTCTTGTCCTCCTCCTCCAATGTCTCAGGGACGATGCTGCACAGGGAGAAAGTGTCCCCGGGCTTGGTCACCTACGTGCAATTCACCCAGGGTTTGTACCGGGAAAGGCTGGACAATGCTGAGCAATACAAAAACAAGATCCTGGGCTCATCTGTTGTGATGGAAGGTCAGTGAATGGAGGTTCTGGCAGCTGCCCCATGTGAAGACTAGTGGTCTTCAACCTGGCTTTGGGTTTTTTAATTTAATGCGAGAAGAGACTGAGGAAGGTGAAGGGAAGGTGATTGGCACAGGAAGGGTCTGCAGAGCCCCCGTAACCACCTGCCCATCAGTGAGGAGAGGCAAGGCAGAGAAAAACAGCTATTTTCTAGAAGAGACGGGAGTGTTGTAAATGATTTTTCTTTCATCCCAGTTTCCGTGTGGGCCACCCCATGGAGCACAGCCCTGCTCGATGTGGTCTCCCTGGAAATAATGTCACAGCACAGGAACTGCTGCTGCAACCGCCCAGGGTGCATTAACAGCCTGACATGGTCATGCACGTGTGATACCTCTAACCTCAGCCTCAGCGAAACCAACAAAATTACTCTACTAATGACTCATTATAGAAATGTGTCATTTTTAAAATACACAGAAAACCTGAAATGTCTGCTATGGGCGACTGCTATGTGTGCTCTCCCTGCTTTGTTGTGAGATGTTGTGAGATGTTTATCCACAGGCAGATCTGCTCAATCAGGACACACATCAAGCTGTTAACATACAGATGAGACATCCCTGGAAGGGTTGGAAAGGAGGTGGCACCCCTTCAAACCACTCACACAGGGATTTTTGGGGAAGATGATACCACAACAGATGTGATGGTCCTCACTTAGGGGTTAAGTGGGCCATGGATCTCTTCCCTTGTTTAGTTCCTGCTTAATGACATGATGGAAAAGAAAATCTAGACAGGTGGGGAAGATGTATACCAGGTGACAAGTCAATGTCCAAATGGGAAGAGCACAAGATATCATTTCCAAGGTCTGCCTTGTGTGGCTTCCCTCACACATGAAAGGCTATGGAAAATAAGGGCTGGATAATCTCATCTAAAAGTCCTTATCTATACCAGGGAAGCAATTTTTGCATTTTCCCTTGGCTAATCCCTTCACTGTGGTAGCTCCAGCAGGAGCACTGGAAGCACTAACAGCCGATGGAACTCAGAAGGGAGAACACTCAGACTGTGTGGTACAGGAGACAGAGACCCAAAAAAAGTCTTTAAATGATTTGGATTCTCTTTCACTAGACTCCTCTGTACCTGACTGGAGAAGTACCTACCAGCTGGATTTCCCACGCCGGACAGGAGTCCACGGTGGATTATACACAGAGCAGACGAGGCCTTCTCCCATTTTCCCTGCAGATGGCCGCTTCAACCAGTAAGGGAGAAGTGGGCAGCGGACGAGAGGGTGGATGGTGGGAGTTGGAGACAGAGTAAGAGTAGGGCAGGGAGGATTTGGAGCTGGTTGGAATTGGACGGTGTTTCTCAAGTGTATTTCACCCGGCTCATGTCATGAAATCAGCCCAAAGGAATTCCCTCAGGGACAAATCCGTTCTCAAAATGTGCTTAGCCTTTTCTCGAAAAAGTTTGCAGTGGGGTTGATAAGAGTGGGGAGACAACTGCTGGGACAGCCTCATCCCTGTGGAAGGAAGGTGCTGAGATCTCTGTGGAGCTGGGGCAGGAGGCATGTCTCATCATTTCCATGCCCAGGCTTCCCCTGGGAAAGGGCTCTCTCAAATCAAACAGGGCAGGAGCTGTTTGCAATGTGACTCATCTGCACACTATGAACCAAACAGGCATAAACGGCTCCTGAGTTCTCATTTCTCACTGAAAGGCAATTCCTCCCTGCTGCCTCATGGCCCCCACCTTCCCCTAACACGCATATATTTCAGCTCTGCATTGAAGATTTTGATCAGTGATCCTGGAGTTATATGTGAGCTGGAGACTGAGCCTGTGTAATGGTTGATCCAGGTGGGAGATTGATCCCAGTGACAGCTGTGTGTGTTGCAGTATCTGCGCCGTTCCTGATGGAGACAGGCTGTTCCCCCTCTCCCCCACGCCAGCTGGAAGTGGTTTCATTTGTTCTACACAATCTCCTGGCTGGGAGGTCAAATGCTGCAGAAGGGGAGGCAGGTTCCTTGTCCTGATGCCCAAAGGAGAGGATGGAAGTCGTCTCCTTCTCCTCTTCTCTGTGTTTTCTGCAGGGGCCGCTGGGTGTCTGAGTATGCAGACAGCTACAGCGTTTTCTTGAAGAAGCTGGACTGGTCCACTCCAATCCCTTGTCCTTGGCTGCTGTCTGGGAAGGATATGCGCTGGAGACCGCGATGCACTGAGTGGTGCTAAAGTGGACATGGTATATACTAGGATTACCCATTTTGGCCCTGAGAACTGGGATTTCAGGGACTGAGGCAGCGGGAAAAAGTATAAACAATCACAAGACCTGGTACAAAATACCATGAGACCTGAGATAAAGTGGTCAGAGCTTCACTGCTGGAAAGTTCTTCTGAGTAGCAGCATTTGTCCCTCCTCATTGCAGGAGGGCTGGACTAGGTGACCTTCAAAGGCCTGTTCCAACCCAAACCATTCTGTGATTCTACAATTTTCTGGTCTCCTAGAAAGTGATTATCCAATCAGATCTAATTAGTGGGACAATATTTTTCACCATGAGGGTGGTCAAACACTGTCTGGGTACAGAAGAGGGAGGGGAATGGCATGAAGATGTTCACTGGGTGGTAAGACTGAGTCTGAGCAGCCTCATCTAAGCTGGCCCTGTGGGACCAGGACACCTGCATTCCCTAGTTTTTTGGTTTCTTTTAGTATTAGTATTACCTATGTTGTTCTGTGATTACAGCCCTCCAAGCTGCCTGTAATATTGCTCATCCAAGACCCTGAAAGCCTGGAAACCTCCTCTCTTCCAAACCATGTCTATCAGATATGAAACGTATGGCAAAGACCTCTTTAAGTGCAAATTATCATTAAAATCTCCCAAGAACCTCAGCTTTTATCATCATCAGAAAAACTTTTTTGGGGAACAGTGTGGGTTACAGAGCTAAATCCATTTAGGCAGTTTCAATTTATGTTCTTTAAAGAATACTTGATGGTAAACTTTGTCTCTCAGCAAGAAGTATTGTGTGTTAAACAGCATTGCTTGTGCTAATTTGCTCTCTAAATCCTTGTTCTCTCAGGGTGTGGAAAATATCCATGTTATCCAGGATGGTTGAGTACCAGCCTTGCAGAACTCTTTCCCCTCGTTTATATTTAACACCTTTTTGCAGGGCTTGGCCATCAATTCCAGCTAATGCTCGGCAAGCCGGAATTGAGTTTGCCATGTCAATTTTGGAGATTTCTAGGATTTCTGGAAGGAGCAAGGCTGCTCCCAGCCTGAAGATGGCACTGGAGAGCCGCCGATCCCAGACCCAGGAAGGCCTGACAGCCCTTTTGCTGTGGCTTTAGCGACCTGACTCTGTCTTCTAAATCGATGCCAGAATTGTCCTGGAGTAGATGGTGTAGAGAAACCTCTCCCTGACTCCTGAAAGGCATTCCATTTAATGGGCATCCTTGCAGTATTGAGGGATAAGCATGAGCTAAAATACCAGTATTAAAGACAGCAAATAAGTTATTTTACAGTATTATCAAGCATCCCTAGACCTGCTGGTGACAGGGACTGTGCAGACACAGCAGCACACTCGTCCCTGCCTCAAGTTTATCATCTGGGGGAATCACCTCCCCTGCTTCCTTACACTCCGCAGGTGTTTCAGCCCATCATCACTTACCCATGGCAAATTTTAAGAATTCACTTGCTGTAGAACCTTAGGAAAGTCACATGCATGGCTGTGTTTCCCTATGGGAAGAGAAGAAGTGGGAGATTTAGCAAAATGATGTCTGGCAAGGCCAAGCTCCAACCAGATGCTACAGGGAAGTAGCAGGGTCCAGTATTTCTGCAGAGATGCTCTGGCCTGGGGCATTGATGACCACATCCTTAAGGTGACATGGAGTATTTCCACCGGAACTAATTATAGTGGACTAGTGCCAATTTTGGAGGGCAGAAACAGTGAAACTACCTTTAACTTAAAATATAGGGGGAAATACTTGCTTACATCAGAGACCCCAGAGGAGGCAGTTTGGCTTCTTTGGGGAGTGATACCATGAGAGTAGAGATGTTCTCAGTGGGGAAGATGTACTTTTGCACCACTTAGGATTAATCCCATGGCCTTACTGATAGTTTTCTCTTACGCAAAAGCATCATTATGCTGCATCTCAGTGCTGCAGACAGGCTCCTCAAGCTGATTCCTGCACTGCTCCCCCGTATCGTTTTGTTACGCTGACTGGAGCTGTGTCTAGACGAAAGCTCAGAGCACATATACAAGCTAAAACCACCAGGAAAAAGCATGTTGCTAAATGCTAATGAAAATGGGCAACCACGGTGGAAACAAATGTCTGAATCAGAATATACGGTTGTGCTACACCCTGTCAGGAGCTCTAATGGGGATAATCAATCAGGCAGATGGATGCTGGGTTTGCTAAAGTGGTCCTTAACTGTGTGCCAGGGAGAAGGAAGGAAGCTGCTGATATTGAAGATAAATGTCCTTCCTGGGCTTTCTGGCAGCAATGCTTGTTTAGGCACTTCCCAGCTTTGGAGACCAGGCTTAGAGACATGGCTTTGCAAACCTGCACTCACGCATTTCAGTCCCTGCCCAGGATCCAGCCTGTTGTATCCCTGTCTCCTGACATTCCTCTTCCCAGAATTACATTTATTTTCTTCCTAACATTTGTTTCTTCAGCCCTCATTGCCCCTTCCCGATACGGGTCTGTCTGTCACAGCAGTCATTACTGTTAATGTTTTTTTTTGCCCCTCCCAAGTCCCTGCTAATGGAAATGGTGATGGTCCCACGGCAGTTCAAATGCACAAAAAAGCTCTCACACTGCCCCGGGGAGTCACTTCTGCGTTGTGACAGGGGACACTCAGGCTGCATGCAACTATATCCAGGTGACAGAAAATCAGCTTCTCTATTTCCCTGGTGCTTCCGTGGATGGATTCTCTTTACGTGAGTGACACAGGGTTAACATCGAAGAGCACTGGGGTCAAAAAGAGGTGAGAAGCTCTAGCTGATACTGGCATTACCTCAACACCATTCATTTTCAGTCCTTTTTCTGCACAACCTGGGCTCACAGATGACAGCACCAGATGACACCAGCCATGAGCTCAACGGGATTCAAAAAGGGATGCACCAGGTTCTACACTAGTAATGAAGTCCAAGAGGAAAACCCCAAAACAACAGAAAGAAACAAGTTGAACATGAGTCAGAATGCGGCTGGTGGAGATTAGGAGATGCTTTCCAGGTCCTTGTTGCCTCGTTATAGCTATGGTTGACCTGAGGCACATCTCTTCAAATCATTTGGTGCTGCCCTGTGTCCAAAACAGAGGAACATTCCTGGATGGAGGCTGCTGCGATCCACCATTGCTCTGGTGGGAAACTCACTGGAGCCATGAGGAGGACTTCAAGTACAAGTGGTAGCATCCACAGAGAGTCAGAAACGTGTTTCCTCTAAGGACACTCAGTTGGCCCCATCACAAGGAGCACAACCCAATGAATGCAAAGTTTGCAGGTTTTCTCCCCAGTATGCAACTTCAGGGAAAACAGATTTTTGGTAAGGCTTTTTGTGTGAGTCCCTTAGTGCCATCTCCGGGGTAGAAGGGGAAATTCTCATTTTGGAAGTGGAACATGTGGTCCCAACACCCCTGGCTCTGCAGTTTCAGTCATCAGCAGCTGGGTGTGTGCCTTATCCTGCCAAACTGCTAAAGAAGTGTCTTCCTCAGGATTCATAATGGAGATGTCTGTTGAGGGCAAAGGGTACTCTGGGTTCATCCTTCACCATCACCGTGAATATTGAAGTCGCATTTTCCATCTTTAACTTCTTCTTTTCTGTTTCCCAGTGTGGAGAACAGACTGAGCTTACTTCATGCAACTTTTGTGGAAACATTAATTCAAAATAATCATAGGTTAGTTAATCCAATAACAGCTGGTTTTATATTTTGAGGCTTTTTAGATCTCTCCACAAATTATGTCATTATACATTAGAGGTGTAGAACTGCCTTGTTCAATAGTTTAATGAGTTTCACAGTGCTGAAAGGCAGGCTAAAATACATCTGTGACCATGCTGGTCCCCACCACAGAGCACCTACTTTACCGAGGAGTGACTGAACCCTCAAATGGGTTTGATGCTGCCTGCAGCTTGCATGGAAACAGGAAAAATCCCACTACAAGCAGCTTCCTTTGGAAGAGCATGGTTAGGAAGAACTGGTGGTTTGTGACAGAACGGGCATAAATTTTCAGAGATGTTTGTACAAATGTAATTGGAAGCTGAATTTAGCCCAGAACAGTCCCAAGCACTGGTGCTTGGGATTTCAGTGGTATAATGTGACGCTTACAAAAGAGAAGCACCTCCAGTAACACTGCTTGCACACCTTCCCTCCTCTGCAAACAGTGTTGGTCATGAATGCCACCATTTCTTGGAAGGCTGCAAGGACATTCAAGCAAGGGCTGATCCTCAGCCCATCACTGAGAAATCACCTCCTGTTTTGGACAAAATTCTTCCTATGGCTACCACCCAACCCACAATTATGCAAGAAATCATCCCGCATTTGCTTATTGTTAATAGAGCAACAGTTGAGGATGTAAATCCACTGTTTCCTGCAGCCAGGTCTCCTCTGGTCAGCCCCGATCACAGCTCAGCCACCAACCTGAGCAGAAATTATAAGCAAAGGGAAAGAACTTGTCAGTTAACATATTTCACCAAACTATGATTTTTGTCAAGGAATGATGTAAAAAACAACTCTGTTTGAATAATACAGTTTTAATGAAACTTTCTTGGACAATTGATAGAGTCCAAAAGAGAAAGAGAGAAAGAGAGAGGAGAAGCATAAAAGGCCTATTGTGGTGGCTTGGCAGTCCAGAACAAAAGCAATTGCCAGCTACTACACCCCATTTCCCTAAAATCAAGTCTTTTGCTTTCCAACCAGCCTCGACTGGCCTCATGCCTGTTTCCATGCTGTTTCTGTGTGGCAGCTCAAGTGCTGTGAGTGTTTGGGACCACATCTGCCAGGCTTGAATGTGGGACGCTACCTTCACAGAAATTCATAAGCACTTAAATGGTCTCCACTGCCTTTTTTTGGGCTTTCTTAGATGAAGTGAGCTTCTTTGACTTTGTTAAAAACGATATGAATCCTCCAGCAGAAAAGGAAAGGGAATGTATTCCAGAGCTGTAACGGCTCCAGTGCTGGTGTACAGATCTGCCTGGTGCTGCCACAAGACAAAAGAGAGTTTGCAGTTATAAGTGACCACATGAAGATGGCAAGTCCTCTGCACGCAACTGCCTGGCCTGTGCTCTGCTCAGAGGCAGGTACCAAATGCTTTGTCTCTGTTCTCCTTCTTTTGGAAGGAAACACACATGCCTGCTGTTGGGCTTGGCACCTCCGAGCGCCTCGTGGTCAGCTTGCTTGCTGCTTGATGGATTCACCTCCATCAGATATGAACCATCCTGGTAAAACTTGGAGTTTTCCACTGATTCTATTTTTTTTTTTTTTTTTTAAAATTACCAGCAACATATTCTGTAGCACATTTTGATTTTGCCCATATTTTTCAGTTTGCTTTGATGAGTTCCAAGCAAAATGTTTCAACCCAGGGCTGGGCTGACCCTCATGTTTTACTTTGCTCTTTAGATATTTGGTCACTGGACCTTCAGAAAATTGTCTTTTGGGTGGCCTGAGCCATCCCTTTACTTTGCAGGTCATTCCTGATGCAGAGGACCGTCTCAGGTATGGTGGGATTATGTGGCCTTTGTAGACCTAAGCATTGCTGCTCTCCCTGTGAACAGTGGTGCCATCCAGCCAGGCCTATCCTCCTAAGGAGGAGTCAATCTTACATGGAACTCAGCCTATATGAAACTTTTCCCTCTTTTTTTAACATTTTTAAATGGGAACATGCTATAATATTTGCAAAGTCAGTTCTCATCCTTCCATGTCCAGCTGGAAACATCCAGCTGTATGTGTCACTCAGCAGTAAAACGAGATGCCAGAGCAATAGGAAAAAATAAGTAGGTTTTAATTCTCTGTAGGCTGGATATCAAGGGAAAACATTCCCACAGATGATACACGGCTCCTGGGTGGGTTGCTGATAATGAGCCGATTAATTAAACAGGTCAGCAGGGCAAACAGTCACATCAGGAAGCTCCTGCTCTAATCAACATGTGAGATCCTTCCAGCCTGGAAGCTGCTCCTTCCTCTGCCAACTGCTCCTGCTTTCCATCATGGTTCACACTATGAGATACCACTGTATTTATCCTAAAAGACATAAATAATTACAAAAAGTTAAAAAAGGCACTTCAGCGTTTTATTTCAATCATATTGTCTCAAGTGACACATCGAAGAGCAGATACAGGCTGAGATGTTCCAGCTGTATAATTACCTACACCCTCTTCAATTCAGCTGTGACACTTTCTAGCGAAAAACCTAATTTATCTGGAGGGCTGCACACTGAGCTGCATTGCACCACGTGTGACAGAAGGGTTCCCAAAATCAGATTTAATTTCTTACTGTGGCATGATCACCCTTGTGCATTCCTGCAGGGACTGGTGGGTTCATATACCCTGAAAACTGCATCCAAAGGCTGGTAAATTCCCTGGAAAGATTTCTCCTAGTTTTGACAGGCTCAGAATTTTTAGCAAATAAGTAAAAAATTTTTAAAAATTAAAATTGATAAAAATCAGTGAGAGGAGCCCCCACCACCGCTCTTTGCAGTCCCAAAGCTAAAAGTGCTCACCTTCCTCATTGCCCTTCCCTGCCGTGGATCCTGCAGTTGTCACAGCTCCTGGTAATAAACCAAATAAACCCAGTTTTGCTGCTACACATACCAGCCTGCAGGTTTTATGCTAAATGAGCCTTGCACTGGCTTTGCAAGATGTTGGTGCTGTGTTAGGCTTGTTTACAGACTGGTGCTGGATACTGGGTATGATGGAGCAGTAGAGATAAGTTAGTAACAGAACCCTCAAAAATAGAGGCACTGGTTCAAAACAGAGCCCTGAACCTATGAACACCTCACTGAGGATGCTGGAGAAGTACAGCCTTAAGAGCTGGGAAACATATGTTTCAAACCAAGCAAAGAAATCAAGAAGTGGTGAAACAGAAGGAAAACAGTTTAGCACCAACTGATGTGCTTGGGGAATAAGATGCTCTCTGAGTCCATGCAGCACTCGGAGGCTGCCTGGAGACTCTGACATCTTATACAAGGGAGAGACCTTGAGCTTGGAGGAGGATGAGGGGCTCATTACAGGGGATGAAGGTCCTTGTGGGGTCACCAGAGCAGCAAACATGCTGCCTGCCCCAGGGACACTGGTGTTTTAGGAGCTTTTGGTGTGTGAGAGGATGATGGAGGACTTGGTGTGGTGGGACATGTGCCTGGATGGTGATGAAACCATTAGTTAGATCAGTGTTATTTGTGCCTGCCTTGAAACCCATACAGGGAATGGTGTGTATTCAGCAGCCATGCTGCTTGTATCTGCTCCCTGTTTGCCTGTCACAAAATAAATGGTTTTTATTCCAAATGGGGCTGTGCAGCCAGCTGGAGAAATGCCAGCTCTGGTGCTTTGACTTCTCATACAATTCTTTCTGATCCCAATGTTGTGTTTGCATGAAAAACATCAAATCAAGCATTTCTGCAATCCTTGGAAGTCATCCAGCTCCAGTCTGCTCTGAAGGTCACAGTGGTGAGACACGAAGAAGAAGACTATAGGAAGATCATACAGAATTTCTCTGTTGACTAAGAAAGGGGTGGGGGGCTTAGGAGAAGAGCGTTGTGGTGTGGATATGTGGGATGCAGAATAATTTAGAGATCCCCATGCAGAAGGGAATGACTGCAGGTTGTGGGAACCAGATCATTCTGGTTGGGAATGGGATGTAGAATGTCAGGTGAGTGTGAGGATGGGGTGTTTTGTGATTTGGGGAGCAAATTGCTATAGGTTAAAAGAAGTTTGGGAACAGTCTTTGAACTGGAATCAGGCCTTTTCCTTTCACTGGCACATTCCTAGCTTTTAAAGAGGACAGAAAAACAAAGGAACTGTAGCAAAGACAATACTTGGTCTTTTAGAAAATGATAATCCTCTTTTTCCGTTCATTTTGGACCTAATTTGATCACCCATCTTTCCTGGGGAAAGCAGTCAGCAGTCCCTAGAGTCAGCATCATCCTAACCATACTTGCACATGGTGTTTGGTGAAATCCACCTGAATTTTAATGTGGTTTTGTGGCCAAAGCAGTTTTTCATCCTGAATGAACGCTGCATTGAAGGGGACCCTCTCTTCCCCCCCAAATTCCACCTCTGGGAAGGAGAGGGAAAGTTTCTGAGTGTGAGTCCCAGACTCCCAGGCCTGCAGCTGCTGGGGAAGCACTGACTGGATGGATTCAGGATGCTCTTGGAGACGGGACTTGCATGACAGGAGAGAGATCCCAGGGGCTAGAGATGAAACTCTCCTGCTGAGTCACCTCAGCTCTGCAATGCAGGTGCTTGCCTGTCACTGAATTCCTCACTGTTTTGACCACTCTTCTGGGGATGACCAATGCCTGAGTCACCCCTCATAAAGCTGCTCATGGATTCACATTTTCCTCGGTTACTGCGTATCCTGTAATAGATGTTTTCCTATTCAAGCACTGTTTGTTTTGGGTTTTTTTCCCTATTGTGGGTGGCAGAAACTCACTCCTCGATCCTTTGATCACTCAAAACTTTGACCAATATGAATAATCAGTAGTCTTGTTTGGGGGGGGGCGGGGCGGGTAGCACTGAAATCTGTTGGGTCTTTTTGTTTGTTTTTATTTTTTGGTTTCCACATTTAAACAGACCATGGAGAATGGGTTTAAAAGGAATGCTAAATGAGAGAGTCAGGGAAATCAGCTGAAGCACTGGAGCACAGTGGTCCACATAACTGAATTAATGGCTTAGTCCAGGACTCTGCAAGGCAAACCTGCTGGTAAAGGCTTAGTGACAGTCCATGTGGATGAGAGCCAGTTCTGGCTGCTCAGCCTCGTGGCCAGGGTTGGGCCTTGACCGCTTCGGATTTAGCACTGTGTGTATATACATTTGTGTGCACGTATGTATATACATGTGTGTGTCTTAGCCTAGTTACAGGCACAACACCGTGTTTACAGGAAAAACAGCGTGTGCACCCCACGCTCCAGATGCCCCAAGTGCCCAAGTTACAGCTCTTCTCAATCAATCCCTCGTGCATCACACCACACCTCCCGCACACAGTCGCCATCTGCCATTTATCCATCACAAATCATTCACTGATACAAGTCTTTTACCCATTTGTTCAACAGCCAGGCAAGCTCCGGGAAGAACTCAGCTTTGGGAATTTCAGGTTGGAATTTTCTGGCTGAACACCTTCCTCTGCGCAGTACTGTGAGCTAACCTTTACTTGTCTTGTGATACTCTACAGACATTTATTGAGAGATATTCAAAAATGATAAATACTCTTCTCTTGAGCCTACGTCAGGTGCCATCGTCATGTAGTTTTTCTGGTACCAAAGACTCTGCAGAGAGCTGAGAATGGAAAGTTGCACGCCTGACAGAGCATGGGAAGGAGCATATTTAACTGCCACATCACAAATGGTGAGTGGTGATATCCATTAACGCCAGAAGCATCCCGGTGGTGCCTGCATGCCCCTCACCTCCAGGTCAGAACTAATTGCATTGCCGGGCTTGGTCATACAGCACAACACGCTGTGACAACTAACAGCACTTTTCTTGTGAAGAAAGCTCATAGATTCAACCAGCTGAATAGAAATCTCCACTGGCAACTCATGAAATCTGCATTTTCCCCTCCCGTCCTGCGTCCAGGAATGCAACGCTGATGCGCTGCGGAAGCCTATTATGGGTCAGTGGGAACTCTGCTGTTATAAAACAGAGTAGGCTCTTTCTTCAGTCAATTTATTGTGCCAAGTGCAAAATGAAGCTTCGGCTTTTCACGTTGTGAATCAAATATTAAACCCCCAGGTGTGGGTTTGTTTCATGAGGCTGCCATGTGGCACTGGGTAACAAGAGAATCGGTTTGGTCTAACACTGAGCTGGGAACTTCTATGCAGCTTAGACAACTCTATTCTCAGACTTTTTCTGACCTTCAGACTAATTCTTATCACAGAAGCACTTGCTCCCAGGTGTGGACCACTGATGGCTGCCAGCACAGGTGGGTTTCACTGGTGGGGGGTTTTGCCTTCTCAGAATTGCACTGTAGCAGTGACAAATGGGCGCAGCAGCAGCAGTTGGAGTCACCAGCTGGAGACTCACAGGGCACAGTGTGAGAACCAGTATGGCCTGAGTTCTCACTGGGGACTTTGGCTTATACCAGGAGTATCAAAAACACCTTCTAGGCAGGTGAAAGCACTGTAAGTAGGTTTAAATCCTTCTTGCAGCCCTATTCAGACTCATGCCTTGTTTCCTTAGAGCCCTGTGTGGGCTCAGAAAGCTGTGGGTCAGTCCAGCTGTGCAGATACCTGTTGTTTTTGTGAACAGATGTCTGAGTACCTACAGGAGCCCTGCAGACTCCAGCAGCTTCCTCCCCCGTGTTTGTTCATCCCCAGCTGACATCCCAACTGACCACTCTTGGCAGGCACTGGCAGATGCCTGCAGGCAAAAAAACCCTGTTTTTGCTTTATCAACACTGAAAAAGTGTTTTTGAAAGGGGGGTCGCTTCCCAAAGCATCCCAGTGAGTTAGAGGCCAATGTCTATGCCATAAAGGGATTTAAGTACACAAGTCCAAATTACAGCTTTGAAAGGTGCCCCTAGGCAGTACTGGAAGTCCATGTCTTCCTTGTGTTTTTGGTAGGAAAGGTCTTTAGGCAGCTGATCATTTGACAAAGAAAGAGGATTCTAGTAATTTTTCAGGGATGATCCAAGTCCATTTATAATTCACATTTGGGTTATCATTTGGGACTGATGACCTTCCAAACAGGACCTGGCCTTGAACAGCTGCTGAGAAGGCGGAGGCTGGGAACCAGGCTGGGATGGGGGGAGCTGCCCAAACCCTTCTGCTCTGCTGCAGTTCCTCTCCACACTGAGTTCCCACCATTCTTCAGGGCTGGCAGAGAGCAGGGGGGCCAGGAGCTTACAAAGCACTGGAAAATTGCTGAGTATGGCAGGAAGGTGCCTTTTGGGGAAGGTGGACAGAAATGCTCAGGGCATCCACCTTACAACACCATTATCCTCTTTTAGGAGCTTGTCTGCCTGGGTTTGGTGCCTTCAACCCCACCACAGTGCAAAGGGAGAACTGGGAATGTTGGAAACATGATCCAGAAACAGTGGAATGGGGAAGCTGCTGAGCATCTCTGCAAGGCGATGCCGAGCCCAGCTCTTCCCTGGGAAATCAGGTAACTCCCCCCGTTTTCATGGGCAAAAAGAAATTTCTCTTCTTCATGACCTTTTCCCTGTAGCTCAGCCCTGGGATCTTGTGGTAAGGGCCGTGGTTGAGAGGAGGTGACACTCAGACAGCTTTGGAAGAGCATCTGAAAAATTAACTGTTCATTTGCTCACCAAAACTAGTTTCTACTTGCTATCAGATTAAAAACAAAACGAACAAAAAAAAACCCCAAAACCAAACAAAAACTCAAAACATTTGTTTCTCAGTTCAATAAAATAAAAATAAAAATTATTTGGGTTTTGCCCTCTTGAAAAAGATACCAGTGGTCCCCTGTTTCTAGGAACAAAGAATGATGAGTAACAAGAATCTAAATCTTTAAAGAGCAAACACGCTTTCTTTACTTAAACACAGAGCTGGAAGTGTAAATTTAAAACCCAAACACTAAGTTGAAACAGGTTATTTTTCATGTGTCAAAGTCTGAAATGAAAAATATAGGGTGGCTCCCTCCTCATTTTTTTTAATTCAGCATTTATCCTTGATAGGGATGAGGGCGAATTAAAGAAAAAGGATGTCACTTCAGAAGAAACAGTCAAGTGTGACACTGTAACTGGTAACCTATAAATTATACAGGGAGAATTGCTGCTTGTTTAATCTCAGATTCAAAGCCAATCAATACATTTTCTAGATTGCACTGATGGAAGTTCACGGAGTCTCCTGGGTACTTTGGTAGCAGGTTTTGGGTGAGCTGCTACATCTCCACCTCTGAGGACCCACTTCTGCCTCTGCAGTAACATATTTTCATTATTTAATGTTATATCACAAGCCAGTGAAGAGGTGCTGCTAGGTAACTCCAGCTAAGGATTTTAGAAAATCTTCAAAGAAAGACATTTTTATTCTTGGAAAAGACTTGAACGCTGAATTTTCCCTTTATTGCTTTCCTCTAGTTTTGGTCTTACAGAAAAGCAATTTCACCTGAGAATCACCTGAGATTAATGAATCTTTATAAAATATTCCTGTCTTCACTTTGGAAATGGTTGGTTTTTGCTGTGCATGATTTGTTTTTCAGCCAAACTAAAAATATTCTTGCATTTTTAGTGGGATTTTTCATTTTCTAACAAAATACATCAGCAGCCCTACATGCAATCAGGTTTGTGAAGATTTCAAACAAGTTTCCCTGGATTTCAGACTCATCCTGCTAACAGCTATATTTTCTGTATCCTGCTGTCCCTCTGTTATGGGATTTTGGGTGTTTTTGGTAAGCACAAAGCCATAAGTACACGTGAGTAATTTTTTTTATATCAACACCATCAGCCACCTCTTCTGGACACCAGGTACCTAAGTACCCTCTCAAGACATTGCACAGAGGAGACTCTATAACAGTTTATGTTATTGTATCTTTCTTTTTTGACTCTCTTCAGGCATTTTTTTGCCAGGCTCACTCCAGCTTTTGAGACCAGCTTCTTTAAAACATGTATTATCATTCAAGTGGCGGAGGATGCTGGCGCAGATCA
Organism: Cephalopterus ornatus; assembly: GCA_013396775.1. Lineage (NCBI taxonomy): Eukaryota > Metazoa > Chordata > Aves > Passeriformes > Cotingidae > Cephalopterus > Cephalopterus ornatus. The sequence continues at coordinate 152,822 of VZRE01001325.1, forward strand.
ATTACTGCACACGCTCCTGCTTTAACAGAATTGCACTTATTGGCCTTGCAATCCACAGAAGCACGGAGCCCACAAATGAAATGCTGCTTATTTTTGAAATGGCGGCATTTCTATCACAGGAACCTGGGGAATATGGTCAATACATAAATCAGCACATAGGGAAAAATAAAATTGAGTTGCAAGGTTCTGCTCCAAGACCTTCAATTTAGTGAGTCATGCGATTCACAAGCAAAGGTTAAAAATGTTCTTGGGCTTTAACTTGTTGTAATGCAGGGGCTGCCAAACTCCACTGACTGCTGGGTCTCTGAAAGAAAAAAAAAAGGAAGAAATTTAATATGCAAGATTCTTCTCCTAATGCATGTTTAATTAAAAGCTTAATTGGTTTGAGCTAAGTATTTCTGAACTCTGGTAAAGTAAATGAATATTTAAAGCTCCGTTGGGGCCAGGATGACAAGCACTAGCCAGAAAAATAGGATTTTGTTTTACCAGAAAGTGAAGGCTTTAACATGACACGATGTAGCACCGGGATCTGTCAGGCAGCCAAAAGTCTGAACTGGGCAGTGGGGGGGAAACCTGATATTGTACGTTTTTTTTCTCTTGCCAGAAACTCAGTTTGGTTTTCTGTTCTCCAACAAATGTTTCTTATGTTTTTGTTTTTGGTTGTTCTTTTTTTTTTT
>VZRE01001327.1:0-62992 GCA_013396775.1 Cephalopterus ornatus
CCCTGTGCTTGCAAACTTTTCCTCAACATGAAAGTGTTAAGGGATTTGGATATGTCCAGTTTTCTCACTAGACAGAAATTGCTCTTTTGGTCAGCTATGTTCATAAGTACTATTGAAGCTGTTTGCATAAAGACATTTCTGCTTATAGATTGTTGAAAACCCAATAATTTTGCCTACTCATGATATTTTGTTTGGTTATGCAATATGCTGCTTTTTTTCTGATTATAAACAGAACCAGATAATAATGAAAACAAATAACGTGTTTCTGGTTGAAATTTCAGATAAGCTAATATGTTCTAAAATGCTTGAAATGACATCTTTGTAAATATGTGATGGCTCTTTGATAAGGAAATTTTGCTGTCTGATCATTCAGGAGGCACTCTGACAGACACACACACACCCTCTGAGACTGTCACTGCTGGGATTGATGCCCTTCACAGAATGTCACTTTAGTGAACCCATGGGTGCCCCACCTGACTTCCCACACATCTCACTCACACACAGTCAGAGCAGGTTTCCTTACCAGCTTGACCCCAAGTTTCCCATAGCAGAGTCTCAAACCTCTGGTTCCTTTAAGTAATTTTATCATGGTGTGGCAACAGCTTGAGCTGGTGCCTCTGAGGAAGAACCATGAGCAAAGGAAACCTTGGGTTTTTATACCCTTACAGTCTATGTGCATAAAAGTCTGAGTTCTTTCAGCTGAGTGTTCTGCTCCTACCATGCCTCTGAGTGTCCATTCGCCTGGCTGTACCACAGATCCTCATGCCTTTTGTTGTTCAAAGGGCCAGTGCCGGATCACAACCTCTTGCTTTGGGCTCTTGCTGCCCAAAGCTCAATCTGCAGCTGGCACTGCAGCTGCACACTGAGCTAGCTGCACCATATGTATTCCTCAACACTTCAAATATTTGGGAAAAACAAAATTAAAATCCCACAAGAATCTCAGTTTGTTCCTTTCTTTCATAAATGGCTAGATTTACGAGAGGATTTAGTCACCAGATTACCTTGGCTTCCACTATACCCAATGGAGGGACAGAGGCTTATCCAAAAGGAAGATAAGGCAGCTTTGGATGTACTTGTGCATTTGGAAAGACAGTGGAAGGATTCTAAGGGTATGTCTGCATTGCCAAATGAAAGAAACCTTGGAAGTGAGCTTGGGCACTGAGCCCCAGTCATCCACAGTGCTGAAGAGTCAGCTTGCTCTCCAGTGCTGTTTTAGACATTCCTCAGAGGTTGTCTCTAGGGCAAACCTGCTATAAAGTGGGGCTTAGATTTGTGCAATGAGGACAAAGGCCCATGTGGACCTCAGACCCCAGTTCAGGCACTTGGCCTTCCTTCAGACACAAAACTGTACAGAACAGGTAGGAATCTGACCGTGAAATGTTGCAAAACTCAATGCTTTTTGAAAATCCAGCCCCACATACAATAAATCCCTACTTGGGCTGTATCAACAATTCACCTTTTGTCTTCTAATCAAATTTTTCAGAGTATTTGTCTAATTTGTCATGTTGTACAGACCTAGACTATTCATGAAAAACTCAACTGACAACAGTGTCCTTTAATTTTCAGTGTCTCAAATTTTTGGAGGACTGGCTAGAGACCAAGAATTTAAAGGAATCTGCAATCAAAGTCAAGGGGAATTGCAAATACGTATGACATTTAAAAGCTTTTCTTGGGAAGTAACATGTTAGATGGACATGAGGGGAAGGCACCTATGTTTAAAATGCTCAAATTTTTAAAATCTTGGAAGACTTTGGCTACAAAAGCCCACGACAAAGGAGAATGAGAATGGTGATTCAGAAATCCATCTCCAGCTCAGTGAGACAAAGTGACAATGATCCTAGTCTTTTAGGTTTTCTATTGCCTGACCATCCCTTGAGAAGCGAGTGGTCTTTGACAGTATTTGAGATCAGACTCTCCTTTCATTCTTTAGTCAATCAAATTAGTCGCAGTTCTGCTTCAACACAACAAAGTTGCTGTGTGGTTTCAACTCAAATTGTTTTGAATTTGATTTTGCTGTTCCTTGGACTGGTCCCCTGAACCCTTCCCTTTATCACTTCTTCTTATGCTCCCTTCTCTCTTGTTGTCATGTGCAATCATGTTACAGCAGTTAGTAGGCACTGGCCTGGCAGTCATTATAAATTGCAAATGCTTCTTATGCTTGACAATTACATGCTGGTTAAGGCAAACCATGCAGGACTGTGTGACAAACCCGTAACATCTTTGTCCTTCCCCATCATATCATTAGAATGTATATATTCACAGAGCATGGTGTGTTGTTGGCTGGAAGTCTGAACAACAAACCATAAATAGGATAATGGCTTTCCTCAGTACAATATCATTATTCAAAAAACAAAACCTCACTTGTTTTTGAGGACCTTTTTGGTTTCTCTAAATTTCTCCATGGATATGGCTTTCTACTAGGCATTGATGACAGAGGTGCGTATTTGTTGTCATCTTAACCACTAAAAACCCTGTGCCCTGTCTGCGGTACATGACATCCTCCCTGTGTCTCCTGTTACGTTCTCCGCCCTGCACTGCAGTCCTGGCACTCTGTCAGGAGGACAGGCAGTTGCCTGGCAGGTCATCTCCTCTCTGCTCGGGCAAGTTGTTTAAGCTCTATAAGGGTGCTTTGTAAATAAAAACAAACCCTGTTACCTTGAGGCATGAAGAATGAATATCTGTTACTTATTAGCATATTTTGAGTCCAACAAATTAAACATATGATGTAACCAGGCATCTGCTAATTCCAGGGCTAAATGTAGGATGATTTTTAAACTCACTTAACAGGGAGATAGTGAAGAAGTTACTCAGCTTATTAAGATGGAAGACGCAGGCCATGGAAGTCTTGGTGCAGATGCATTCCCATACTTTCATTGGCACAAAGTATTTTAGACTTTGTATACACTGGAAGAGGCGTGTCTCAACCAGGTAAGAAGAATTATAACAAAAACTTTTTCATTAATTTCGTAAGTTTTAATGATACTCAGCTTTTTCAATATTCATTTTATAGATAGTTACTCGGTATATTATGGGGCTCCTGCCTTCTTCGTCTGGAGTGGAAGACCTTGCTTCAACCTTCAAGCTTCAACCTTTGACTTCACAGCCTGTGACTGAGTTCGTGCACTTACCTGAGCCTCAATGTACTTGCCCTCCTTTCTCAGTGCATGCTTGGGAACCAAAAAATTTTGTCTTTGAGTATCACACCTTTACTGAACAGAAGACTAATGGTATTACAGAGTATATTGCCTGTGATTCCCACGTGCGGTTAGTTACTTGAATTAAAAAAAAAAAACAACAAACATATAGGGAAAGATGCATCTCTTTTGGGTGGAGCTTTGTAGTAGTTCTTGAGCCTTTTTTTCATCACTAGTTATTGGCAATTTAGAAATCAAAAGATAAAGCTTAAAAAAACCCACCTGGACTCTCCCTACTAGGAAGACTGGTACCAGTTAGCACATACTGTGCATGCACTGGAGGGTGATGTGGACAAGGGACTGTTCCTAACAGACGGTATGAAAGAAGCAGTGCCATTGTGGGATGGAAGACTTAATATGTGCAGAGATGAGTTTTGCTGTGCCTCTTGTCTTCAGGCTGACAGAACTAGTAGAGATGTACCTAGGCATACAGTCATTTAGTGAAATGTTCAGGAGAAAAGGTTTCTTTACTATCATGGGCTGTAAATATTTCCTATCACGGCCCTTACACAGTGTTCACATTTTGAAAGAATATCCGTTTTGGTTTTACCTTCATCAGAACATTTTAGAGAGTTCTTTAATCAGATACTATGTTGGAAATACTCTTGTTTGTAAGAAAAAAATATTCAGGAACATTTTAAACAACCCTATTTTAAGGATGATGTTTAGAGGAGAATGGCACAGGTCTGACCTGTGGATTATCCAAGTGCTTCTGGAGGAATTAAATGTTAATATCCCTTGCTTTTATCATTGTTTTTCAGTAACAAAAGTTAAACTTGCTTCATCATAAAAACCCTGATCCTCACTCTTTTCTGCCACTAGCGTTGCTGGTTCCTGATGGTGGGCAGACATCCTGTTTTCTTGCTGACAAATACTGTGACAAAAGATGAGCCTACTGTGCCAGATTGAAGAGCACATGCATTTGCTCATCTGCAGAGATGAAAGAAGTAAACTGTTGACACAGGCAAAATGAATCATGCATAGGAATGATTTTTTTTTTTAATTGCAATCTTCTACAGTGTTTAGTCCCACAGAAGAGAATTAAAAAACACTTGGATGATATGCAGAAAACACCATTCACTCAGGCAGCAATTGGAGTCAAAAACTGGCTGGGGCACATGAGAGGGAGGAAAAGAGAGAAAGATGTTCTCAGCCCCAAAAATGATTGATCGCATGTGGCTATGGGGGCAGCTGACATGAAAGGCAACAAATGCAAAAGCAAAGACAATTGCATGGCTCAGAAGAAAGACAATTGGTGAAAACCTCATGCATCCCAGAAGGCAGTGAGGACATCAGAGGGAATTGCAATGAGGTGTGGGAACCCTGAGAGAAGCAAATAGACGGGGAGGCCTTTGTTTTGTCCTGTCTTGGTCTTCTGCAAGGAGAAAATATTTTCACAAGCCTCGGCAAAGCCAGCAGTATTATTGGCTCTGCATGTGAAGAGATGACTGAGAGCCTCAAGGGTTTGCACAGTGGGTGCATTCAGATTGGGTGTGCTATTTGAACCCAGGAAAGCTGTAAAGTTGGGGTTTCATGGTCAGTGTTTGCTCCTGGCACACTGCACCCGCCAGACCCACCTTGGCATCCCCTGAACCCCCTCTTATGCTGGTGTTGGGTTTTGTGGCCCCATGGCAAACATAGCTTGAAAGAACCCAATTAGCCACGGCAGAGTATACATACAGACTGGTTTGACCTAGATGTGCAGCATTTAGTGCTGACCTGGTGCTCCCACAGAGATGATGGGCTGGGGGGTTCCATGAAGATGGAAGGCTTTCAGTTGCTGGGGAGGGAGTGAAGTTTCCAAAGAGAAACTTTTGGCTAATATAGGCCTCCAGTAATACAGCAAAGGCAGACTGGTAAATTTTTTTTCTGAAAACTTTCAAGTTGGTATTTTTAAGGCCAGGCATGCACTCTTAGCCCTTGTGTATCAGAGTGAGCTGCCAGTAAAACACAGTTCTCAAGACAGATAGCCCATTTGTGACATTGAGGTCCATTTGGAGCATAAAGTGAAAAAGTGCTGGACAGGGTGCTAGGTTATTATTTTCCTTGAGGCTTTGAATGGCAAACTGGGGATTTATAGTTCTGTATATTCAGTCAGCACTTTTCTTGGAGGCAGCTGTCAATAAACCAGATGTATGGAAGACATGCTCTTCTTATATTATAACACATCCTGCCTGTGCCAGGATAACTCCATGCCAAAGCAGCTGTAGGCAGGCTCTAGCAGTTCAGAGGATGAACTCTGCATCCTCTCTGAACTCTGCAATGCTGCATCCGGAAGGTGGGATGCACAAGAGTTCTTTGACATGAACAAACACCAGCCACCTCATGCTCAATTTCTAGGTATCTTAATTCCTACCCTAGCCGCCCACTCTATCCCACCCCGCCTTTGCTTGAAACTAGCCTTGGTTTTTTTGATTGTTTAATTTAATTTTTGATCACCTGTGCCCCTACAATCTCTCTGCCCCCTTTTAATGCAGATTGCACATGAAGACCCAGCTATGACACTTTGTAGTGGTTTTGATTTTAGACCCTCCTTGGTAACCAGGTTGTAAACTGAGGAAGTAGTCATCCTCCCAGTATTCCATACGATTTTCTACGTAAACCAGGGTATAAATAAGAAGGGGGAGAAGCCTCTTGCTCTCTTTTCTTTCCGGTGGACACGGGAACAGGTTCTCTGCTATTGGCTCTGCTCATGTGGAGGAGTGAGGCCCAGTGAGGCCTTGTGGACCTTGAGAAGCGGAGAGTGCCGGCGGTCGCTTGGTGCAGTTCTGCTATCTCAAAGAGAGTAGTAAGATTTTCTCTTGTTAGTTTTTTTTATTGGTTACTCCTGGGTTTTTATTGTGTATATCTGTTTTGGGTTTTTTTTCCTTCCCTCTCCCTTTTCCCTTTGGGGCAGGGGGAGGTGTTCGGGGTCCCTTCTCCTGTGTACATAATATTCTAATTGTATATAAATGTAAATACATGTGTATATTTTTGTGCAGCTTTAGTCTGCTCATTTCGGCATTTCAGTAACTTTTCCCTTCTCCCTTTCCATTGTGTTCATAGAGAGGGTGGGGGGAGGAAAGACTGCAAACTGTAAGGTTTGAGTATTCGGCAAAAAAGTCAGATCCAAAACCATTACACACTTTTACTGGGCAGATGTAAGAGAGTTGCTAAGTTCACTCTCGTGAGTAAAATGGGAAGTGCCTGCTGTTTGTGTTTTAAGAGGTAAGCAACCATAAGGTTACTGTTATTACTAGGCAGTACTGCATTCTGAAGACAAGTCAGATGGTCAAAGCAATCATAACCTTGAGGAACATTACGGATCAGTCCCCAACACTGTTGTCCTACAAATCGCCTTCATTGTTATTCCACAACAGAGGTAGGTTGGGTCTATGCTCATCTTTCTGATCCCTATCCTGCATTGTTTCTGTCACCCACTCATTCTGGCTGATGCTCCCACTAAGAGGCTTGGACATTTGGCAGGGAGATGGGAAGTTTTCACTGTAGCTTCAGTTTCTTACCTTTTCCCACCTCCCAATCCCTGTCTGTTCTCAATGGGTTTGCCACGAGTTTGCCCTCCTCAGCCACTGTGTGTGGCCTGAATGGGTTTACATTTCTCAATAACACACTAGAAGGACTGTTTCTGAGCATTTTCAGACAGTATATCAGAGCCTTGGGAGTCATGTTGACCTGACTTATTTGAAGAATGGTGAGGATAAAGGACCTTTACTCACCACACAAACTATGAAAATTTCCTTTTAATGTGTTTGTCCACATCCCACAGGTGCTGCTTCACAGCCTTTTCCTCTGGAGTCTGACAGACCAGACTTCAGCCAACCACTGAGATGTCCCAAGCTGGGAAATGGTGACTTTTGACCAAACAAATAAATAAACCAAGTCAGTGTATGCAAGGCTACGTTGAGGTGGTTTTTTTTGGTGTGAGCTAGGTGGTCACAAATCAATGATGTTTTAGTGGCAGCTCAGTATTAATCTGCTTGAACAGTTGCTGTCCCGGGAAGGAGCTGTAGCTTCAGTTTCTTACCTTTTCCCACCTCCCAATCCTCGTCTGTTTTCAATGGGTGGCCACTCTATCTGGATCACAAGGGATATAAAGCGGTGATTGCTTCTCTTAAGAAAGTCACTGAGCTCCACTACACAGTACTGTGAATGGGGAACTCCACTGAAGTATAGCTGGGCCAGGAATCGCTGCTGAGAGAGAAGAGTCCAAGCTTGAACTTTGCTTCCACATAAGCTTATTTGGATTACATTGGTGTTCATCTGCCAAATTTTAAGCCACTGAAGGTTTTCTGTCTTGACATTTTCTCTCTCCCTGTGATTCCGAAAAATCCCGGTATGAAGAACTGCTCAGAGACTTTGGGTCTTTGGAGCAGCAAGGTATTTATTGCAGCGCTGGGAGCAAGTGTGATTTGCATCACCCAAAAAAACTTGCTCAAAGGTGTCACACAACATCAGGGTTTTTATACAATTTTCATACATGATTATTATACATATTCAGATGATTGCAACATCTATCTATACATATTAATGATAGGCGGAGTATAGGTGGAGTGTAGGCGGAGCCTAGGGCGGTGCTTTTCTTGGCCCTCAATTTTGGGGGTACATCCGGCCTTCAGCCTCGAATCTGGGGTCTTCTTCTCATCTTCCTCGGTCTGACCTACCTACCTTCCCATTGTTCTTGCCCCGCTCACTGAAGCTTGGAGAAAGCCTTGGCTCCAGGCCTACTTCTCCTATTCAGTTGTCTACTTTCTCTTGCCTTATCCTAATTTATTACCTCTAGTCTTATTGTATACTGTTACGAACATTTTCTAAGCTTTGGTCCAGTAGGCAGAACAGAACGAATCTTAGTAGCACAGGCACAGTAGATGCTAGGGGAGGGGGCCTAGCCTAGTTAACTCTTTTAGGCCTGATTCTGGTTTCACCTGGACATGCAAATCAGTGTAGCTATCAACATTTTCCCTAAGTAAGTGTTTAAAACTACCTTCACATATAAATAGTCACGAAGACTCAGCCTATGACATTTCAGTTTGATACTGTTTCTCTTTACTTGTTTACCACATGTTCTTGTAGTCAGATTTTTCTCAGTAAAGATATTTAAAGCAAGGTGGTGCCAAATAATAACAACTGCAACAACAACAATCAAACAAACAAAAGGCCTTCTGATTAAATTCCCAGAACTTTGATGGAGAAAAAGGGCTATTTGGTGCCAAGCATTGAGGGGCTGCCAAGGCTTAATGAATTTGCTGTGGTTGTTGTAACCTAGCAGACAGTTGTCACCCCAACTGTAGCACACTGCTACGTGTCCAGATCCATTCCTAGTTTGCCCGTAATATTGTATGCACAGTGCTGTGTTTGATGCATGGTGTGATCCTGGCCTAGTCACGTAACTATATATCTGTGACAGGAATCACTCAGTTTTAAAAGATCCGATTGTTTCATTTAAGACCCCTTGTCCAAATGACTCAGAAGCTGCCATGAAAAGCCATTGGGAAAGATAGGGCATGGGCACATCTGTACTTTCTCTGATTTTACCTTCCCAAAGTTGGATATCCAAGAACTGATGCCATCAAACTTTTGTGCAGTTGAGTCTTCATCTCTCTTCATAGATTTCATGTTAGCAGATCTCAGTCATCTTCTTCACCACTGATTTCCTTTATGGTCAATTAATATCTATGGAGATATTAATCTCCATGACATGAAAAGGAGGTCAGAAGAATAGGGTGGATTATGGTAATAGGAGGAGCAGTCAAATGCTTACTGCTACATGGATCTGATGTAAAGCTGGGTGAGATGCAAGGCACAGCCAGTGTCAATATTTCCATTACTGAAAGCAAGCGAGAAAGCAGAGGATACTTTGTGCAGTGTTATAAACACTGACTTGTTTCTTGGGTTTATTTCTGTTGTGCAGACATGATGTGCTTGCAAAATGCCACTTCTCTTCTGAATGGCAATATCTGGTTGATAAATGTTGATATGATCTGTGAATCTTGTTTCAACAGCCCTGCAGATACTACCCATCCCTTGCAGATGTTTTCAATAAAATTCGTTCTCCTGGCTAAATGAAACACACTAAACGTCCTAACATTTTTAGCTGCTCTTCTCTTAAATTTCAGTTCTTGTTTCTTGGAACAGGTTTGTAAAGCCTCCCTTGGACTGTCTTACAGAATTGAAAAACTGAAAGTTAGCTGATGTTGGCTTGGTTTAATTAAAAAAGTTCTAGCTGATTTTGTATACTCAGTGAGTACATCCTAGTCAAACCAAACTATACAGGACTGTATGACAAACCCACAAAGATGGCCCAACCTGTTACAGCATTGCAACCTGTATTTCACAATAAATAGTACTGTGTCTGCTCTGACCCTGAAAAACAAACCATAAATAAGATAATGGATTTCCTCAGTGCAACATGATTACAGAAACAAAACCTCTGTTATTTTGAGACCTTTTAGTTTCTCTAAATTAAGTCATAGGTACTTTGGTCTTTTGATTGTCATTTTCTGCTAAGAACTGATGACAGAGGTGTGTATTTTAACCATCAAAAACTCCCTCTTTGTGGTAGATCACATCCTCCCTAAGTTTTCTCTTAGTAGGTCTGCCCCACAATGCACACACAGCTCATCTTTCTGTGTACAGGCAGGAAGAGGAATGACAAATTACTTTCTTCGGCTTCTTGATGCATTTGGGAAATGGGCTACAAAATCATACCCCATGGGGAAAGAAGAACCTCATCCCTTCTTATCTATTTCACCAAGGGGGAAACAGTCATCACCTCTTTAGTTTCCTCCTCCTCCCTACCCAGGGTTCACCAGCAGAAACCCATGATTTCACCTTATCTGGGGATTAAGCCTTAGAAAAAAGGAGACCTCCACACTTGGAAGATATTAAAAAACAGAAATAAGAAAGATGAGGACAAACGTTTTAGCAGAGCCTGTTGAGATAGGGCAAGGGTTAATGGTTTTAATGAAAAAGAAGGTCAATTTAGGCGAGATATAAGGAAGAAATGTTTTATGATGAGGGTGGTGAGACATTGAAACTTGTTGCTCACATGTTCTATCATTGGGAATGATAGAAATAGAATTTGAATAGAACAGAGCAGAGTAGAATAGAATAGAATAGAATAGAATAGAATAGAATAGAATAGTTCAGTTTGTTCAGTTGGAAGGGACCTACAACAATCATCTAGTCCAACCGCCTGACCAATTCAGGGCTGACCAAAAGTTGAAGCATATTATTAAGGGCATTGTCAAAATGCTTCTTAAACAAAGACAATCTTTGGCTTATCGACCACCTTGTTAGGAAGCCTGTTCCAGCGTTTGATTACTCTCTTGGTAAAGAAATGCTTCCTAATGTGCAGTCTAAACCTCCCCTAATGCAGCCTTCAAACATTACCACATATTCTATTACTGAATCCCAGGCAGAAGAGTTCAGCATCTCCCTCTCCCCTTCCCCTCCTCAGGAAGCTGTAGAGAGCAACGAGGTTACACCTCAGCATCCTTCTCTCCAAACCAGACAAGCCCAAATACTCATAGCAGCTCACCACAGGACATACCTTCCAGCCCTTTGATCAACTTCGTTGCCCTCCTCTGAATGCATTCAAGTGCCTTCATGTCCTTCTTAAGTTGTGGGGCCCAAAACTAAACACAGTACTCCAGGTGAGGCTGCACCAATGCAGAATCCAGTGGAATAATCGCCTTCCTTGACCAGCTGGTGATGCTGTGTTTGATGCACCTCAGGATATGGTTTGGTCTTGGCTACCAAGGCACACTTCTGCCTCACACTGCACCTGATGGCAACCAGCACTCCCAGATCCCTTTTCACAGGGCTGCTCTCTGGCAAAGTGTTCAAGGTCAGATTGGACAGGGTTCTGAACAACTTCACTGAGTGGAAGGTGTCCATGTCCATGGTGGGGGCACTGGAATTAGATGATCTTTAAAGGTTCCTACCGACCCCAACCATTCTGTGATTCTATAATTCTATGAACCCTGATCATGTCAACAAATGTGTAGCAACTGGTTGGATTGATTTCTTCACCTGCATGGGGTCTGGAGCCTTAAATCTATTCCAAAGGGCCAGCTTCTCTCCTGGCAGCCATGCTGGCCAGGCACTTTCATCCTACATTCTTCATCCTGCTTTCTTTCATTCTGGTGCTAGAGGTAGGACTGATAAGTCAGAAAATGGGCCCCTGCTTTCACACCTGCTCTTTGCTGTGTTAAAGCCATGAGCCTGCCTGCAGTGCTGCTCTCCTAGCACCCTAGTGTAGGAAAGAGTAGAGAGGACAGATCTAACTCTGTAGTTTCCTAAACTATTGATTTGTCAGAATCACCCTATCCTCTGAATACATACAGGGTGGTATACTGGAGTCCCTGCTGCCTGTGGCCAAGGGATGATCTGCTTGCTGTGCTGGTGGAACCGCATCTCTTGTTGTGTCCCAGATGGATCCTGGTGCCTGTGGGCTGCTCAGCAGTTCTCTGTTATAGCCTTGTCTGTCTGAGAGGTGAAAACCCCTCACTTTGCCTTTTGACACACAAGGGTTAGAGAGAGCAGTGCCTCTCTGGCTCAGCCTCCTCAGTCCGGGAAGAGGCATTCAGTCAGCCAGCCATTCAGGTCATGGAGTAACGCTCTGGCAAAGTTTTTAATGAGCAAAAACTTGACAAATTGCTGTTGCAAAAACTTGAATTGGCTCTATTGTAGGTTGGAGTCATCTGCTGAAGGCAGCAAGAAGGGAAAATTTTTTCCTTTTTTATCGTCAAGCTGCTGCCTGCAGAATGTGAGACTTCTAACTAGTGTGCTGACTCTGGCAACAAGTCAGCCCCAGTGCCTGCATAGCTGTTGGCAGAGAGCAACTGGGCTCACAAGTGTTCAAAATATTTTCTTTTTCTCTCCTCATCATGATTTTCCTTTTTTACCCAGGAGAAAGAGATTTGTTGGTAACCTCTAAAGATATAATAGTGTCACGTTTCATTTGAGATCAGGGCATGCAAGCCATTTACTCCATTTAAAGTTAATGTATTCCAAGATCTATGAAGTACTGTATATATTATAATTGCCTTCAACAAATATGTTAGTGAAATTGCAGTGTTTCAGGGTGAACCATATAATCAGCCTTCTTGAAAGTTTTGGAGACAGGAGTTAATAATGGGTTATCTTCTCAATTATGCTATGATAGACCATTTCCTATCTGGAAATAGGTCATGTCAAATAGTAGCAGGAGTTATATTTTTGCTATTATTTGTAACATTCAGTAGCTGCTATCAAAACAGGACCTCATTTTGCTGTGTGTATCGTACACGTGAGAAGCAAAAGCAGCCCACAGCCTATAAACTTTGCTAAAATTAAGATACAGTAGTGAATGGACCAAATAGTTTGTAGCAGATTAAATGTAACAGAAATAATAGCTAGAAAACTATTGCTATGAATGCTGACTACATGTGCAAAGCAGTTTTTCAGCTGCTTGTCCACTTGCCAACAGCTAAGTGATCTGGTGGTACTAGAGCAGACATACAATTGCAGAACACACACATGTCCTAACTATTGGCCGTGGCTGGCAGAAAGGTCCACCACCCTTTGAAAACTTTGTCGGATGCACTTTATTTTTCTGCATATATGAAGGACTGGCTTGAAGAGACCCTTGCACTACCTAGGCCTTAAAGGGGCAACAATATACTGAAATGCTTTTAAGACTGGGATAATGTCTTTGGGTGGGGTTTCTGCAAGTGTCCTTGTTGATCAGAGGGCAAGTCAAGAGCTATAGGGCTCAATGCTGCTTTTACAAGTCCAAACCTGCACTTATGACACCGAGTCAGGATACACTCAATTAGGATCTGTGACAATTCTTCCACATTTCTCAGAAATGTGACCCCCATGACCAATCAGCCTACAGGCTTTCCTGATAAATTTGAACTTGGCTGCTAGGAGATGAGCTCAGGCTACCTAAAGGTGTTAGGAATATTTTTTTTTGGCATGTGAAGAAGAAAGTGCGCTGCTCACAGTGGTAGAACAGGGTATTGCTCTTACTTCTTTTCCTCCGAGTTCTTTTTTTTTTTAAATATTCTTAAAAAAAAAATTTCAAGTGACTCAAAATTCTCAAATTAATACAAAGTCATTGTGTTTAAACTGTGCTTCAGCTTTGACAAATGATGCTATAAAACCACCAATGTGCAGTCCCTTGTTAAAAGTGTCTTTCTGACTCAATGTCATACACTCCCTCAGAAACACTTTTATATGTAATGCAGACAAGGGCAAGCATGCACTCTCACAAAGTCATCCATACAGACATAAGGAGCAGAAGTGCTGTTCTCAGAAAAGTTTGCCACCTCATGTCACTGTAACTACCTTCTAATACAGGACACACTGGTACAGAAGGCATATTCCCTTGAACATCCTTGCATTGCTTAGATAGTTTCTAATGTTAGAAATACAGAAGTATAAATCAAATTGGAATATAAACCCAAACGCTGATATAGTAAGAGAGAAGTTCCCCACCACCTACTAATGAGTCAGACTTCATTGTTTCTAAAAAGCTTTGAGCATGCCATCAGTTAACCACAGCCAGCCACCTTGAATAAGAGCATTTCCTATTGTCTTCCTGAACCAATATAGGTTAAACTACATCCTCAGAAATCGGCAAATGCAGCAAAGAGCTGATATCACCATAGAAACAGAGGTACAGTTCCACATTGAGGACCTCTTTACTTTAAGTACAGCCTAAAGGAGAAGTCAAGCTGCTAGAGAAGTACACTGCTGCTTGACTTCGTAATCTGTGCTATTATTGCCCTTCATATTCTGTTGAGGGTAATCATTCCCTCCAGTAATGTAAGCAAACTAGTGAGCATTTTTTTCAAAGACAATACTGAACAGGAAACAAATAGAGAAAACCACTACACATTAATTCATCGTAGTAAAAATATAATGCAAAGTAGGCTACTTGTGGCTTTGTGCAATTCAGGGTTTTCTGATGTGCTCTGACATCTTGGTATGTGAATGAGGTTTTCTGATGCAAGTAAGTGCAATTTCCTAGCTTGATGTTGATGTCTTTTAATAGAAGGTGAAGAATAGTAAAAAGTCATTCACAAGCATCAGAGGTCACTCTCTTCAGGAAATTCCGGTGTGGAATACAATAGATTTTTCCTGTACACGTTGATATTTTATCAAAAGTCAATGTTCACTTATAAAGAAAGATTTTTTTAATTCAGCAAAATATGATCCTTTCCACTTCATTGTATCTGATATCCCCAATTTGTCTTTTATAATGGATCTTTTTTAAACCACAAGATCCCAGAAAACTGAAAGGGCCAGCTCATGGTTCTAAAAGTTTGAAATACATTTTTTCCCTATTAAGAGAACTTCACTTTTCCTGAAGCACCTCTGTCTTTCCTGGTTCAGAAATATTTCCAGCTGGAACACTTGAGGGTTTGTCTGAACAGCAGCTGGCACGCAGGTGTTTCAGTAATGTAAGATGAAATTGCTGTTTAGGCATCCTCAGCCTTGTCATTATGCTGTTGCTGCCTTCAGATATTCAGAGATCAGCCTTAAAATCCAGGATACGAGAAGTCAAGGAGCGAATGCATCCTGCTGTTGTTCTGCCTGCCTAGGGATTGCTAGGCAAACATCTCCACGCAGGTCCAGCCATTCCACCCGCTCTCTAGGAAAGATCTTTTTCATGGTTAGTAATTAAGACCGTAAATCTGTCATTTATTCCTGCACTGCTCTTTCACTCAGCTGTCACTATTCAGCTGCTGTAGCAATTTGGTCCTGCTCTCTACAAATCATTCTGCTTGCTTCTTTCTGGAGCTCCATCCACTTTTCCCTTTCTTTCTTCACACATCTCTGTGTCCCTAAGTCCTGCTCTCTCTTGCCTAGCTGTTTGTCTGTCCCCTTTTTGTTCCTCTTTCCTTCCACCCAGTCAACACTTCTGGATCAAGCTAGCATCCAGCTGTGGTTTTCTGCTGACTTTTTCATCCTTGTTGGGAATGGACATAGGAAAGCGGGAAGTATTGTCCTAACCAAGACAGCGGGATAGGATTTCTTCTCATTGGAAACAAGCAGAGACAGAAACCCTCCTCAGAGGCGACTCTTTCAGTTATTCCTTCAAAGGCTTGGGAAAGCAGGCAGTGATCTTCCCCTGAACAGATGTACTCCAACACTGCAATTCATGGAAACCATTGACCATTGTGGATGAAAGTCACATATTCATAGGAATATTTTTGGATTTAAGACTATTAAAGGCTCTTTGAAAATTCCCATGTGAAGAGGGCTGCCAGAAAAATTTGCTGTGTGGCAACTTCTGAGGTTCCAATTGCTGTTTCCATTCTGCAGTCAAAGGAAAATGAAAGTCTTCATTAAAAATGGGAGGTGGTGGGATGCGCTCTAGAGACTGGCAGCTGATAGACAGCTCGGAATGAGGTGAACACAAGCTCAAGTGACTCCTCAGATTTAGTAATATCAGAACTTCACGGAGAAGGAACTAGACTGTGCCTCCCACAACGAGCTGGCAGTCACCTCCCCTCTCCCTCTACAGATGCAGGAAACTCCTAGGAAATAAGTTTTGCAGTAAATGTGAGTCTTGGAAATGCAGAGTAAAGTGTTAAGTCTATGGCAGCAATTATAAACTCAGTCCCTGTATCCACCAGAAGGATGGGGCACTATTTCTTGATGTATCCAGAAATACTGGGGAAAATGCAGGAAAGGGGTAAGCTACTGCCAAAACTTGTAAGTATTTTGCAAATCTTAAAAATTCATACCTTTTTAGCTTTATAACTCTAATCTTTCTATTAAGTAAATGCACTAAATCAAAGCTTTCACTTAAAAACACATTAAAAAGCTGCATGAAAAACCATTTTAAACTGTGAGCCCTAGGAGCCTGAAGGGTTGAATAAAGAGAACTTCAATGGATAGCTTTTAAGAATTTTGGAGTTCTTTCAAGACTATTGTAATTTTGGAGTCGCACCTTATGATTCTTGAATGTCTGAGGTTAACAGTAGTTATGGGTGCCTAGTGGAGGCCAGCTTTGCACTACAGCCACATGTCACTGGGTGGGTGGAAGATTGGCAAAGGAGCGAATAACTCCAGCTCGTGCATGAGGCGTATACAAGGCAGTGAAACAGTGAGAGAAAATGCCATTGGTAGCTGGTATGGGAAACTTCCTGGCAGTAAGAACTGTTATTTTGTTGTGATTTTGTCTGACATTAGCAGTGAGATGAACTGAGTGATCTAGGAGCATTTTGTTATCTCTTACTTCTAGGAACCCTGAGCCACAATGCCACTTGGACAGAATTCATGGACAGCTTTTCAAAACAAGCAGGCAAAACATGAATGTGCATCCAAAGGAAGCTTGGGCAAAGATGACTTTGTTTTTTTCTATTTCTTTTTGCTTACTGGTCAAAAGAAAAACATTTGAATAAATAAATAATTAGGCTTCAATTTAAATGTTTCATACACTACAATGTTAACATTTCATATGCCATACACCCTTTTCAGTTACTTAAAAACCCTACAAATTTCTCTGTACCTTTTCAAAAAAAAAGATGCCATTTAAAAATAGAGAAAACCCCAAACAATATGTTGTTTTCAAAGTGGTGGAGTTTCTGTCCGCTCTTCATCATTTTTCCCAGAGGTCACTGCTTTTTCAACTGCAGCTTAAACTAATGAAGAGATTTGATTCCTCTGCAGATGTATATTTGAAAGGAGAAGAGGTTTAAACACGCCCTAAGTGAGTATTTTCTGTGCTCTTACATATTTGTGTGTGCCCTTATGAAGGGGATGCAATTATTTTTAGAGTTTTTGCAAACCCTCCTTAGTCCTTTTTTTTTGCTACTATAACTGTTCTGTTGTTACGGTAAAAGTTGATGTTTTACAGCCTGAGCCTCAGAAATTTAAACAGTTAATGAAAAATAATGTCACTGAAATAACACAGATGTATTTAACATCCATGATAAAACTTTACTCCCATTGTCCATTGCTAGTAATGCAAACATGTACCTATAAAATTACTCACTGCCTTGCTCCTTAATTTTTCATTAAGCTAAAATTTGACCTAAGAATAAATAGAAGTGCTTGAATGTAATTCATCCATTTAGGCAACACAGCCCCACTAATATTGCATATTTAATTTCAAATGTTACATACCAACAGATCTATTCCATACTGCCCAATTTAAGCATGATGGACATTTTTTTTTTAGCTATACATTTATTAATTTTGAAAGCTATAGTGATGTGGCATTTATTGAAATAAACGTATTATCGCTGTACAGTATTTTCACTATACTTGAAAATATTAACACTTTTGGGACTTGAAATCTTTCTTGCTTAGTTAGAGAATTCAGACTCATGGGATTTTTGGGGCAGACTTTCCTGTGTTTGATAGTAATTTCTTGAATAGTGGTTTTCTTTCAAGCTCAGCAGTAAGTATTTGCACGGGCTTGTTTACATCTCTTGACTTCACATTGCAGCTGTAGTTTGTTGCCTTTGTCTGTATTTTCTTTGGCTTAGGAAAGGGGGACTATTGGGCTCTTATTTTTCTTTCTTATGATCATTGCCATTAAATGTTTGGAGCTCTCCATGCCTTGTCAAAGCAATTTTTGATTCAATTACAGATTTGATTCTCCTAAACATTTCACTGTAGTCTTGGGGAGCTATACTTTAGTTCCTTTTTAATGCATTAAAACATGTATCTTTTAATACTATTCTAACTGAATGTGTGGCTTATGTGGTGTTCTTGCATCTAGCAAACATAAATGAGAAATTTTATATACACATGCAGGAATGGCTTAGCTTTTCTTCTTATAGTGTTTATGTCAGCTTCATATGAAATATGTCTAGAAAATTCAAAGCATGCAAATTATCCAGATTAATTGCTTTCCTTTTGCGTTGACTGAGCATATTCCCATCGTATTTAGAATGAGCTTTACAGCATGTAGAGTATACTACTAGGAAACTGCTGTATGGAAAAGACATCTGTCATTTGGCAGAGGAAAGCACATGTTGCATCACGTGGGTTGGTGTAATTATAGTGTCTCTGGAGCTGTAGGCATTCAAGATGGCCACAAGCAAAACTTATGTAAGATGCTGCAGAGTGTAACACCCTCTGCCATGTACAAATTTAGGATTGTCTTTTCTTTTTTTCTTTTTTAATTTAAAACTAGAACAGAACATTGTTTCCTTCTTTTGGGGCACATTCCCCCAGATCTTTCTGTGAGTCATTCTGTAGGCTTGGAAAACTTCTGTTTTCTGATTTTTTTTTTTTTTTTCATTTCTTTTAACATTCACATAGTAGATACCAAAGGACAAAATACAGCTTGTGCAGAACGTGTGTGTGTTGTTAAACTAATCACAGGCATAGGCTGACTGCCTTTGTGGCCTCTTGCTTCTTTAGGGGTTCTGCACATGCAGTCACCTGATTCACATGTTGTGAAAGCAATTTTGTTAAATCAGCCATGCAATTTCCCTTGGTATTTTAACACGCTGCTGGAAAAGCCATGGTGATTTGTGAAAAAACATTGATTTTAAAAGGATCAGTATGATAATTTAGTGTAATCAATACTTACCATTCTCAAACTTTGCCTTTATGCTGCTTTCCTAAAAGTGTTTGGGTCCAATAGTACCTTACCTATACACCTTGCATATAATGGAGCAAGTCCCCAAGTCACTAGAAATTACTTGCTTGCTGTGGTCCTGCACCTTTGTCCACAGTCTGGATAACACTTAATTCTGTAGCTTTTGGCAGTGTGAATTATTCCTGTTTTGGAGTTACATGATTGTATTACCAATCTGAATGCCACAAATACATGGTTTGCTGCCTCTTCTCTTTGGAGTAACCTCATGCTTCCTACCAAAATTAGGCAGTTGATGTTTGACTCAAAAATCTCCTATTTTTTTAAAGAATTCAAACTCTGTGGATAGCTCTGCATTATTTATTTTTCTTCTATTGATTAATCCCTTCATTTGGTGTAATTTGGCAGATGAAGCTATCCAAGACAGGAACCAAAGGATTGTCATTAAAAAAGTCAAGCCAAGAGAGTTGAGGCTCTTACCTTAAAGGAAATTGTCTCCTCAGAGCTGTTCATCTAAATCCTGGAATAGAAATTGGAAATGGCTGCATTCATTCTGGCATCTGGAAAGGGACCACTACAAAATGCAGCAGTGAATTATATTCTAAAGCGTTTCAAAATAAGTGGTAATCAAGATCATAGAGAAAAGCAAAACTGAAGCTTCACAGTTGTTCCTAGGAGTTTTTTTTCTCAGTAGGATGAGTTCTTTCAGTTCTGATAAAAGGCTTCTTGTTTTGAAGACATCTCTTCATCATTTCTCTAGTCTTTTTGCAATGCATGTGCCTGTGTTCAGTTTGTGGTGGGGCTACAGGGATCACTTCTGTGAGGAGCTGTTGGCACCTTCTGCTACGTCTGACAGTGTCAACACCAGGTGGGTCCAAGATGGACCCACTGCTGACCAAGTCTGAGCCCATCAGCAACAGTGGCAGTGACTCTAGGACAACAATTAAAAGAGGAAAAATTGCTGCACAGCAGCAGCTGGAGACAGGAGTGAGAATATGTGAGAGAAACAGCTCTGCAGACACACACATGTCAGTGAAGAAGGAAGTGCTCCAGAAATGGGAGCAGAGATTCCCCTGCAGACTGTGGTGCAGATCATGGTGAGGCAGCTGTGCCCCTGCAGCACAGGAGGTCCACAGGGGAGCAGAGATCCACCTGCAGCCTGTGGAGGATCCCGTGCTGGACGAGGTGGATGCCCCAGGGAAGCTGCGACCCCATGGGAAGCCCATGCTGGAGCAGAATGCTTGAAGGACCTGTGGCCCTATGGAAAGAAGAGCCCATGATGGAGCAGGTTTGCTAGCAGGATTTGAGACCCCATGGAGGACCTGGGCTGGAATAGTCTGTTCCTGAGGTACTGTGCCGCATGGAAGGGACTCATGCTGCAGCAGTTCGTGCAGAACTGTAGCCCATGGGAAGGATGAACAGAGGAGATTTTGGAGGACTGTTTCCTGTGGGAGGGACCTACACTAGAGGAGGGGCAGAATGTGAGGAATCCTCCTCCTGAGGAGGAAGGACCAGTAGAGACAATGTGTGATGAAATGACCACAACACCATTCCCCTCCCCACTGTGCTACGGGGCAAGAGAAGGGAGAAAATTCAGACATGAAGTTGAGCCTGTGGAAAATGGTGGGGTGGGGGAGGCGTTTTAGTATTTTCTGTTATTTCTCATTACCCTATTCTGATTCAGTTGGTAATAAATTCAATTAATTTTCCCAAGTCAAGTTTCTTTTGCCTTTGATGGTAATTGCTGAATGCTCTCTCCCTGCCCTTATCATGACCCATGAGTGTCATATTTGTTATATTTTCTCTCTCATGTCCAGCTGAAGAGGGGAATGATGGAGTGGCTTTGGTGGCACCTGGCATCCTGCCAGGGTCAACCCATCACAGTCCATTAGCTGTGGAGATGACCCATCTTCTCTTGCCTTTGAAAAACCTTATTTTTCTTGACAAACGCATTTGGAGTAGCTGCAGGTGAGAAAGTTGTATCCTGGATAGCTACATGGCTGCATTTTAGTAAATGGAGAATATTTGTATCCGTGGATGACCTTACTCCATACTCACTTGTGGTTGTATGGATTTATGTGTCTATGTATGTAGACACTAAATCTTGAACAGAGACTCTAGGAGCACTTTGATGTTCCCAGATCCAGGTGTGCATCCAGCCACATCCTGACTACAGTTTTGGGTGAGATATTGCCTTTCCTGTTTCTCTTCCACCTTCTCATTTCCCAGATTGTTATTTTCCCCTTGGGAAAAGGAAATTTAGTGAGGTGAAGCCATTGAGGACTAATAGCATTTTCCATTTGATCCTGTGTCTGGAGTAATTTGGAATATTTTTGAGAAAAAAGATTATTCACATGGGAATGGAGGGTAACATAACACTTATCCTGTCTGGAAGGATAAAGAAAATATGTATTTTCAGTGGGTTTTTCTTGTGTTATTATTTTAGAAATCTGTGTGCCCCATTCTTGCTTTTTTTTTTGCCAATAATAATAATGCCATAGGTATTACAAGTTTATTTTTCTGTGCTGTAGATACTTGCCTATTATATCATAAATGTTATCCTCACTTAGAAATAAGTTTTAAATGAAGAAATGGAGAGTAGAACTTCAAAGAAGTTTCCAAGGACATGTTTGTGACTTTCTTTAATATCTTAATATATTTTCAAGAAAGGATAATATTCCTTAAGTATATCACTTTTTGCCATAAAGATTAAAAACAGGCTAAATGAGATAATTGTTTTATTTTTCTTTTCAAGTAAAAGATTTACAGAGTGAGGTTGGAAAATTGTGTGTAGGCCGATGTTTTATGTTGTAGCTGGTTATTACTCAGTGAGTCACTAAGTTTCCAGAGCTTGCCACACCTTAAGGTTAAACTGCCTCAAACCAAGCAGCAAACTGTTAGCAGAGGTGCTTTGAATGATTTTTTCTATTTTTTTAAATGTAAAAAGACATATATTTAAATGATGTGTAAAACTTTTCTGAGGCTACTCAAATCCTCTTTCCTTAGAAAGTCTTTTCTTCTTACTATTTGGTTTCTCTGATAGCATTAAGCATGACTGAAGAAATTATTTAATCGTCATAGTTACCAGTGTTTCCTAGGAAGAATTAGAGGACAGGAAAGAAGCCTGTATCCAATGGCATAGCATATCAAACTGTCTTTTTGGATTTTGGAAAGACGTGTCAGAAATCCACAGGGAACATTCAGTAAGCATGTGCCAAGACATGAAACAGAAGAAAGGGAATATGTAGAGTGGACATTGATCTTTTCAGTTTAATACTGATGCATCAGTGTCTGTCTGGCTGAACACTGCATGTGCTATTCAGAATGGATACTGAAACAGGCAGTTCTGGAAACCTTATCCTAAAAGAAATGCAATATCAAAATAACAATTAAATACCTAGGTATTCAATGTCATATGCTATCATATACTTTTTTTCAGCGGCAGTTTAATTCTGAAAATTGCCGGATGCTTCAGTAACCAACCATCACAGAATATGGGTTGGCTTAAAGTGTATGAGCCACTCCTCTGGGCTCTGAGCAAGACCAGAACTGTACTTTGTACAATTCAGCCTAGGCAGATGAAAAATGGGATTTGCTATTAAAATGTAATTGAGAAGTTAGGTTTGCACTCTCTCAGTGAATGATGGGAAAAGCTGGTGTCCTGTCTGGAATTCCAGACTAAAAAATTAAAGTCAAAGCACTGTCATAGTATAGGTACTCCAAAATTTTGATCCTTTTTTGTATATTTTTTATATTATACCTGAAATTAGGGTATAAAAAAAAATTTCCTATGGCCTTTCTGCAGTGACTTACCCTCCACTGCACCTGTGTGTGCCCACTAACTGAGGCATTCCAGCACTTGCACTGGCATCATACAGACTAGTTCTCCTCCTGTGCCTGAGTCACCTCCATTAGCAATATCTGCTCATGGCAAAAAGGTCATCTTTACTGACATAGTTTAAAAAATCCTTAAAATAATCCATAATTGAAATAATGTAATAGTCGAGATCACTAAGGAAATAAATGCTAAAACTACTTAGGCAGTGGCTGTGGGACTCAGTGTTTGAGGACACAGTTTTGAACAAAGTTTAATGCACTTCAAACAAATGCATCCACAAAAACTTGGCTGAATAATATTCTGAATTTGACTTTATGGGCATTTATTCCCTTATTCATATTCACTTTTTTTCGAGTACGTTAAAGAAAAGGTTTCATAGTAGAAGTGTTAACTGCATTTAGAGCCTACCAAACTGTGATAGTAGCCCTAGTCCACTCTGTATACTATTTCCTATTGTCTTCTTAAAGCTTTGATTTTAACTATGTTCTCCTGTGGTGGTTGTATTCTCAAATGTGAAGTTTATGGTATTTTCAAATGCAGTAGAAAACCCCCCAAATTTCCTTTCCCCATTATAAAACAATGTTTGCAAACTTTCCATTTAAAGTTACTTTGATAATAATAATAAAAAACCAAAACCAAAATTAAGTAAATAGATGTTGGGAATATAGTAAAATTAGGTGAAAATTGTATTAAATTTATCACAGGTGGGGAAGGGAATTCACAAGGCAAAAGTCTGTCACAGTAAAGAGAGGTAAAGACCACAATAATGGGTACCTAAGAAATGGCTAAAATATATATAGAGGGAGAAAGTGCAACACCTGCTTCCACCCACCCCTGGCCTTTTTTTTCCCTTTGTTTCCTGGGTATTGCCATGTTTTTTGCTTGGACTAGTGGGGTAATGGAATTTCAGAGGATTTTCAGAAGCTTTTCAGCAATTATTTAATTTATTTTATTGCCCATACACGGGTGTTGAATGTTAGTTATCACACTAGTTTCAAGTAGCTACACAGACATATACATAATATGGACTACTAAGTAGAACAATGAAAAAAAACATTTTTCCAAGCTACTTACCATGTTTCTTCTCTTTGCACAGTTAATGGTAGGCACTGACCATCTTTTCGCACCCAATACCGCACACCTTTGCACCGTACACCTGCAGATGCAGTTGAAAATGTTTTCTTTTTCTTCCCCACTTTTTGTCATTTTCAGTTGCTGCCAAACGTCATTTGCTGCTCCTTGAAGAACTCGTTCTGCAAATGGGAGAAGGGGTGATGATTTTTAATCATGAGCTAGTACTTAATTTTCTTTTTTTTTTTTTTAATAGATCTTCGATTTTTTTAAAATGAGCTTCTTGGGCATAGAGCAGTAGGAGGTTACTGAAGAGGAAGCTTATCTAGTCCTGTGGAAGGGTGCTATATGCAAGCACACAGTAACAACTTGTTTCGTAACTTGTTACATCTCACCCAAGGGTTTCCTTGGCGGTGTTCATAGAGCTAACACAGCTTTTCACAGGGACCCTGCAGATAGAATGCATGGCACTAGATTAGTGGAATGCCAAGTAAAACAGTGATGTCTTTGAAGAACATTGAAGAATGGATTCATTGAGTGGAAACATGTTTTAGCAGCTTTTCTCTCTGTGTGGATTTAAAGAATATTTTTAATAGCCCCTGCCAGGTCTGCAATCTTCTGCTAATGGCAGCTGATGCAAAGACTCCCAGAGCTGTTTACCACCATGTTGTACAGGGTGCTTCCTCTCTGTTGGCCTTGCCATGTTTGACTTGAGGATCTTTCAACAGAGGATGTATTAACAGGCAACTCATGCTATCACAGTCCCTCTACCTCTATTTCTATGGCACATTGCAAGGCCCACCGACTACATCTGTCAGGCAATAGTTGCAGAGACCTGTTGAATGGCTCAACTCATCACAACCAATGCCACTGAAGTTCAGAAAAGTCTGAGACTGTTGGAATGAAGTTTTCACACTGGAACCTTCCTTCTCATTAACAGCTACTTGCAAAAAGTGTTTGGGTTTTTAGGGCAGGATTTAGTTCTTGGCTGTAAACACTTCCTGGGTCTAAGAATTGACCTCCCAGACATGAGCAAGCTGCTGGTAGGATAAAGCGAGCTAGTCAGCGCCATCCACACCATCGGGAGGGCTGCTCAACTAGCCAGACCCAGGTGTCTGGTTTAGGGAGATCAGAATAACCCTCCAGACTCCTCTGCCCCTATTGACTAGTCTCCACCTACTATAACGGGAGCTGGATCA
The DNA here is from genome assembly GCA_013396775.1 of Cephalopterus ornatus. Lineage (NCBI taxonomy): Eukaryota > Metazoa > Chordata > Aves > Passeriformes > Cotingidae > Cephalopterus > Cephalopterus ornatus. Next base: position 24,853 of record VZRE01001327.1, read on the forward strand.
CATGAAGACACATTTAGAAAGTATATTTATGTGTCTAGAGTCTGGACCTGATTATCAAACACTTGTGGCTTTAGGGATTAGCCTGCCTAAACATAGATGCCCTGTGGTGTCTGAGACATCCAAGGTGGACTCAGCAGTAGGACACAAAGCCTACGGGGGAGCTGTGGGCCAGGAGATGGAGTCCAGGCAGCACTTTGCAGGCAACATCAAGTGCCTCTAAATATCCATGTGTGGGCAACAGATCTGAGCCTTTAGTGATAATTCACATTTACAGATACCTTCTAATCCCGTTTCTTCTGCTTAGTCTTCTGTTGGCCTTTTTTTTCCTTTTTTTTTTTCCAAATTTCCCATTGTCCTTGTGAAGTGGCTATGTATTCAGCAGTAAACCCAGGAATTTAGTGTGACCAACTATGAAGAGGAAGCTAAAACTTCATTTTTCCTGATGCAAATTTATTAGAGGCTCCATGAATGGCTAGTTCATGCCCCTCAAAATAGAAGAAGCTTTGCTTCACCTTTACTGCCTCCACAAGCCTTTCACGCCCAGATAAATCCAGAGAGAAAAAGACAATGGAGGAATGATAAGGCTTCAAAGGGAGGTTGCTCTGTAATACATACTGAGCCATAACTATTTACTCAGTTTGTTGTTTGAAAATAATTTTCTGATACACGTCTGAATCAATACTGGCCATGGAACTGGTTTTGAGAAACAGGCTGAGCCTTGCTTAAGTGGTTTAAGAAACCTCTCAGAAAAACTGACAAAAACATAAACAGCTGTGGAGTATCTCCCCCTCAATGACCTTTCATCTGGGACCCTGCAGCTGGGGATGGAAAAAATGTTTAATGGCAATGTGGCAACTACTCATATGCTTCCTGCTCTGCCATATGTCCCAGTTGCATCCTATATGATTTTCCACATGATGGGAGGAGCAGAGCAAATGATTTGATAATTTGTGGTCATTTCTGACATACCAAGAGTGCCAGAAGAAGATGTCTATGGTGGTGGGAAAGGGATGATGAGGTGTTATGTCACGGGAACAGCTGTAAATATCTCGCTTTGCCCTGAGAAGTTGGAGTGGTTCTTTCCGTTCTTTAAAAACTGTCTTAAGTAAAGGTACACCTACAGCAAGTGCTGTAAAAAGACTCAGAACACAAAATTTAACTGTTTGCTACCGGGATTAATACGTCTTCTGTTTGTGGTGGTGGACAGAGTGCCAGGGCTTTGTGAAAGACTGAGGTATGATTAGAAACATGACAGATCCATCAGTGACCACTCAAAAAGGTGGGTTAAGTTTGCTGCTGTATGACTGTTACCAACAGAAAGACTAAAAGCATGTTTATTTTTTTCATTCTTACAGTGCTTTTCCTTTTTTTCTGGTGTCCTTATTCTCTCACAGTTTAATATTCTGTTCACATAAAAAGCAGTAGGCACAGCCTGAAATTTTCTTTCTATAGGTGCTTTGCAGAAAACATTAGGGCTGAAAGAAGGACATGATTTCAACATTCACAATAGATTTTAGAATGGAAACATGAAAAGCTCACATCCGTAATAGGAGACTTTACAGGCAATTTCTGAGACAAGATAACTGATTTTTCAAAGGCTGTATTTTCTGTGTTGGGCCTCTCAGCATGGGGTCCAGGGCTTCAGAACACTTGTCTCCAGGCCAGGAGAGGGATGAAGCTCAATGCCATAAATATGTATTGCCTCACTGCTGAGTGTATCTCTTTCAATAAAAATGCAGTCCTTGTTCGAGTAAGAGTGAAGCTGAGTACCCGAGTAATACCTTGGTCCTTGATTTGAAGACATGCAGGCAGGTTGCAGTAGGACCAGGATCGGAGGTATTGGTTTGGTGCGTTGACATTACACAGTTTACATACAAGTTTACTCTTATGATTAAATATAGCAAACAGATAAAGAAGATAAATATATAGATGAACGTTATTTTGCAGATCAAAAATGAAATCTCTTTTGCAGTGTGTGCGCCAGTTCTAAAGTTAAAGATTGGTTACCAGGAAACTGAAGCTACTTGTTTTCAAGCTTGTAAAAAACCCCAACACAACATTGGTCAGCTAATTAAGATGATAAAGGTAAAACCTCCTATGTCTCTACAATTTGAGAGTTTTGACAACAAGTTGGTCTAAAAACATCTTGTTCCATGACGTATGCCTGTGCCAGATTCTGTTGCAGTTTGGAGAAGCAATTATGTAAATATAGATTTGCAAACAATTTAACAAAGTGACAAAAACAGTGTTAATTACCAAAAATGTTAGTGATCTGTCTAGCCAACCACAGAGTGATGAAATCATGGTCATGTTAAAAAGGAAAGCCTGATGTAACACCCTGGGTTTATTTGGGTTTTGGGTTTTTTTCAGGAACATTATCTTTTCTTGTATCTTTGACTTCTAACTCTCAAGAGCATCTGGATTTATTTATTTTTTCAAACTAGGACCAGGAAAATGAGACACACGCACACAGTCAAAATAATGTCTATTCCTATTAACAGATGGGAATGCCATGAGTATTGCAACCACAAATCCTCATAGATCTAAAAATCAGTTAATTTGTGTTCAGATTCTCATCTTGAACTAAATACGATTTTTACTTTGGTTTTGACAGAATGAGAATTCAGTCTATCTTCTTTGAACAAGTGAAAAAGCAACATTGATACTGACTTTTTCATGTTTTTGACTTGCACAGAGTTTCTTACATCACATTGTAATCTCAATATAATAAAGCTCTTTAATCTTCATTTGATTCTTTATCTGTCTGCCTGTAAGCTCAGCAGTTCAGCATTACAATTTAAAAGGCTCATTTCTCAAGAATGCAGTCAGTGTCTTTGTTGCACTCATTGGTTACTTGGACATTATAAACATAATCGATAAATAGTGAGTGACGAAGTACATCCTACTGGTACTAAATACCGGTATCCAGTTACTCTTCTTTCCCCAGATTATGGCTATGGATGTCATACAAGATTGACTAAAAACATTCTTTGGAAGCACTGTAGAAGTTCACATCAAGTTTAGAAAAGGTTCTGGATGCAGTTAACCATAAATAATGGTTATTTTGTAATATTCAGAAACATCTTATTTCCATGGATAAATTACTACTTTCTCTTTCTCTGGTGAAAATTTAAATAGTAGCTTCAAACAAAAGCTGCTTCTATTCCTGCCACAAGCTTATACAACACAGTGTTGATACAATTTAAAGCAGCTGACTTACTGCTTAAAATATGGATGCTGCATATGACTTAAATAGTATGAATTATATGCTGAAGTCATTACTGAGTTGTTACCCAGGGAAAACATAGTGTTACTTCAATAAATATTTCAGGATTCAATGCTATAATTCTTAGGAGACATTTTACAGAAATAAGATGGATAGTAACTTAAAAATTGTTGTTGAATTAATAACTCACTGTTTAAATATTTAGCTAGGACTTCACTAAAAAAGGATTGTTTCTCCACATATTTGTTAACCAAATAGTAAATTTACAAGGGACAAGATCATATCTCCTATCTTGTCCCTCCACAATTAAATAAATGTATAATAAGAATTCATTGCTGTTCTTCCAAAACTCTGTTCAACTCAGTCTAGCTGCCTATGTCACAGCTTGAGAGTGAAGTTTTGATGAGAACATGTGTGTGAACAGAAGTCCTCTTCTAATCAATTCTGACTTTTAATAGAGGATATGACAGAAAATTCAATTTTTTAATCACAAATGATTTTCTGTAAAAACATTTGAAAGACCTCACAGAACATTTAACACAACTTTAATTTCTGTCATACTCAGAAGTGGAAATTCAAGTGCAGAGAGATGGTATGTGTTTGATAGTCCAAAACCCTGAGCTTCTGCTTTTCAGTCTCTTTGTTTAGGGGCTCCAGTTTGACTGAGAAGATGTGTTGAAGCTTTCCAAGTGTTTCACAGCTAGTTAAGTGCAAGGCCCAGAATACATAGCTTTGACATTTCTATAACTTGTGATCTATAACTAATAAACCCACTAGTAAAGGATGTTGAAATCAGGCAATAGCAGTCAAAGATCTAAAAGATTCTATGATGTACATCTAAAATGTGCATTAAGTCCTGCCTGTGTTTAAAGGATGCAACATCTATATGAGTGCCAAAGACATAAGTGTCAGTTGAAAATGTGTTAATATTTTTAGAGCATAAGGCTCTTAGCTCATATCTATATATGTATTTCCCATAGTGACCAGGTTAATGGGATCCACAAACTCCAGTTATAAAGATAACTGTTATAAAACATCTCTATATTTTGAGATTAGTAATGGAAGGAGGTAACTTTTAAACTTCACTGTTTAATGTATTAAAGAGTGGTGGCTCTGATCCAAAACTAAGTAATGCAGCAGAAAGACTCCCACTGATTTCAATGGGCTTTGAACCAGGGAATGGTCTCTAAAATGTTCTGTGCCTCCTGCTCAAACATGAGAAGCAAAAATATGAAGGGAAACAGTTTTTATTCCTCTATTGCCTAGTGTTTGTGATGACTCAGACACAGCAGACTGCTAGGAAATCGTACTGATACCACAAGGACAACACTTATTTCAACTTCTTAGTCATCAGAGAGAGGCTAAATTCAGTTATAAAGTTTGGTACAGGGTCTCAGTCTGCAGCTTTTGGATTATTAATTTACTTATTTAACATATGGATTTTTAAGATTAAGTATATCTAGGAGTTGAAAATTAGAGTGTTTCTAAGATTTATTTAATCCTCAATATTGTGGACTAGGAGGTTACTTCAGTAACATCCGTTGATAACACAAGCTGATGAAAGGAATCATGTGAATGAATCTGGCATCACACTGCTACAAAACATCACCGCATGAATAGCTACCAAGCATCAGGGATAAGAAGCTGCCTCTTAAAATTGACTAACTCAGAAACCATCCTCCAATTCAATCTTGATATTCAGTATGTTTGGGTCCTGTTGCTCAAAAAGAAAAGCTGCTACATTTTAATTGTCCTCAGCCCTTGTATAGCTGCCTATCACTTTGGTACCACATTCACATGTTCCCAAGTGGATGCACTGCAAATCTTTGCACATCTGAAACCTTTAATTTAGTGGAGTGAGCTCAGCTTTTGGGCTGTGTGCAGTCTCGAGGATTTCTGTAAAAAACCCTCTGATTTTAATACCTATGTGATATTCATAAAGAGCATTTTGGCTGTGTCATGCTGTGCTAATAGGCTGAAAGATTATTTGGTCAGTTTGACATTCTGCTGCCCCTAGGTAGCAAAACACTGCGGTCTCTGAGGACAACCCTCAAAACTCAAAAGAGCTGGGTACTGACTCCCAGCGGGGCTTCCTTTATGTGAACTCAGACAACCAACAACTCCATGACTCCAGCAGATGTTTTTGGCCTTCAGACCGATGGATGAATTTATCCATCTCCCCTCATTCCCTCAGTAATCTATTTGGCTGAAGCCAGCATGGTGAAACCTGGATCTGTGCCGAGGACAATCAGGGAATGAAGTGCTGGCCCGGTGAGGTTTTCCAGGATGTACCAGGCAGATTGTATTCAGGGGCAAAGGGTCCATGCTATGTAAATGCCATAGAGACTGTACCAGTGTTCTTTGCTCCCTGTTGGGCTCTCTTTGATTGCAGGTTTTAAATATGTCATGTACTTCCAGATGCATTATTTATGTTTTCTTGTGTTGTTGTGCAATTTGTGGCAGAGTGAGGGGTCTACTGGAAAGCAGCCCTTGGTTTAGTGGCCAGCCCTGTAGAAAAATATTAGTAATACAGAAATCTGCTGCTCTAAGTGAAATTTGATTTAAACATAGATGAAAGAAAGTATTACAACAATTTATTATTTTTTTTAAAAAAAGTTGGTGACATTCAAAAGGGATTAACTAAAAGTATAGCTATTTTTAGTTTTTCTCTTCTGTTTCTTGTCTTGCCTCTTCTCTTCTTTCTTCCTTTTCCCCTTTCCCTTTCCCTTTCCCTTATGCTTCATGATAGGAATGAGGACACAAGCTCTGGCTTCATCTGGCAATGCCCTAGCATTATCAGATGGAGGGAAGCTGGTGGTGGCTGGTCACCCTTGTGGCAGTGGCTCAAATAACTTTTTCTCAGCCAGTGTGGATAGAAGGCTGTGTCTGCTTCTGAGTCTAGACTCAGACACCAAGAGCTATGTACACATCATCTGGAGTTTAGGCAGCACTCGTGCCACAAAACCGTACCTTCACCCCTTCCAGAAACTGAAGCTAGCACAGTCAACACGTGGTGTAATTCAGTGGCAACTTGTGACACTGGTGTTTCAGAGTCATCCCAGAGTTTATGGTTTCCAGCAGAGTTTAGGTCTATTTGCATTCTGTTTTGATTTATTCTCTTAAAAAAATGGATTCTCGCTTCATGCCATACTGCCTTGCAATCAGTGGAAGCATTTAACCAGGACCCTCCTGACTTTAAAGAAATATAGCTTCCAGAAGGGAATTCTTCATTTTGTATTCTAAATTAGAGCTTTTCCTTTCCCAGCCCAAATAGTTTTAGGGTAAATGCTTTTTTGTATATTTGTGTGTAAATTCCAGTAGTTAGATGCAAATTGTACTTAAGGCTAGACACAGTGGTGGTACATGGTAGCTAGCCTTGAACTTTGTATTTGCTTGGCTATTTCCAAGCATGATTTGATTCTTGGAGCAATTTAATTTTTGGGGTAGCCTAAAATGATTTGTTTAGGAATTGGATAAATCTGTGAAGTTACAGGAGTGATAAGTGATCATTGCATGAGTATGACTACCTTTTTTGACTTGGATGACCATTAGTTTGCATTAACTACTAGCTTTGTGATCATCTTGCTGTGAACATTACGTATTGTATATTGAAATTTACACTACTCCCCTGAGCGACCACAAATGAAATCTCCAGGGCCATATTTAATTTCACAGTCAAATGCACTACTTGACTAGCAGCCTTGAAACCAATGTGTTTGGATCTCCTCTGGGAAGAGAACTAAGCAGTTAATTTAGCTATTTGGCTTTGGACACGAATCTCAGCAGGAAGACTTTGGAGAGGGGAGGTGTTGCGGGAGGAAGGACAAAGATTGGGAAAAAATACATGTGCAAGTTAAAAAAAAAGAAAAGACAGAGCAGAACCCTTAATGTTTTTTTGAATAAGATGTAATCAGTTGCCATAATACCGTACTGTTTGTTTGACTTTTTTTTCGATGTGGTTACTGTTACTTCATCTCTGAAACATTTCCAAGAGAAACAAGGGATTGTCCACAAGATAATCACTGCTGCGTCTGACTCCTCTGTGTGTAGTATGGTGTGTCACTAAGACAGAGGTATTATCTACACACAGCCTGTGAAAAAAAATCAAGAATACTCACTGGGGATAAAACTTTAAGTGCACATTGTTCTGGAAATGGACGGTTTCTCCAAAAAAAGTTTCTTGCTACTAGGTAATAGTAGTGCTCTGTCTTTTCAAGTACCATTTTTTTCAGTGTCTGTTCCGCTGAATGTGATGACACCTTCAATATCTTCAGTGGTAGTTTAGGAGAAGGTCAGTTAATGATTTCTGAACTGACTCATCTGCACATCAGGCACCAAGTCCACTTGTGAGGCTGAGCTGATGTCAGCTCAGTCCAAGGGACGTGGATGGTTATTTGTGTCCATAGTCCTGTGCTCCCAGAGGCAGCCAGAGACAGCTGTAGTGCCTGCTGTGAGCTGGATTGTCCCCATAGCTTATTTAATTCTTGCCCTGCCTGTAATAACCAGCATGGGCAAATTTTGCATGCTACAAAATAGAAGGCAAAGTTCACCGGCATGGTGTTCTCACTCTGACATATAACCATCTTCTCGTCAGGTGTAAATCCACATTATGAAAATGGATGTTATGAAACTGTCAGTGTTGAGATGGGGACAGTCCCTCAGCTCAGGGTGTCATCTGGCAGGGACTTCACTCTAAGAAATACAGGGGATCTCACTCAAGCTATGAGAGTCCCTAGGGTCAGCTTTCAAGTGGGCATACTTACTCAGCACAACACACAGTATTGTGTTTGACATGAGTAAACAGGTTTGTTTTTTTTTTTTTAGTGTTCATTTTGTGTATTCACATGGGATCTATTCTACTTAGCTTAGCAGGGACCTAAATTTTACATGCTTGGTGAAATATTCCTTCCTAACGGAATTCTTCCTACAGTCAGCAAGGGGAGAAAAATGCTTGCAGAGACAATCAGAAGATTGAGCTATCACCCAATGTTGTTTCAAAAAGGCAGTCTGGGTCCTAGTGTGTATCAGTACACAAGCATTGATTTAGGGGATTTTTTTTTAATTGTGGTTCTCATCAACTAAATAAAAATTCATGCTTCAAAATGCTTCTGTTCACATCAGCAGTTTACTTGATGGTAAAGTAAGTGTGCTTGCAGAACAAGATCCATTAGAAATCTTGTGGGGTTTTTTCATCATTTTGCCAAGATTTATTTATGTTTCAGCATCATGGAGGAGCTTGCTTTTACAATCAGAGTAGAAGTCAGTGCAATGAGAGATGAGTAGTTGATGGATCTGCTAGTAAAATCCACAGTTATTTCATTTTAGAGTGATTATTTTTAAAAAACCATGATGTTGGTATTAGAAAATACCAATTTTCTAATACTTCATTTTTTTATATTTTAGTACTTATTGGATGGGTAGTATCTGAAGTCCAACAAGATAGCTTTTATCTCTAGTGCCAGGTCTTTATACCTTACGAGTTTGAGTAGGTTTTTGCTTCACAGTTGATCTCATGAGAGCAAATTTCTTCTTCTTGTGCATCAGCTGGCAAGGTCTGAAGAGTGATGGCTCTTGGTCACTAATGTAAAATCTGACATGAGTTAGTTTTAATCAATTCATAGGTAATCAACTAGGTGTAATAAATCAATATAAACTATGAAATCCAGTCTTCCACTGTCAGAACACCTTACAAAAAAGTTTTCTCTGCCTCTTGATTTTATTAGATTTTCTATGGACCAGTGAAGAGGGTAATATGTTTGATGCATCTTATGAATGTCAGCACTTTTTGGCTAGAATTGTACAATTAAATACCCTCATAGAGAAAATTTGCTTCTGTGTTTTGAAAGTGTCCTCACAAACTGTTAATTCTGAGAAAAATTGAGTGATGATAATTAGCAAAATTGAGTTAAAAAATAGCCAAAAACAATTATGCAAATCAGCAAAAAAGCTTGTAAAAATGTTGCGTAGGTGCAGCAGTTTGGAAAGAAAGCCTTGACTTTGTTATTTCTTTTCTCTCTCATGACTTAAAATACAAATCATTGCTCCTACGTTGATGGGAAAAGTCAAAACATATGCTTTTCAGCTAACAAAAAAATAACATACAAAGCATAATGTTATTGCAAGTGTAAAACTAAATGGAACTTTTCCATAAGCCATATTCAGAGCAGTGTTGATGGCCACAAGGCCAGCTTCAGCTTGCTTCTGGGGGTGCTGGAGCCCACATGGACCATAATCCAAACACAGTAGAAATACAATACAACAATGTTTTCCCCTCCCAATGCTTTTCATGAAACCACTAGAAGTCCTGCACCAGGATCACAGTGTATCAGTCTAGCTCAGAAATTCAGACTTGGGAAAACAGCTGGTAAAACTGCTTCATGCATCATGCTTTACAAAACTTAACTACTTTACATTTGAAGAGGCATAATTATCTGTGCTAAACATCACTGGTTAGAAGCCGCACTGAAAAAGAAGTGACATTTGACAGGTTGTTAGGGCAGTGAGAAGCTGAATACTTTTCAGTATTTTGACAAAAAATAATTGCGTAATTCAGAACTTCAAAATGCATTCTTTATAATGACTATGTGAAAACAGTATTTCTTACCCAACATACCTATTCTCAGTGTGAATTTAGTCATTGTTGCCTATATTAAATAAAAGAAATGTTTAACAGTTTTAACATGTAGAGATTCTGCTAAACCAGAAACAAATGGGGAGGGATAGCTGAAGGCTTTTGTGCTCAATGTTCATTAGTAGCATTGTTAAATAAGCAATGACTGAAAGTGTCTCAGCCCTTCATCTACAGGCAGAATACATCCTCAGGTGAAATCCTGTGGAATAGGATGGAATGCAATGGCAAGGAGTATTCAGTGTGTAACATTGCTGCTGCCGGTGTTAATTACCAAGTCAGGCAAAACATGGCTGGGCTTTTGACTCCTCAGATGTGTTGACAGAGCTGACAGTTAAGAGTTCTTTTTTTTTAACTTATGAAATGCATGTTTTACCTGGAATCACTGAGTCACAACAAAGACGGAAAAACCACTCCCATGTAATTTCCCAGAGAAGAGCAGTCATTTAATAATAGCATGTTTATACCATATTTATTTCCACTGTCCATGTTAGACTCTCAAAGTACTTTGCAAATGTTAATAAAACGATTTGTAATTCTTTCTATCTAAGCAATTTATTTCTGCTTTATTGCCCAGAGCCATGAAGACACTCTTAATAGTTTTAAGCTATTACATGCAGTACTTCTAAGCTGTGGCTTTCTATGTTCTTTGAAAAAAACCAAAACCAAACCATGTTATCATTAAGCCCATTTTATAGATGGAGAAATAATGCTTTAAAAAGCACCAAGACTAACTAATGGACATATAACCAATCTGTTGCCATACTAAATTCCGCTCCCCTCCATGTGTCCTGGTAGCTATATGCTAGCATGGGTATCATGTAAATTGTTTTCACTAGTCGTGGGGGATTTCTGGGGCAGTAGGAAGAACTGGAGGGCCAATGGAGGAGAAGCAGTCCTCCTGTGGTCATGTCAGTATGTTTTTTTAGGTTGCTTCCAAGAACTTTGTCTGGGAGCCCGTCCCAAACTGGAAAGTCGTATGTATGTCAACTCAGCAGGCAGTTGTACACATTCACATTGCAGTGAAAGCCCACAGGCATTGCACATTTATGCTATAGGACCTCTCGTGCTGCCCAAGCCCTGCAGCAATTTCTTCAGGGCTGATTTTCTTACAGTATATCTATCTATCTATCTATCTATCTATCTATCTATCTATCTATCTATCTATCTATCTATCCATCCATCTATCAAAAAAAATAAAAATGCATATACTTCAATCATGCAGCCACATGTATCTTCTCTTTCTCCAGAGACTTTGGGAACAGGATTGCTTGGTGGACATAGGGAGCTCCCTCCATCTTTCTCTCTTTTGGCTCAAGGCTGAGTGTCTTTTCCTTGAATATGGCCCATAGAGCTGGTTTGGGATGTGTAGCATTCACCACAAGCCTAAGCGCAGCCCAAAATTTGTGGAAGGCAGGTGTGAGGGCACTGTTCTTGGACTGAGGGATTGTAAGCGGGGGACTTTGGTCACTGAAACTTTTGCCTCAGGCATTGAGTCACAGGAAAAGTCCCTCATCATCAAGTGACACACACTTTATTCCTGGCAGGAGGCAAGAAATGTTGCCTTGGACAACACCATTGCTATTCCAGGCTGTGGGCAATGACCAGATTTTTGAGCCAATGGCATTGGTGTCTTGTGGTGGTCTAGACATCACCTGAAGCACCAGTCAGAGATGGCTTTGCCTCCCCATTTTGAATTGCTCTCAGCCCATATCTCACTGCTATGGAAATGTGGGCTGCATGGTAGCTTCTTGGCTTCCAATTATTCAGGGATAAAATTGTCTCTTGAACCACTACTGAGGAGGAGTTGGGAGCTGCAAGATACTAGGTGGCACTCTTCTTCTTGCCAGTTCTAAGCCAGGAATCACCCAGCCAGCTTCAAGATGTGGCTGCAATGGGCTGGGGTAGCTCTTAAACTTTGTTCCATGTCATTTCAGCTGGGTTCCTCTCACAGTGGATTTTAATATGCCGCAAAGCAAAAATATTGTGGTAGATAAGAGACTTGTCCTTGATGGCTTTGCTAAAGATGGCACTGCTAATGTCACCAAATCAAAGCCATTTAGGGCAGCTTAAGTTTCCAGTTGTTCTGTACTTTCAGTTTAAAGATTATTTCTGTGATATGTTACTGAATTATCATTTTTTTTTAATTATGGTATGCAGAAGTGGATTCTCACCAATACTCGCTCTTGCCATACTTTTACCTACACCGCTGTAGACATACTCACATTGTCAATGCCTGTCAGAAAAAGAAACTCTAAGATGTGTAGATGATTGGTTTTCTTGACAGTCTGTAATGTACTTTGACCTCTCTAACAGCACTGATGTGTAGTTATGCCTTGATTCTCTTATACTGACAATTCTCCTTGAAGTGTTTCTCTTAACTAATAGAATCATAGAATGGTTTGGTTTGGAAGGGACCTTAAAGATCACTTAGTTCCAACCTCCCTGCCATTGGCAAGGATATCACCCACTAGGCCAGGTTGCTCAAGGGCCCCATCCAACCTGGCTTTGAACACTTCCAGGGATGGGACATCCACAACTTCTCCAGCCAACCTGTGCCAGTGTCTCATCACCCTTTGGGTAAAGAATTTCTTCCTAATAGCTAATTTGAATCTCTGCCCCTTTAGTTTAAAACCACTTCCCCTTGTCCTATCACTATCTGCCTGTGTAAAAAGCAGCTCATTAGACAACAGGAGAAATTATCTCTTTTTAAAGTTTATGTTTTACTCAGTGATTTTTTTGTAAAGGGAGACTGTATAATATCTCTTCCTGTACTGGAGAATCATGCTAAACAGTCTTGAGACTGCAGTATCTTGGGCTCCTGGTTTCACCTTAGAGTGTTTCAAATGATGCTGTTGCCTAAAACTGAGTTCAAAGAACAGCCCTTCAATTAGTACCTCTCAGAAAGAGCTGTTAGGTTTGGATCCAGGGTATTTTCACAGAATCACCCCTCCACTATGATCCTATGAGTCAATAAATTGTTACTGGATTTTTTGAGCTCTTGCTCTACGAAAGTGGTCTCAAAATCGTGCACAGAAATGTCAAAGTCCCAGATTGTGAAGTTCACATGATACTATTCAATCTACATTAAAAAAACCCCAAACAAACAAAACAAACAACCAAAAAAACCCAAAACCATAGGAAGGAAGGTTCAAAGCTATACAGATCAGATTTTAAAATTATATTACCCTTTTAATTCAACTTCATTAATTGAATTTTAGGTTGATACACACAAAGACCACAGATGTAAAGAGGCATTGTAATGGAGGTGGAAAGGGGTGGTTGGCAAGGTCCAATGGATACCTTTTATTCCTGCCTTTGAAATATTAAATATTACATTTATATATTAATATATATATTTAATAATATATATGAAAGAATAATTTTGCTTGCCAAAAACCCCCCACAAGATGGCAGTGTTCAGTTCATTAACAAGCGAAAGCAGAACTACTTTGCTCTACGGAGAAAATAAAAAAAAAATATTATCGCACACAACAGAGTTCTTAACCCTTTCTGCCCATCACACAATAAGACAGTTTCCCCCTAAAGTGTACAAGAATGTGTCAGTAAAATCCACAGTGAATACCCACAACCCTGAAGAACAGCCAAATCTTGCTTTGTTACCCAGCGATACAGAAGTGTTTTGCTTAGCCAGCTAATCTTCCAAACAGCAGGAGAAAGTGAAAATCACAACTGAATTTGTCCTAGTTTGTGATTTATATATATATACACATTTCTTTTCTGTGCCTGAGGCTTAGAGCTTCTGAGATTGCACATACGCAAATGGCAAGATTTTTTTTCTTTTTTCCAAACAATATGTGGAGATAACAAATGCATGGGTTTAGCCTCCTCTATACTTCTATTTCCACTTGTTTGGTAATACAGTAAATGTAAGTATTTCCTGCATTATTGCAGTATTGCGTTGTGGTATTTTTAAAAAAACTTGGTTTTTTCTTAATTAATTTTGCCTCTGAATGCATAACATCTCTGTTAGAACATCTTCATTATTTAGCTTAAGAGCAGTTTGGAGCATGATTCTTATTCAGAGCATCCTTTCATAGATGCATCTAACTGCTGAGAAAACAAAACCCAGTCCAGGCTCCTAGACACCCAGGTCTCAGTACCGAAAGATCAGTGCTTGGCTTTGCTTCCCATTTCTTAGGTTATACTCAGTGGCAGGTAAACCTTCTGCCTGTCTTTGTGTTGCAAGGACACATGTTCACCCCTGCCCGGCTGAAACTGCACTGTCCTAATAAACAGTGTCACCAAACCCCCCTGCCTACAGTGCACCCAAGACTCAGTAGGGTAGGCTGGTCCCTTTCTTGTTCGCACACCCAAAAATTTTATAATGCAGTTGGCACATCTGATACCTTCATCAGGGTCATTGTGAAGCCATCAAGGGACCACAGCACCGTCTCCTAGAAAGAGTGGGACCAAGGTTTTGGGAAAAAAAAGACAATCAAGGCACAAAGCCAGCATACAATGGTTGGAGTAACTCAGAGATTTCTGCCTGGTGTAGGGAAAAAAAAGAGGCAGCAAAGCCATATGACGAAGTCCCAAGACGGACCTGATTTCCCTGAATGACCGTGCTCAAGTGTGTGTGGGCATCCTTACATTCTACATGAGGAGGAGGCAAGGTATTCCTGGGCCCGCTGGATATTTCCAGAGACATGAAACATCTAGCTACTTAATGATGACTTCCCTTAACTGGAAACATAATACTGGGAAGTGGTAAAATGCTGTTCTTCGGTATCATCCATCCCCTCATGAAAGTCCTCACCTGGCAACAGGCTGCAGCCAGCAGGGCATTTTAGTGATGCTCTTCACCTGACAATGTCCCCAGTCATCAGCTTTCCCCAGCCTTTTCCTCCTGGCAGCAAGCCTCTGCTTTCAATCTTCAGAGGGAAATGGTAGCCAGATCTCCTTGCAGGCAGAGCCTGCTGCCCTCAATCCTATCTTTGCAGGATGGAAAGGATCCCTCTGACTGTGGCAATCTCTGCTCAGTGCCAGAGCAGAGATTGGGGCAGGTGTTGAGCCAGCATCCTGGCAGAGGATCTCTCCAAATTATTTAACTTCAGTACTACCTGGCTTTGCAGCAAATCCCAGCTCTTCACAGGTGCAGAAAGAGGCCAGAAATGTGCTGTTCCCTTGTGCTGCACAACAGTTTGGAAGCAGCAGACGGATCCATCTGATACCCAGATGCATTGAGATCCAAAACCTTTCATCTTTGAGTGATTAAAATAATCCTTTTTATGCTGGAGCAGGACAAATGGTGCATCCAGAATAACATAAAAATCTTTTGTTTGTCCTTTTTATTTTTGCTGTGCTAACAAAAGTGGTTAAAATAAAAATAGCTCATAGAACAAAAATATATTCTTTAAAAAGCCTACCAGACCTTTAACTTTTTCTTAAGTTTTATTAAATACATTTTCCTCACAAGGTATTTCTTGTTCTAATCATATGCATTCAAAAGTATTATGTTATTTCACTTTATCAAAAAGAGAGAAAAAAAGAAAAAAAAAAGGAAAAAAAGGAGAACTGAATCTCCTGGCATACTTACAGAACATTGGCAAAGTAGTAACAGATTCTAAAAATGAAAATACAACTGTTCCAAAGTCAGCACCTGCTGCTGTGAGTTTGGTATTACTATTTTTTGCTGGTTACTTCCATTTCTCACGGTTTGTTGAAGCAGACGTTGCCATTTGGGAATGTCTCTAGTTAACAAGATCACTCACAATCAATCACAGCATTTTTCCAACAGATTTATTCCTTATGGTAAGGTATGCACTTGCACAGAATATTCACTACACGCAGGATCAGAGCTGAATGAATGTAATATAGTTTCCCAACCCTTCAAGCAATAATACCAAATGAGACAGTTAATGTAGTTCCTCATTAAGAAAATGCAATGACTGATTAACACTTCCCTCCTTCACATATGAGATCATCCACATTCCTACAGGACATCATTGTATTTTCTTTTATGCTTGTCAAAACTGTACAGTGGGAAGGTAATATGGGTGTCTTGGCTACACTGGCAACATTTTAACACAAGAAGCCGTACTACTCATGACTCATGCTGCAGTACTTGTCTGTTCATATTGTAGGATTATGATGCTCATTTTTATGTGGACAAAGTGATTTGGAGTACTCACTCACTGACTAGAAACAACACAACAATTCAATGTTGGGACAAACAGAAGCTGAATTTGAGGGAGCTCACAATGTCAATCTCTGTTGTGAGATTTTAGGTCTGCTTGATTGGGCTGCACAGAAAGGTGCTGAGCTTGCCTGGAAAATCCATGACTACACAGAGGAAATGAAACTCAGAAGAGTCATTTGTGGTTCTTACCACTGTAGGTAAGCATGGCATGCTTAAAAATTACACTTCGCCCTAATAGTGGCTATTCAGGTATGACATTCATCAGAGTAGATTCAGGGCCAGATAATGTCCTTGCAGATGGTAATGCAGTGTGTGCCTTGCTATAGACCTTATCCCATAGCCACAGCTCTTTTACTGTTGTTTTGTAATAGCTGAAGCTCATGTAAGCTGAAGATGATATGGTTCAGCTCTCCTTCCCCTGCCCGTGAATGTCCTCTCCCATCCTTTTCCAGTGTTGGTATTTCTGAGTGTGAAACCTGTGGCAAATTAGTTCAGGAAGCTGATATAGCTAAAATCTGACCCACTAAAAAAACCCACCCAATGTATTTGTCTCAGTGGATTCGTTTCATGAACTGGCACACTCTGTGATCACAGAGGTCACAGCCTGGGACACAGCTGGTGGGGAGTCAGCCCCACAATGTAACCCCCAAAACAAGGTGTAGACACAATTGTCCACGAGTGCATTCAGTGGAGACAGCTGGGATACAGTGATTTATTCCTGTTCTGATTCCAGCTATTTCCAGTATAGCAGGATGGGCCCAATTTTAGATGTAGGCAGTGAAGACAACTGCCTTGGGCAGTTGTTCTTCCTGCTTTTGTCTTTGTCCTGGAAAGGTAGACAAGCAGTTGCGGCATGTTGTGTGGCAACTTATCCTCGTGTGGGACCCCCTACCAGTCATTATTTCATGGCTTGTTTCTCCTAAGCAGTAGCACATAGCCACATGGCTATGCAAGACTTTCCTCACCTCTGCCCCTTTCATAACAACCCTCCTTTCCCTTGTGGTGGCTGGACTGTCATGACACTGGCCATGTCCTAGGTTTAGCCTTACTATCAGCTTTCAACTCCCAAAATTCAATTTTTCCTACTCTGCTGAAAGACTTAAGCTGATGTTGAAGCAAATCTGCAGAAATCCTAAAAAGGAGCATAAACAGAAGAAAATAAAAAAGATCTTAATGAATGCAGAGACATGTGAGACAGTAGTAAGTTGCATGTCTAGGGAGGTGCTAACCTTCTATATCAAATGAGTTTCTTTTTTACTGAACTCAAGCTTTTCAAATTACTGTTCTCTATATGGTGGTAGGAAATCTCCACTTTTCCTATTGATCCTAACTATTCACAGCCACTCCTCTATTCTGTCCATTTTTAAAATGCCATTTTATTCAAGACAACACTGCTCCTAAACCTAAAGTTTAAATAAAATGCTCAGTTTGCTACTTTTGGCCATGTCTCAGCAGAAATTAATATGACCCAATTGTGACCCTCACTAAGAGGGGATAGGCTCTCCAGTGAAGTGGTCATGACACAGCCTGTCAGAGTTCAAGGAGTGTAGAGATGATGCTCTTAGTCACATGGTTTAGTTTTAGGTAGTCCTGAGAGGAGCAGGGAGTTGGACTCAATGGTTGCCTTCCAACTTAAGATATTCTGTGATTCTGTTTCCAAGAACTCTGGTTCAGACTTTTGTGGGCAAATTTGGAAAGTATAAGAAACCAGACAAATCCAGTTTTAAACAACTAAGAGATGGCCAGATATTATACAAACAGGGAAAAAATTACCCCCACGGCCAACCTGTATTGACAGAAATGCTGGGCTGGATCAACATTTTTTTTTCTGAAATGATGCATTCCCAAACTATCTTCTTGTTTTGTTACCTGACAACTTAGCAACCCCGGACCTGGATTAAAAAAAAGTCAGACTTTATGCTTTTCTAGCTTATGTATTTCCATCAAGACTGAAGATTGTATGACTGGGACTTGGCAATAACTGTATCCAGCAAAAGGAGAAGCCATAAACTTATTATGTGTGTCAATAAAGTCAGCAAGTTAGTCTTGGAACACACACATGGAGCAAAACCGCTGAGTAAGGGAGAGCAACTTTTCCAATTATAACAACACATTAACATTCAGGTCAGAGGTTGAAATATTAAAAAGCAGTTAACAGGTCTCTTGAGAAGCTCCAGTAATGCACAGCAGCTCTGCATACTTGCAGACAATGTAAAAAGCCACAACATTATCCCTTAATACCACACACTTATGTGCAGAGCTCAATTAGTAAAAGCTGTTCAGGAACTGAAATGCTAGTTCTGCTGGGAGATGCCCTGCCCGGGATAGGAAGTAACAGCACTGTGCACTCCCCAGGACCCAAAGCTGCACTGCATGGCTAGGAAGGACCCTGCTGAAGGCTGTCAGAAAGCCATCAGCTGAAATAAAAATTAATGGTGATGGTGCATTTTAACACAGACAAACAACGTTACTCATGACTGGCCTTGGGTTTTCTATTGCTGCCCACCACTGTTTGATGTAGCAACACTTTGGTTTTGATAATGTTGAACCCATTTTCAAGCATGTCATGCACCTCCAATTAGAGATAGGTATTTTTTTATAGAGAGCTCTACCCCCAGTTAGTTGTTAAGGCTGTTTATCTCTTATGGCTTTTATGTAATTCATTACTGTCAACCTACAGGCAGTTGTACTGAGCATCACTGAAAATTCAATATGTGTCCTTCCCAACCACTAGCTGAAATGTTCTCATCAAATATGTCTTCTGACATGGGTGGCTTGGTGTAAGAGCTTTCAAAAGTACCCCAGGCTCCCAGCATGACCTGCCTAAACTCAGACGTCCCACCTAATTCACAGTCCCTTGTGATGGATGAGCCCATTGCCAGCTTCTCTGCCCTATGTAGTTTTATGATCTTCACATCTGACCTATGGGACTTGTCTTGATGGACTAGGGAAACCCATGATTTTTTCCAGCTTATCCGATCTACTATACACACAGAGGAAGAGAGAGATCAGGTTTTCTGTGTTGTGCTCTGAAGTTTGAGCTGGATCTTAATTTCAGTCAGTTTGAACATAGCTGAATTTAGCATCACTATTGTATTGCACACGTGAAGTTTTCCTAGCTATTCACTGGTTTAGGGGAGAAGTCCTTGTTAAAAAATATTTGTTTGCTAAGTATAACATTATAATTGCATCTAAGTCACTGGAGAAGAGGTTTTAGTTTGTCTGTAAACTCCATGGCTTTTGTGGTTTTGTTGCAGTGATTTCATACCATGAATTTAAATATACTGGGAAATAAGAGTCTGTTCAAGAACTCAACCAAAACATTGGTGGTCTTCCCAGTGCACTGATCAGGCAATACAAAGGGAATGTAAAACCTACATCTCACCAAAACAATATGAAAGCAAAGTTTCTGCATGAGCCATGCCAAATAAACAAATGCTGAGCCCAGTGATTTTTGCCATCAATATGCTCCATCATCTACATGATAACTTGGGAGTTGCAGTTAGATCAAAGGTTTCATTTTGATCCCAAAGCAGAGGATGTTCTACAGTGAAATCATGACAGTTGCTTCTGCTAAGCAAAGTACCGCCTGACTCTGCCTGAGATAAAGCTCTGTCTGTTGGAAGGAAAATCTCAGTCACTCTCTGGCAATGTCATCCGCGCTCTGGGTGGAAGATGTTTTGATGGGTAACAGCTGTTATTTTCATTGAAATCTGAAAGACCTGTCTACATGTTTTGGTGTTGTTTTTTTCCCTCAGTATAGGATCTGAGGGAGGGAAAAATAACTAAATTGACCTTTCAGTTGACAGAGATGCAGTGTAAAAAGAACTCAAAGAAATGAATATCCTCAGAATTATGCATAGTAAGGCATTCTTACTCAGTTTTTCTCATGTAAAGAAAACCAAGAAAACCAGAGCTATTATGACTTTACCCACCTACAGACAAAGCCTGAGAAGATCCTATTTCTCAGACCTTTGTCAAATTTTCAGTGTATCTAGTGGGAATTCTTTTTCCTCCCTTAAAAGATAAATACGTTAAGTATTCTCAAAGGAAAATAGCTGAGAAAACAGATGTCATCACTCTCATCCTCAAACCGTGTCTTCCTTCCTTCCTTCCCCTGCTCCATCTTTTATCCCTATCCCTCTGGCCATGGGAATACATATTCTCCTTTGCCATTAATCTCTCTTTTCTTGAGATCTTATAACATTTGTGGACAATATATATTGAGACATAAATTGCACTTTAGGAAAATTGATACCGCTGTAGCCTATCTTTCTGTTTGGTTTTAAGTAAAATGTAACAGAAAACATTAAAAGAATGAGGGACTTGCAGCCATTTAAATAAAGAAATAAGCCACTGATAATGAAAATGTATTTTAATTTGTCGTTGCAACCTCCTGAATTTGTCATGAAATTCATATGTGACACTGAACAAGGGAAGGGAAACAAAGAGAAGGGAAGGGAAGGGAACAGGGAAGGGAACAGGGAAGGGAATAGGGAACAGGACCTCTAGGAGTCACAGTCAGGATATATTCAGGGATCTGCCATCTCACTATGAAATGAACTGGGTGCACAGCTGAGTTCCAGAGGACTGAAAAAATTGTGGAGGAACACTTCTGCCCATTTACATGGGGTCACACAATATAGTTTCATTGCGGGAGCTGGTCTTGAATTGCTTGAGACTCTAGAGAGAGAGTTTGACTGGTTCTGCACAACACTCTATCTTTTGAAGCCTTGCCCAAAACATTTATATCTCCAAATAAGGCTTGCCAGAAAATAAACAATAAAAAATACTCTAATGATGAAAATTGTGCATGATTCGATATATACAGAAAATACTATAATGTGTATATACATGCGCCATGTTTCTTAACTTCCACTGCAATCTTTTATATGCCCTTAACAGATTTCTGTGTCTCCTTCCTAGATTTTTAAAAAAAGTAAAATGAAAGGATAGAGGTCCCAGTGCTCAGCAGCATTGTGCAATGTGAATTTGAAGTACTAGAACATTTCAATCCAGTACATGGGCTTCTGCCATTTGAACTAAGGGAGAAACTGAGTTTGTGGGTAGTGTAACATAATTGCAGGGAAAATCCCTTTAAAGCCAGATACCGAAACATCTGTAGATCAGAATGACTTCTTGTCTGCCAACTGCTAATATCTTGTTAACCATGTCCAAAATAAACAGTTTTAACTATTTTTTTTTAATTATCCTTAAGTTGGCGTATCCAATATCAACAATTTCAACCCAGAAAATGAAAGATCTACTGACTGATAAAAAGCTAGATCTGAATGTTATAACAAAGAGTGCTGAGCAAGACTAGAGATAGGAAAAACAACCTTTGGCATCTGCCTAGGTGAGAAAACAAACCCAAACACACTTTCAAATTTGAGATTAAGTCAAAAAGATTCTGCTTTTTGAAAAATCTCAATGACCCTGTTTACTTTATCTCTCTTGACCTTTCTCACTTCAGTTCTCTTTACTTCTTTGGTAATCATTACAACACATCTAAAACTGGATTACAAAATTGGTGCTGGTGAATCTGGATCATATTCAGATTTCTTGGCATAGCTGCCTTATTTTGGTGTCGCAATTACTATAGCTTCTGAGCTCAAGAGAAGGAGGTATGATTTAAGCTACCTGTTACCTAAGATGGCCAAATTATGACTTCATATTCAAGAAACAAAAAGGAGGTGTTATTGATGCACAGCCCCCTATTGCAGGTACCTGACTTGGCACTGACTTCACACTGAGATCCAGAAAATTGCAGCCGAGACTTCATGTGTTACTCTTTGGACCTTTGTTGTGCTGTAGACAAAGCTGATTTCTCCTTGCTGACTTCTAAATCAGGAAGCTCAAGGTGAGATCTAGAAGAAAAGCTACATCTGGACATTTTAGGTAATCAGTTGTCTTCCCACCACCCCTTCTTTGCCTTCTGGCTTGTGGTAGGAAAATGGGAACTTTCCTTCACACAATTCCCGCCTGCTGTCAGCTATCTTTAAACTGACTCCTGCAGCTGTATTGTGATTCATGCTGGGTTGCAGGCTCATCGATACTATGCAAATTTACCCTGTAAGTACATGACCTGTTACTGTGGGAACAGACTAACCTGCATCTGCCACGTTACTTTCACTTTTACTGGACAAGGTTAGTGATGAAAATAAGCTTAATCTTGTAAGAGGTTAGGCAGTTTATTACAGAACAGAAAACTGAGTTACAAAGAACTACAACAATAAAACATGGTACTGCTGTCTCTACTTTTGTTCCTTCAGGGTTTCTTTTCAGTAATATGTCCTCATATTGGCAGATGGATGTTCTTCATATTGGCAGATAGATATTATATGCTAGTAAAAACCAGATTTGGTTAATTTCTATGATAAATGCCACTAATTTAAAATGTATTACAGAAAATGAATTGCGCACTCCATCTTGTTTGTTGGTTTGGGGGTTTTGTTTGATGTGTTTATTTGTTTTGTTTTGTTTAGTATGTTGATTGTATCTTGCAGGTTAATTTTAAGCTTAATCAACCCCCAAATTCAACCAATAGTGACTCCCATATAGACCATATAGTGCAACCTCTAAAAACCATACCTGAAACTTAAATTTTAACACAGTTTCAGAGGGGACAACACTTGACCTTTGGGAAAATCTTACCAGAATGGAGAGCTATGCTTGTTTTATATAACTAACTCCCCTGGTATCAAGGTCTGATACTGAAAATGGTGTATTGCAAGCAAGTGAAAAGAGCAAATGGAAACTGCACAAACCAATTTGCACTTTTCACTTGTGCTTCAGAGCTCTGAATGTCATCTTGGGTGGAAAATGTCTTAGCACTTTTCTCTAGCCATCTGAAACCATTCTAATATACTGAAAAATGGCAGTGACATTTCCCCAAGATATTTTTATGCGCAATACTTGGTCAATCCTAAGTGAGAAGAGAAAAAAGGGCTCTGATTATAAACAACTGAAATACTGTCGTCAGTAGAACTTCTCTTTTTTCTCTCCGCAATATATAGGTGGGGTTTTTTCCAAGAAGAATCCTCATTTTCATAAAACTACTCTATTTTTAATTCAGAAATATAACTGAAGTAATGAATCCACTCCTCTATTCTCTCTCTCTTTTTTTTTTTTTCCCCTTACAACATGTAGACAAAACAGCAGCAACTGCAATTATAATACATTCACTTGCCATTCTCTGGTCAGGCCGAGCAGAGTCTCTGAACGCAAGCTCTTCAACATCAGCAAAGGCATTTGGACTGGCAGATAAAGGTTCTAATGACCTTTGAATTGATATTTCCTCTCTCCCTACATGACGGTGACTGAGCTTCAAACAAGCTAGCAAACTTCAGGTGAATTACAAAATCTAGATGCATATAGAAACTGGGAAATAGGTCCAAACCAGCCCTGGACTAGCAGTTTATACACATGCCAGGTTTTATAGTGTCTTACAGGTGTTGCCTTGTGGGAAGTGTGGAAGAATTTTTTACCCAGCACCAGACTGACTAAGGAAAGCTTCTTTCCAGGTTTTGCCTTCTCTTGGAGTAGCTGGAGTAATGCTGGGTATATCAAGACATGCTGTTCATGATGTCATAGCTAAAAAGGAAACAGGTAGCAACATAAGGTGCTATAAATGCTTTTTTTGCTATAAAGATCCCCACAACTCCACTATAATCAAGGTGGATTTAGAGTGAAACATGTCCTGGAGAAGCTCAGGTATACATGCACTTCAGGTAGAGCAAGATGACTCCACGGTCTCATGAACATCAGATGCCAACTCCCCTTTTTCTGAAGACAGAAATTATTTACGATGAGACTGTGACCTGCTCTGTAAGAATTACTATCACTACTTCTCAGCTGATGTAAGCTTATTTCTTGCTGAATTAAGCTAAACCCTTGTGCCTTTTTTGTGCATATATTCCAAGACAATAAAGGAATAATTTCTACTGTCAAAAAGAGTCTTAAATTATTATCTTCCAAGTGATATTTTATTTTGGCCTGGGTTACTGTTATTTGTGTATTTCTCACATAAAATCAGAGAGAGGTTTGGACTTTTACTGAACAAGACGGAGGATTTATTAGATAGCCATGAAAGCCTATAGTCTAAAACCAGAGGTGCAGTTCACGGATGCGCAATTTTTCATGTGTATTTATGAGCTTCACTTTGTAAAGGCCAGAAAAGCAGGTGTGAGAACAGTGGGATGAGGACAAAGGTGCTGTGTTTCACTTCAGAGGGTGGTGCCTTGATGCTTTGTTAATGTCTGTATACATATTCCTGATGCATTGTATTGAGGTAGCATTGGCCTGGCTCTCAAACAGTTACGTGGTCTGAAAGAAGACAGCACTGCCAAATGGGATGTTTACAGGATTTGGCAGTGGAAAACTCTTTTCATTTAATTTCCCAGCAACTTGACAGAGTTGAACTGGTCGTCAGATCACCCTCAGGTGACCATGCTTCGACTTCCCTGTCTGTTAGGTGAGTACAATGATAATGATGTGGTTAGAAACATACTTGGCAATTT
Organism: Cephalopterus ornatus; assembly: GCA_013396775.1. Lineage (NCBI taxonomy): Eukaryota > Metazoa > Chordata > Aves > Passeriformes > Cotingidae > Cephalopterus > Cephalopterus ornatus. The sequence goes on from VZRE01001327.1 coordinate 49,389, forward strand.
ATGAGAGAGACAGGAGCTTCAGCTGAGAAATGGGCACCAGCATCTTCAGTGTTGTTTTTACCTGTATCACCTTATATACACAATGTCCTGGCATCTTCATGTCTGTAGTGTGAAGATGCCACGGATACCAAGTAAAGTCAGCAGGTAGGAGAATGCATCCACACCTGTAAAATAAAGGGTGTCTGAATGTAACTAGTGTGCAGCCTTCTCTGAAAGTAGCAGTGAGGGCTGGAAGTCCAAATAGCTGCTTTAACACTCTCAAATGAGAGGTTGTTTCTTATTTGTTTAGGTGTGGATTTTTGGGTTTGGGTTTGTTTGTTTGTTTCTTTCTTTCTTTGTTTTTTTCCTTCAGGGATGTATGTGATGACTGGTGTTTATTCAGATAATCAGCTTCATAAAACCAGCTTCACAGATAAGATTGGGAGTGTGAGCTGGATTTTGTCCTGGCTAATATGTTTTTGAGAGAATCACTAAAGTGATCGTAAGAAAGCACTGGAAACACGATTCCTGGAAATAATTCCCAGCTGTCATGTCGAATTATAGAGAGACTTAGAGCTGCTAAGTTTTTTCTATGTCTCTGTTTAGTTCTCTGTAAAGTGAGTAAAGTAAAACATATCTCAGAAGGATGTAGTAAGTTACCAAAATGATATTGTGAAAGATTTCCTGTCTCTTTCGAAGAGGTGAGCTGTCTAGAGCAAGGCATTAGTGTTCTGTTGTGATGAAGAAATTCTCTCTCCTAGAGAAAACACAGCAAAATCCTATAACTTGATGCTTCATTACTGATGACTGACAGCTCACTTTCAATTCATAATTATAGTCAAAACCCACATCCATTTCTTCATAATAAGCATTTGGATTTGTGTAATTGTGATGTAAGAAGAAAATGTTTAGACCACTTCTTTAATTTCTGTAAAGAGGAATAAGGGAATAGCATGAGATAATGCACCAGTTTAAAAGAAGAACCATCAAAAAATATTTGTATTTTGCTTTCCTGTATGTTACATATTTTCCAGGTTATGTTAGAAATACATATTCACTTCATATGTAATGTATTTTTCATTTTCTGGTTTTCTTCCAAGACATTTTGCCATTATTCTGCCAGGACTGTATGTTGTCTGACCACTTCCCCATTGCAATTAAGGATTGAAACCACTTGCTTACGCACAATGGAGACCATCATACCTAACCCCAAAGGAGGCCAGAAACTCCTAGCACACTGCATTTCCCAGACCAACCAGGGGGCCCAGGGCACAGAAGGACAGCATGCTATTTGCAACAAGGGCTGGCATACTGACAATCCACATGAGTGGAGCTATTCATAATAAATTTGAAAAAAACCCCAACAAAACGGTGGGGATGCGGGGGGAGGAGGGAATTTAACACATCTCATGCAGAGGTGCTGCCTGAATTTTAATAATAAAATGAAATAAACTGCTTTAAAATCAGTTGTTAAGAAGATACTACCGAAGAGCCAGCCTCAAGGAATGATGTTTAACCAGAAGCTTTTTTTTCAAATCACACAGTATATGTTTGGCAGTTAGTTTGCAGGACTGCAGGCTTGATCTGAACAGGCATCAGAATATGAATCTTGCAAAAGCAACATGGCCCTGCCTGGGAATTTCACTTTGTCCCTCCTCCCCCTTTCCTACTTTTCCTCCTTTCTTTCTCCAGTGCCAAAGCCAAAGAGGAGGAGAGATGATGCCTTGGGATGCCGGAGGTAGGGTATAAAAGAGAAGGAGCCAGTCTCTGACTCTAAATGGAAATATTTCATTGAATTCAGTGTATTTTGTACTCAAAAAACTTGTGACCAGCATACAATAAAATAAGATTCAGAATCTTACCATTGGGAAGATTAAAGTGATTGCTGAGTCCGGACTACAGTTTTCGTGTGTGTGTGTGTTTGCGCGCGCGCATGTTTGGGCCAGGGATAATACTAATAAATCATGTTTATCAACTCATTGGCTTAATCTTTAGTTTTCACAAGGCAAAGCTTGTCATGTCACAGAGCAATGGTGAAGTGTGTGTGAATCTGCTAATCTGTGCTGAAAATAATCTTTGCAGCCATCTCGGCTTCAAGGGTAATATTTAAGGACTTTAAAATGAAAATCAGCTTGGATCACCAGAGAATCCATAAAAAACTGAGCAGGAACAAATCGTATTTGGTATCTTAGTCCACGTGGCAACATTTTTGAAAAGCTCTTATACAGCTGTAACGTGAGAACACGGTGTTAGAATGAGGAAACACTGGGAGAGGAAGAACCCTCTCATATGACATGCATACATACAGAAAGAGATTTTATGTGTGGGGAGTGCTCTGTCTACATGCATATTTAGTTTGAAAGTGGTTCTCTCAAAGTTCCAATTCAATAGTTAAGAGGGAAGATCCTGTTTTCCCTCTAAACTTTCATTAGTCTGAAGTGAGCCATGGATAAAAAATAAGAAGCTGTTTGGATTTATTGTGTTCTGGAGCCATTAATTACAGTGTGTCCCATTTCTGTTTATTTGTCTTAGTTCTTCTTGGTGTTGAAAGACTGACCCTGACCCTTTTTCATGGACATAAAACAGATTATCTAGCTTCATCTGTCTCACCATCCTCTGCGGCTCAAGTCCTTGTGGTAGGGCACTTCCCCAGACTACATGACATAGCCAGATGTAGCAACCAGATACCAGGCTTTGAAATAGCACTAATTTCAAATGTCAGCCTTCACACTCCATAAAACAGGGAGCATATTACAGTGTACATTAAGTTCCAGAGCAAATAATACTTAATATCTATGTGGACGTCTTGTAGATTTAAATAATCTGGCAGACTGTATTTGGAAATATTCCCTAAATTTCCTCTGTCCCTGCCCTGAGACTGTGGTAAGTAACACAGAGACCAGCTGTCCAGCCTTGTTTTTCTAAGCCATTGACTAAACAGTGAGTTCATGTTCAAGATAACTGTGGGGAACCAGTTCATGAACTTCTTGAACTCTGCTGTCCATAAGTGTGGTGATGGGATTGAAAAACTGCCATTTAATTAATGGTGAGTCTTGTAATTAGAAATGAACCTTGGGCTAAGTGTTGTTTGTTGCTTTGCTTTGTTTGCCTTTTGTGTTTTTTTTTTTCTTTTTATTAAAAGATGTCTGGAGACCAAAAATAAGCAAAAAGCACTAAGCTGGCTAAGCTGTTGACTTTTTGCTAGGGAAAGATGTTGTTCTGTAAAAGAGGGAGACAATACTATCACCTGCAAATACAGTCCAAAGACTTGCAGTGCATGTCAGCTGCAATGCCAGAGCATTTGTATGGAGCAGAATTCTCTCTGTGCTCTTTCCAGATTAATTTATCTGTATTATATTTATTATATTTTATATATATTTATAAATATTATTATATTTATTCTGTAGAATTATTAATCTGGAGGTCTTTCTACCAGTGGTGTCTATTTTACTGCAAGAGTTTGAAACCTTTCCTTTTCTTTGTGAGATTCAGTTTTCTGCTGGCAGGCAGAATAGGTATTGGTGTCCAAGAGAAAAAAGCCGCATAGAACTTAGAATGGCAATCTTGTATTGCAGTTTCATTCTCTAAACCTCTCCATTCATGTTGATAAAAATGCCTAGATGATGAGCCTTTTTCCAATAAAACTCTTTCCTATTACAATTTTAAAACTGCATGAGAAACAGCCTTATTTTATAGATCCACATATTCTGTTCCCCTAAGCTAGAAACCACGTAATTCCCCTGTGCTTCAAGGTACATGCACCTTGTGCAAACAAAGGAGTATCTTCCCCTTAGTGTTCAAAAGTTCTTCATATCCAAAAGCAGAAGAAGGATTGGAGAAGGCCTTTTGAGATAGACTCCTGATATGGCAAGACTTATAAAACACTTAAATAATCCCTTTCACAGATAAAATCTATTTAGTGTGGTTTCTAGAGAAGTTCTGTGCTTTATCTACTCTAAGTGATCAGTTATTCCAGAACACGACTCCTTAAATGGGTGAAAAAAGAGCTATGAAGCTGGTGAAGGGTCTGAGGCACAAGCCTGAAGAGGAACAGCTGAGGGAGCTTTAGGTGTTTAGCCTGGAGAAAAGCAGGCCCTGGGTGACCTTATCATTCTCTACAACTACCTGAAAGGAGGCTGTAGAGAGGTGGGTGTTGGCCTCTTCTCTGAAGCAACTAACGTAAAGAGGAGGTGCCCTCAAATTGCACAGGGGAGGGTCAGATCAGATATTAGGAAAAATTTCTTCATCAAAAGGATTTTCAAGCATTGGAACAGGCTGCCCAGGGAATTTTTGAGTCATCATTCCTGAAGATATTGAAAAGACACATACTCGTGGTGCTTAGGGACATGGTTTAGTGGAGGATTCGGCAGTGTCAGGTTAATAGTTGAACTCGATGTTATTAATGGTCCTTTCGAACCTAAAATATTCTATGATTCTATGAAAGCCCTCTTCTGATTTCCTGCTTAAATAATCCTTGACAATTTATATTCATTTGTTTATCCCTTTCCACCCTCATATCCCTAATGTATTTGTGGCTAGTAATTATATCACTTTAGCCTTGACTTTGAAATCTTTTCACTCCTCTGATATTCTTGGTAGCATTTCTTTGTCCTGCTTCCAGTTAGAAATCTTCCTTCAACGTGGATACAGGATTGGGACGGATTGCAAGCTCTCACTGGGGCTTTAACCCCATCCCCCTGTCAAAATCTGGAACAAGAGCACTGTATTTAGAGTCTCACCCGATTTTACCAGCTTGCTGGTAATTGCCTTTGTGAAAATAAAGCAAATGCAAACATTTCAAACTATAATTAGTAGGGAGTTCTCAACTAGCAAAGTATTATTTTCACACTTTGCCTTTATATGAGGCATCAAAGTATTTTATGATATGTAATTAGAACTGAGATCTTTAAAAGTGTGGCAGAATAAACAGCAGTGTTCCCTGTTTCAGTTTGTTCTTTTACTGTGTTTTTGTATGATGAAGCAGAATAGGGTGTAATCGTCTGCAAGTATTTATTTGTGAAGAAACTATCTTATTTCTTCAGGCTCCAAGCTAAATGATGCTGACTGAGTTGCTTTCTACTTGAATATTTCCTGAAACCATTGCTGATTCTGTGCAGTCCTGGTGCACTTGTTGAAGGAGTTATACAAATTTTAGCACTACAGACCTACTGATAACTGGTGATACATAAAAAGGTAACAAGTACAAGTGCATTTCTTTGCTATTGACTATGCTACAATGACTACGCTATGTTAAGTGGCCTCATACTGTAAAACCTGCCTCTGCTTTATAATGCTCCTGGGCAGCTTTTACTACAACCTTTATTTGAACTGTTAAGTGGCACTGGCTGCAGGAACAAATGAGGTGATAAAGGAGGAAAAAATTAGGGAATGTGTGTTTTGGCAGATTTCTTCAGCTACTATGCAGGCTTTGATAACTTGCAGTGCATTGGGGCTGCCGTGTTGAACACTGTGACTCCAAACTTCATGCATCGGAACACTGTCCTGAGCTGTGTCCGTAGCCTGTTCTCCATAGCTATTACTTGGAATGAAACCCCCAAGGACGGGTGCTGAGCAGGAAACACCTCAGCCCTGCATTGCTGCTTTCAGGATATACATTCAACATCACATTACAATTTACATGAAACTTTTCTCCAATTCATGCTGTCTCTTTTCTGCACTGAGCATCCTTTCCGCATCCTACTAAGTCAGAAAATCCCAAATTGTTTTCCTTCTAATTATTCCAAGCAACATGGAACAGCTCTGACAGGTGGGCTTACGCAAATGCGTTTGCTCTCACGTCAGAAGAGCAGATGATCGTACTACTTTCCAGGGATGTGGGACATGCTTCTATGCCTTCCTTCATGGAGGCAGAATTGAATCCAGATGCTTTTGCCCCACGCTTTAACCACTGAAATATGTGGAGAAAAGAGGAAGTGAGAGATGAAGACAGATGTTCCAGATAGATAGATATTATCTCTAAGGCAGATTTTGCCTTTTATGGGAACACATCCATACATCACCTGTCTCCCCATATTCTTCTTTTTCCCACTTCCTTTCTCTTCCAAATCCCTAAAACTTCTGTGCAAACTGGGAGAGCCCATCCTTCACCCACCACACAGATATGTGGTTAGGATTTCTTCTTAGGGATCCTGGAATATTTGTGGGCTTGAAACCCACTAGCAAAAGAGGAATGTGAAGGCAAGTCTCCCACATCCTGTGGAGTGACTGTGGGAGAGCCCAGCATCTCTTCCTCAATGGCTGTTCTGTGCCAAGCTCCATCCAGCGCTCAGAGAGCACCAACTGACATGGCCAGTGCCAGAGAGATGAGTGGGAATAAAGTAGTTTGTGAAATTTGATGGGATTTGATGAGAGCATTGTCAAAACTTTAATGGGAAGAGTGGAGGCACTGCCTTTTCTCTTCCAAAAGGACATCCTCTTTCTCCTCCCATATGGCCTGGAATGCCCTGTCCCTTTTGTGACATGAAGATTTGTCTACATCAAGTGGACAGTTAATTTATCTCAATCAACTTTCAGTCCAATATCCCTTTGTACTTAGTACTAGATGATCTTTAAGGTTCCTTCCAACCCAAGCCTTGCTATGATTTATGGACATCACTTTTTAAGGAGTTTCTCCACTGTGTTGACCTCTAAGTGTTTCAGTCTTTCTCTGTTCTCGTGGGTCTTCACCAGTACTTCATGTTGCCAGGTCTCCTCTGTTCAACAGCCTCTCTAAGGGATCTTTCCTGTATCATCTGGTACTCTGTGTCCCTTCTTGTGAGCCACACGCACTGCTGGACATGTCTGACAGCTTCTGACTCATATTCTTTGTTGTAATTGCTGCTGTGTTATGCCTATTCTTTTTGTGTCACATCTTTTTGTTTCTTCCCCATTCAAGACAGCTCCCACCAAGCCTCCATCACATGTGCACACACCATCAGAATCCTCAGACAGCTCCAGGCTCAGACTTAAACACAAAAAATACCACCACAGAACAGCTCTGAGCCACAAGCTGCTGGAGTGTACTGGGAAGTCTAATTACATGCTTGCCCTTTCTTTTATTTTTTTCCCGTGCATGGACTGTTGGCCTCTCCTACTTCTGAAATCAGAACGTTATTATCTTGTCTTAGCTGGGTTTACTCACTATTGATTTTGCGGCTATTGGTTTCTTGGGCAGCAAGAGAGCCTGGATATTGAATGAGCATGCAACTGTTCTACTCCTTGTCACTGTGGATGGTGAACTGCAGCTGCTAGGGCATAATCCTGGGTTGGGATTTTTATTTTTTTGGCCTGAACCACTTTTCCAGACAGTTCAACGGTCTCAGACCCAGAGATTCCAGCACGGTTGCTGGAGCTCCAGATCCCACTTGATTAACAAAATTGTCCCTGTGAAGGACAGACTCCAGACAACTGCAGTCTGGTTTCCAAAGAGCAGAGCTTGGGCTTGCCACACTGCTTTCCACAGCTGGATATGGCTACTCCTATTCTGCAGCAGCTGCCACCCACACAGGCAAAAGTGAGATAGATGGATCTCCCTCTGACTCAGTACTGCTCTTATCCTCCTGTGTGAGAAAACTGTTCTGCGGCACAGATGCTATCAACAAATGGTTTGCTTTCAATTGCAAATACCCTAACTAAATCGGATCAGTAATAGCAGCAACAGGTTCCTCCTTGGCATCAGAGCAATTCCACCATTTCTAGGTAGAGCTGAAAGCAGTAGATGTGTAGTAGCAGGTTGGAAGATGGCCACAAGTAGGTAAAGTTGTACAGTTCCTAGTTGCATTGTAAATTAAAATATTTAAATTCAGACAGATGGTCTTAACAAAAACTTAGGAATACATGTATTTCAACATAAAGTCATGGAGAAGAAAAGGCCATTCAGTCAAACTAGATAGAAAGTGTTCAACTAATTCTGACAATGTCATTTAATAAAAAATATTATTTCTGCAATACTTTAATCAGTTTATTGTACTGTATGTTATTTTGTTCTGTGTTATTCGGAAAAATAAAATTGAAACACTTTTAAGGTATAGTTTGACCAGAGTGACTTTATCCAATATCAAACCCCTATGATAAAAGTGCTTCACTGCCTGTGCTCCTGGGATGGATTATAATTGCTAGGATGGACTCCCACCTGCCTTTTGACTCCATCTCAGGAGTCTAACAGCTCTGTATGTCACCTATAACTTGGTCATGGACTTTGTCTGGCTGAGGACGCTTGAAACTTAGGCACTACAAAGGAATGTGCTATGACAGTCAAGTGACGCTAAAGAAATATTTTATACTCAAAAATGTTTCAGCATATATGGTTTAAAGAAATATCCAGAAAGTCCCTGTCCTGCAAAAGAGGCCTCGAGGTGATGTAATACTAATGTATGAAAGCTGTACAATACAGAAAAAATTGTGCAAATCCATACAAAGTGACTCCAAACCTTCTTACTGGAGAAACTTGATCCAACACATATCAAAGTCCTGAAAAATGTATTCACCAGTTTCTCTGAGCTTTGTAATAGGCTGTGAGGGCTTTAACTACTGACAAGCAATGTAGGGCTTTTTTTTTGGTTTTACCAAATCTAGACAGACATGAACTGTTCTCTTACTTTATTGTCCAGTATTTCCGCCAACACCCTGTTGCTGTCTTCAGTTCTAAAACTGAAGAACATCCCTACAATTTCATTTCAAGTAATTTTTCCTGAATAGGGGAAAAAAGCTACTTCTATTACCTTAATTTAAGAGTTTATACATAAACATAAAAGACTTTAATTTATACTAATTAGTTCTGTTGAGATTTCAAAATCAGTGTCATTGTTTTGACCTTTGTCATACTCACTGGACTAGAAAGAAGCAGAATGGTAATTTGGTGGAAAATTTAAATGACATTTTAATGCATTTTTCCACTGTTTTAAAATACAGTAATTATTTCCTGGTACATCAGTTGCTGTTTCCCTGCCTTTTCTAGTATTTTAAATAAAAGCCTAAATTTTCGGTGAGGCATTCTGTGTTATTGGTCATATTTTGTCATCCTTCTTGTTACACTTACATATTTACTTATAATAATCACTATATAGCATGTGAAAGTGAAAAAAAATGGTTAAGTCCAACTCATGACAGTTTTGAAGGTTGCAGAATTTCATTTCCTCCTAACATGCATGATTTGCTCCTAACATGCAGAATTTCATTTCCTCCTAATATGCATGGAAAATATCTCTGCCTGTTTTCACTGCTTGCATCAAAACATCCGTATTCACACTCAGTAGATCAGAATTTCAGTACAGGATTCTCTTTACATCCTTTAAAGAGTCTGTGCTGTTCCTTGGAAACCCTACTGTCCAAAACATGCTCAAAATTAATACCTCTCAATTAAACACTTGTTTCAGGTCCAAAACAACCTTTTGCTGATGAAGTAATTTTGCTGAATATATTCCAACCAATAGTAATACCACGCAGTATTAGTTACAAACATTTGTTCACAGGAATAAAATCTTACTGGTGTAAGAATATAAATGTGTTTAACTGCTTTAGCAATATGGAATATTTCAGCTGCATAATCTGTCTCAAGGTAAAAAACACTGTCTTATTTGAAGTGTCTTCACTTCAAATCAGGAGAACTTTTTGTGATTCTCCTTTCTTCGAAAGAGAAAATACTAAAACTTTTTAAAAAAAGGGATTTTTTTCCCCTGATTTTTTACTTTGACCTGCAGGCTTGTTGCTCTTTGACATTTTCAGATTTTTCAAGACTTTCAACTCTGCAATGAGAATCAACGTTGCAATGAGAACTACTTTCAACACAGCCTTTTTATGTAAACACAGTTTCCTGTTTTGCTTCAAAGCAAAATGATGAAAAAAATCCTAGCAGCTATGCACTCTTGTCACAACAAGTAAGATATTTGTGATCATCTCCCACAACACAAGTATTTTGTAGACAATAGCAAAGAGCTGTGTTCTGCTCAGGGGCCAAGAGTTCACATTATATAGTGGTTACTTGTATCTATAGTGACATTATCTGCAAGCACAGAATCACAACGAGGTTCTGATGCAAGCCCATCCTTTAGCATTTGTAGAGCCAGGACTTAGTTCATGGGAACTTTTATGTATGTTATTAGTCCTCACCCAATTCAAAGAACGCCACTTTTTTTTGGAAGAAAATATCTTTTATTAGGCCAAGACACAATTGTGTAAAGCAGATATTAGATAAAGCAGATTTATTTTCACATAGATGAAGTACTCTTTGGGTCCAAAGCATAGAGAAAATATGAATTGCTTTGAATTGCAATTAATTGTTTTAATCGGTCAGAAATTTGAGAGAAAAGTGTTTTCTACTTTGGAACCAGAGGGTGATCCCGACCCTCTTAAAAGTATAAGTGGTGTGACAGAAGCTGAATGAGCAGAGGAAACAGTAATTCCCATCAAAGATCAGCAAGAGTTGGGAAGTGGGGAAACTCAGAAGTCTTTCTCAAGCTAATCTGATATGGAATCTGGTATCTGATGGAGTTGCACATTTTAGTTCTCTGGCCCATGTTTGGTCTTGCAGAGTCAGGACTGTAGGTTTAGAGACAGGGGAATAGTTTTGGGAATATAATTTTCCAGTGTGTAACTGGGTGTCGCTGTTCTTTCCTAATTAGGTAGCACACGGTGGTTGTTCGGTTTCACCCACAGAGTTCCCTCAGAGCAGTGAATGCATTGCATGACGCCTATCACATTTCAGGATGCTTATGTGTAGGATATGCATATTTCGGTGGTTCTGCTGTAGCAGATGTTTATCATGAGGGCCTGGCAATATTTGGATAATTTTATTGAGCTATCCGGCTCTAGCCAGCATCTACTGGTCTGCCAAAATTTGCTTTCAGTGATGCAGCTAATGATAATAAGTGTGGTTTGAAGGGAAGGAGGGGTGTTTCTAGGAAAAATAATTTCAAGGTATGATTTTCTTCCAATGTAAGCTACAACTTGTTAACATTTTCCAGTACACATTTCTTGCATCTTGTGATATATGATACCCAGTAGGGGATTATGTCTCTGTATTGTAGTAAGTTTGGATAAGGTTTAGGTGGCTTCTTCAAATATGCGATCCTAGTGGAGTGTCACTGTTGAATAAGCATCATCTGTAGCTTTGTGAGGGTGTGTCATGATTGTTTTTCTCAGAGCAAATGAGGTGATGTCTGTGGGCTATATCAGTTTTTCTAGTGTGTTTTGGATAGCTGATGGTTTGTGGAAGGAGATGTGTTGGTCTGTGGATTTTCTGCATATGGTAGTTTGACAGTTGCTATTTTTCGTGTTGACCTTGGTGTCTAGAAAGTTGATGCTGATGTAAGTTTTCCAGAGAGAGTTTGCTGGACAACTCTGGTTGCTGAATTTGTGGTAGAAATCAATAAGGGAATCCAAGTTTTCAGTACAGATGTCATTTATGTATCCTAGGAGCCCATATTGGTTTGGCGGGAAGATTAATCTTGTACGTGAGGTGTCTACTGAAGAGCCTGATGTCCTGGTGCTTGGATATAAGTACCTGGGTGCTTGTAGTTGCTTCTGTAATTTTGTGAGGATGAAATTGTTGTGGATGAAGATGAAATAAGTGGGCTTGACTATTAGATTATTAAATGTCAATAGACTGGCATATGTAAGACACCAGTTAGAAGGCTGATGTCACTCAGGCATTGGGTCAGGCGTAATGCTTCCCTGGTGTAGCACCGTGATGGTAATACTAAAGATGGTGCCAGTAAGAAGGCAGTTTATGAAGCAGTGATCGTGGAGGCAGTATGTTTGTCTGGAGAAAGTTGTTTTCAAAAAATATTTAAAGATGGTGTCTGCAGATCCTCATAGCTCTTCAGTGAAAGTCTCTTTTGGTTTCCTTCTGTAAGAATCTAGAAGAGCACCTTAAGGTGTCAAGAGTTAATACAATTTTTTCCTTCTTCATTAGAAAAAAATATAAACTCTATGGTGAAAAGAGCAGAGGTCTTTCTTGAGTTCCTTCTCATATGAAAGCATAAAAAAAAAATCATCTGCTAGCATCACTGATATTATCCTAACTTCTCCTTTATCAATTGTTTAATAACTAATTGATGACTGGATTTTAAAAACTATGTAGACTCTTAAAAACCCCAGTTGTATCTTTCAAAAAATTATTTCTGAAAGAAGTGTTATTGTAGACCAATGTAAAATTGATTTAGGAATGCCCAGCTCATTATAATGTGAGATTATTTTCATGGCTATTTTACAGGTGATGGTGGCTATTTTACCTTCACTTTGTTTTCAGAAAAGTTGAGACACATTTACAGGAACAATTCCTCTAATTGGACTACAGACCACAATGCTCCCAATGTTTCCGAGCATAAAAGCAAGCATTGAGAAAGAAGATATACGGAGAGCTATTCAAGGTTGGAGTATTTCTCCATGACTTCCTGGTGGGTGATGTTGGTATGCAGGTGCTGTCATCATCATTTCTCAGATGTCTCATTGTTGGTGAAGGAATTGCCATTGCACTATTTGGGTCCAGTGCAAAATGATATCAGCTTGTTTTGATAGTAATTTGTTGCATGGTAGTTTGGTGAGTTTTAGTTTCCTTTAATTTGTTGGAGCACATAATTTTGTCTGGTTCAGTCAAACTCTTTGGGAGGTAAAGTTTATCATCTTCTTCGCTTAGACAGACCTAAACAGGATATTCTGTTATGTATCCAGTCTAAAATTAGACTTTTTTCTACAGACAAATGACCTACAAGAAAGATCTGTGTCATTCTCCCATGTTCTTTAAAGACTTAGCCATACTTCAACTCACTTGCTTTTATGTCTGGATCATTTTCCTACTGAATTTTACAGGGCTGGAGACCTAGTACACCTGCATTGCCATTGCAACAAGAACTTTTATAGGAATTAAGAGAATATTTTCCACAAAGTGAACTTGTCAGGCACATAAACTCTATCTACTGAAGAGATAGCGAATCCCAAAGTGTAGATAAACTGATGAGTCGAAGTCCGTTTGGAGGAAAGCCTACTTGGAGGCAGGAAGGATTAGAAATAGGCAACCTTTAAATATGTAAGTATACTAAGTCGACACTTGGCTTAAATGGAACCCCCAGAGGACTATGTGAAAGAAAGTGCCTACAAACTGTAGCGTGGCTTTATGAAGAAGAGGCTTTGGTATGGAACGCAAGCTAAGTCATGGGAAATGCCATAAGATGTTCCTAACCAAGGGTTCAGAAACGCGTCTGTAGCAGACTGGTTGCATGTGGGGAGATAAGAAGGCTCTGAGCTGGTTTCGCCAGCACACCTCTCCCACTTCTTTCCCCTAATCCTTTAACAAAACTGTGAACTAGGTTGCCTCTTTTGGACAGCGCAAGTCAACACCATTTGCGCTCATTTTAGCCTGACCGGAGTCAGGAGGGAGTGAGACAGGTCCTAAGGGCCTTGGCCCACCAAAGGGGCCAGAGGATGACTGATGGGACCCACTCGAGGTGCATGCTGATTCCAGGTACCTGGGAATTTAGAGGAAAAAGGACCTTCCAGATGCAACTAGGGGCTCAGAGAGGCCTCATCTGAAGGCGCTGCCTGGGTGCAGCGCAAACCTGAGCGGGACAAGGGTGAGGAGGGGGCAGGAGCCGTCGTAGGCAGGTCTGCCTGCGCTGCTCATTCATGAA
>VZRE01001327.1:63297-80606 GCA_013396775.1 Cephalopterus ornatus
CGCGGCTCGGAGGAGCTGGGCAGCGGCGCCGCCCACGAGAGCGCCCCGCCGCCGCCGCCGCCGCCGCCGCCGGCACACCCGCACCCGCCGCCTGCCTCCCGCTCCCTCCTCGCAGCCCTCGTCCTCCTGGGGCTGGGGCAGGTGGTCTGCAGCGTCGCCCTCTTTCTCTACTTCCGAGCTCAGGTAAGCGGCGCCTCCGCCGGCGCCCGGGGGCGGCGGCGGGAGAGGGTGCGGGGGCCGGCGCGGGCGCTTCCCGCCGTGGGGAAGTGCGACTGCCTCGCATCTTTCAGAAGAGGGGAAGGCCCTCGTGTCGATGCGATTGAGGCGATTAATTAAAAAAAAAAAGAAAAAAAGAAAAAAAAAAAGAAGTCGGAGAACATCTTTATCTGACTCTGAAGTTGGTCCAGCTTTGAGGGAGGTGGGGCTGATGGGCGCCCAGTGCCCTGTCCCTCTTGTGCTGTCCCCTGGTCACTGGAGCTGCTCAGCCCGAGGTGTTCTAGATAGTGCTGTGGGTTGCGGGTGCGTGTTGGGGTACAGGGATTCTCAGCGGATATGTGGGGTTCCCGACTCGGGAAACAGCTTAATAATGATCCTTCACCTGAAGTCTTGCAGGGCTTTGGTTTTTAATGATTAACTGTCAGTTTTCCATTGGAGAGGAGTTTGACACGGTTGAGATCTTTGGCTACCATGAATCTTTCATCAGCAGGAGAAGTGGCTTTAAAGAAAGAAAAGGTCACCACACAACACCACTTAGGATGGTTTGTCTCTCAGGCTGCAGAGGGGCACTGCGGAGGAGCGGGGTCAGTGCGCTCGCAGGCATCGGCCAGAGGTGCCCGCTGCAGCTCAGGAGCTTTTTCTGGGATTCTGGGGGTTTCTGGGAATCTGGAAGAGAGCCGCCCCTCACCTGCCAGGCCGTAAGCCCGACGAGGGATGCTTCAGAAGAGGCAGCGATGCGTGCAGAAAGGAGCACGGGGAGGTCTCGCTGTGGGGGGAGATAAGGTGATGAGCGGTTGGGGTTTCGGAGAGAAGAGGAGCCTGCTTCTTGGAAATAGCTCGGCTGCCTGGATTCTCTCGCCGCTGCATCTCTTACCCCGCAAGGCTGAGCCCTCTCAGAGGAAGTGGGGAGCTGCCAGCTAGTTACTTCTCAGGGCTAGGTGTTAGATTTCTGCTTGGCTTTATTGTCGGATGCTAATTAGTTCAGTGGGTCTCACTGCCTTCATGGAAGTGTCACTTCTGTTGCGAGTACTTTTCATTTGAAGTCAGCAGTGAGTGGAAACCTGTTTCTTTCAGTTTACTTTCTAGGTAGAGGTGCTTGATCTTGATGTAGCAGGCTGGATTTCTTAACAAAGTGCACTCTGAAAACAGATGTTGCACCAGTGTGTACCCACTTAAACAGATGAATGACTATCAGATATACAGTAGCACTGCTGATCATTTATTAGGCAGACCATTTCATATTTTCTTACCGACAATGGCTTTGTGTTTTCCATTTTTACAAAAATAAAATGGAACAGCAATACAGTACTTAGTTAATCATAACCTCTATGCTTCAGAAGAGTGATATTAATTTCTGGGACTCATTGTAAAATAGCTTAAAGCTGTTTGCTTTCCTGACAGTTAAATAAATGAATGCGTACTTCAACTTCTGACAGGGAATGTTTTTCACTCCAGATGTTCATGAACTTGAAAAGACATTCTTGTCAAAACATAGCTCAGATATGCACAGCTATACATTGATTAGTGTCCTAGAGAGCCATTGCAATCAAAACAACTAATCAAAGTTATTAAGCCCCTTATTAAGGACTCTTTTTGATAAGTGCATGTCAGTGCTTCACATATGCCTAACAAAGAGTAAAAAGAACTATTTTTTTTCTGCTTCCTTGAATTAAAAAATTGCATTGTCCAGCAATAATTCTGCATTTGGCAGCTTAATGCTCTTGCTAGTTTCTTGTTCCTGCAAATTTGGAGTAATGCAGTTGAATGGAGTCCTCTGTAAACTTGAATTTCCAAAACATCTAAAAGAGGTGATCTAGCTCAATGTAGGCTTGACTGAAATCATCGCCTGAAAAATTTGTAATGGAGAAAATAGATTAATAAGTATGCCTTTGAAATAAGTACATAATTCACAATAATAGGATATAATAATCCATATTTTTTCACCATTTCTAATTGTGAAATAAGATAGATGAAAAAATTTAGTAGGTCCCGCAAAAGGTAATTCTGACTGCACACTCTTAGAGATTGTTTTATTTATACTGGACATGATTGGACCTCTTCCTTTTGAAAAGATTTCTGTCAAGTTTGGTTGTATTAAGCTATCTCAATTTGGCCTTTTCAGTGCAAATTTCAGCTATCTGAATTTGTACTTTAATAAGAGAATTTAAATTTTTTTGGTTTATTTTGTTAAAATGATGAGAAGTTAGTAGTAGAAGCTGTACATCAAAAGATTTGAATTGTTTGATTGGTGAATTAGCCAAATGTGAATTAGAAAGATTTGACTGTTTAGTCTGATATTAGGAAATTATACATTTTGTAAGCTCTCTAAAACCCTACCTAAGAGTCTGAATAAACTCTGACTCAGTTTTACCATACACATTTTGTCTGTATTTGCATAAAATCATTTGGGCTGGATCATGACACAGTATAAGCTGAGACAATAGTTGAGGTTTTGGTTTTTCCTTAGTTTTGTTTATTTCGTGGTTTGAGCATTTGGAATTTCACAAGACACATAACGAAGACTGACACTAGGTTTTCACGAGTAAACACATGTTTGTGGCCAAGAAATAATGCAGTGCAATGCAAGTGAGACAATGAGCTGGTATGTTGAAAAAGGAAGAAAAAAAGCAAAGAATTGAATTTTACCCATATTCTCATAATAGTGTTCTGAAATGTAAAAACACTAGGATGTTCTGACTTTTTGCTTTTTGGTCCATTCTGTGCAGTGTACTGAATCCAAGAAATCAAACAGTATCAGATTTTATTGGTCTGGAGCATTTATTTTGCTTATACTATATGAGGAATATTTGCCCATTACCTATAAAAATGCCATGAAAATTTAGTTAGATGCTCAGAACAGCTGGAAATATTCACTCAATAGACACTCATGCACAGAACAAGGTGAGAGAGCAAAGTGTTTTATTTAAGTTCCACTGGTAAGTGCTGAAGTATATCTCCAAAGGATTAGCTTTTAAGCTTTTATTTTTGACCCATTTTCTTAGTGCACTTATATCATAAAACAGTAGGAATTTCTTCTAACACTGACTGAACTGGAGGGCAGTGGAACAAACTAGAAGTTCTCAAATCCAAATATGGG
The DNA here is from genome assembly GCA_013396775.1 of Cephalopterus ornatus. Lineage (NCBI taxonomy): Eukaryota > Metazoa > Chordata > Aves > Passeriformes > Cotingidae > Cephalopterus > Cephalopterus ornatus. Next base: position 66,611 of record VZRE01001327.1, read on the forward strand.
GGCTGGGTGTCTTAACTCCCATAGTTAAACGTAGAACTCCAAGAGTATACATTTTTCCCATTTAAAAATGTTGCTCTACCATATTGAAGAGTTCACACTTGAATAAATGGGGGCCTAAAAGTCAGAGTTTTACTGTCATTTCATTCTGATGTGGAATTCTGACTTCTTTTGTGGTATGTTTTTAGACAATTACCTTTCAAGACTTCAAGTTCTGTGAGCATTGTAGAGCAGTGGCTAACAAAAACAACAGCTTGATTGTGGTTATTAGCATTTTTTTTGGAAGCCTGGAGGAATCCCCTTCTGGTGGTTAAGAAAGATCATGGAGTGCAAAGTGATATTTGATAGTCTGGAAAGTGGTTTAAGTTTTGAAAATAACTACAGGTATAAATGTTAAAGGAATAAGTGTTTAATGTGATATTGTAACATCACATAATTGATGCAAAATTGAATAGTAAAGGTGGCTGGAATGTATTGTGTCTTTTAAAGCCAGACTGAATCCTTTTTACATAAGAAAATTGGTTGTTAATTCTGTAATTTCATTTGATCTCACCCACTATGCTGGAGTTCATTTTGTCTGCCCTGAATTAGGTGAAAAGAGTACAGAAATGCAATTAGAATGATGAGAGATGATGGAAATCAAGTGGCACTGAATGGTCTGATCTGATTTCAAGGTCAGACACAATGGATAGAAAAAAATAAGCTGGACACTTCTCTCTTTTAATAGTTTAATTCCTGTAGGGCATTTAGGGTACTTTACATGTTATAAAGCTGTCTTCATTATTTTTGTTTTTATCTTGATGTTTCTTCCAGTTATTAGATCTTTAGGACTTTATGCTGAAGGTCTCTGCCCTGCAAGTTAGCAAGGTGCTTCCTGTAGATCATTCTGGTATTTCATAATCATTTTCTCAGTCTTTAGAAGTTCTTCTCAAAACATCTCCTTGTAAGTTTTTATGTGCATCACTTCTTGCCCACAGTTTTGATCTCAGTGCTTGGTAGTGCTTGTTTGCTGCCATGGCAGTTCGGAACACGTTCTTCATAAAGATATAAGATGCAGAATTTCTGAGAATGCTTTTCCAGACAAGTGAGCTAATTTTCATAGTTAAATGGGTGAAGACCGTGTATTCTTTGAAAAAGTTAAGGGCAACAGGTAGGTTAGCTAGTCCCAAGATCAGTTTCACCTTATCAAACAGTAAATCTCTAGAGACTTGCACTTTTTGTCAGGATGGGCTGCACAGCTCTAAATTGCTGAAGAAATCAGTTACAGTGTTTCCACTGAGCTTTCAGTCTTTTACCTGTAGGTGCAGAGATGCTAGCTTTCTGTCTTGGGCCTTCAGCAGATAAACTATAATCTGAGCAAGTGACTCTGTACACAACTGCTGTTGCTGTTCTGGCACAGTGTTGTGTGACACATTTGAGTGATTGTTGGTGGGTGATAGCTATAAGTCTCTGCTGGCGTGATTTGTCGTGGTGGATGCTCAGGCGTTAACAAATTTCAAAAACTGTAAAACCTAGTTTTCTTGTCTGCTTTTCTGCTTTATATGTTTTAATAAATCCCAAAGTGGGACAGTACTCTGACTAGTAGAGTTACTGATAAAAATAAGTATCTACTGGCAGTTATTTGCTGTAGCTTTCTGTCTTCCCTCCTGTGATCTGTGTGGAGGGGAAAAGGCTCAGGTGCCCGGATCCTGTTGGAGACCCTAATTCCCTCAGGTCTCTAACCATACCAACATAAGAGGTTACATCTGAAATAATGGGTCCTATTTTGAGTCCCTCAGTACCATATCAGAGGCATATCAACAAACTGGAAAAAGTCCAGCAGAAGATCACTGTGATAGGTAAGGACCATGATATATAAAAGAATGGAGAACTGTATTCTTTGAACCTAATAAAGAACAGACTAAAGTGAGGGAAGCTAATCACTGTTTTTAGCTACTAAAGACAGTCAGGCTCTTCAGAAGTGCTCAGCAAAAACCAGAGGCACAGTCATAAATTGCAGCAAGGAGAACTGTAGCTGGGCATCAAACCCAGGGGTTTTTACACACTAGAAGTGGTGAAGTTTTAGGACAGTTAGGACAGAGATTGAAAGTCTCCATTGATGGAAATTCCCCAAAGCTTGCTTAGACAAGGCTTTAACCCAGCTGACCTAAGTTACAAGTTGATCCTGCTTCCAGCAGGAGACTGGACTCCAAAGCAACTGAGACTGACTTCCAACCCAAGTCATTCTGCATTGACTGGGTTTTAGCAGCTATTGGTAAACATTTTGTACTTCTTATTTATTTATTTAGTTTAGTTTACAGTTGATTTTATGAGTTCTGAATAGTAGTGGAACATGCTGTGAGAGATGCTTTTAGGGTGCAGTTTTACAGTTGTTTAAAGCTAGTACTGCCTTCCTGCTATTTCATTCCTTTGCCTGTTCCTGGACTGGCTCTGATGCTTGTATGATACCTGGAGTGAGTTGTTTTTGAGGTGCTAATATTTCAGGAAATTAGGTCAGCAAAATTTCCTCCCTGTTCATTGATTTAGGAGACTGAAATCCAGGAATTAAATTCTATGGTGAAGGTTGTGAGTACACAGAGGTGCTGGTTTGGATCTGCTTAATGAATCTGCACAGCACTAGCTGACTTCAGAAGGCATTAGTGTAGTTTTTAGCGCTTAATTCATAGAACTACAATGGCTGTACATGGATTTTCTTCTGGATTTAGCTGTGTCAGGCCATCATAGGAAGATGTTACTGCCTCTAAGTCATTCTGTAACTCATTGCTACTCCTTTGCTCAAAGCTGTGGCATGTTCTGGTCTTCAGGTGAACCTTTTTGTGACCTCTTTAATTCCAAAGCTGCAGGGGCGACTAGGACAGATAAACCAGGTCACAGAGGCTGGTATTGATCGGAATGAATGAGGCAAACAGCTTCCATCTGGAGACTGCAGCAGAAGGATGGCAACATTTGGTGCTGCTGTCTGTGCAACAAATGCGTCTCTCCTGTATGTGCCTGTTGGATGGCTGCCTGGCTGGCGTAGACTTAAATTCAGCTCTGTAATCCTAACCTTACGCTTTTTAACTTGGTCCTTTTTTGGGTCTAGGGAGTCGAATTTATGTTCCTGTGAACAAATGATACAACATGTTTGATTCACTCTGGCAGTTCTGTGTTCTGCAAAACTTTCTTTTTCATATTCTGTTTTGTTCAGTACAATGTTAAAGGAAACTGAACACGTCAGGCACTATCCATAAAGTCTTGGTATTCCTGCATTGGGATTGCAAATAACCTTTTGAAATTTTTGGACAAAATTGTTTCTTCCACCTAATAAGAAAGGTAAAAGTAAATGTTCTTTAACAGGCCAGCTGATACAGTTAGAGAACTTAGACAAGAGTTTGAGGGCATAAACCCTATTTCAAGCCTGAAGTAAAAGTGGAATAAATACAAGTTTAGAACAACTGTTGAGAGTCTTAGACCATCTCTGAAACATAGTGGTTAATATCTCTTGACTGTAAAGGATATGGAGTATGGGAAGAAAGGGTGAAATGGTTTAAACAGTATTTATGCAATTAAACTCTGCCAAGGTACAATCCTAATGCTTGGAATATCCTTCCAATTTATCTAACTGATAGAATTCAGGATTTTAAAGCACCCTTGTTTCAGTCATAAAGACTGCTAAAAATGTCTTGCAGATACTCTAAGCTAATCAGTCTTGGTCCAATGAAGCGAAGGTGTTTTGTGATGCAGTTTAATTATCTTTCGATCTTTCTGACTTTTGCTGTCTTGGTGACTGTTTCACGTAGCAATACCTCTTACCACGGTCACGGCTTTATCCTAGCCAGCAACTAAACCCCATGCAGCTGCTCACCCATTCCCCTGGTGGGGCTGGAGAGAGAACTGAAAAAGTAAAAGTGAGAAAACTCACGCATTGAGATAAAGAAAGTTTAATAGGTAAAGCAAAAGCTGCACACACAAGGAATCCATTCACCACTTCCCATAGGCAGGCAGGTGTTCAGCCATCTCCAGAAAAGCAGGGCTCCGTCACACAAATTGATGACTTAGGAAGACAAATGCCATCACTCCAAATGTCATCCCCTTCTTTTTTCTTCCCCCAGCTTTATATGCTATATGATGTGGAATATCCCTTTGGTTATCTGTTCCAGACTATCCACTCCCAGCTCTTTGTACACCCCCAGTCCAGTGACTGGTGGGGTGTGGTGAGAGGCAGAAAAGGCCCTGACTCTGTGTCAGCACTGCTCAGCAGTAACAAAAACATCCGTTATCAACACTGTTTTCAGCACAAATCCAAAACACAGCCCTATAACAGCTACTGTGAAGAAAATGAACTCTATCCCAGCCACAACCAGTACACCCCCAAAAGAGTTTCTGTGATAGCTGACTGATAGTCTCAGTGATATATTTTCAGAGAAAACTTCTGTTTCTCCTCTTGGAAATGATGTGCTAGGTGTTGTACATACTTTCCCCAAGTTTCTCTACTTGCCATTTTACAAAAAATAGCTCTTAGAGAGGTAGGATGACCTTGTTTCCTGTTAAAATAATTGTGATACTGCACTGAGTGGTTGAAAAAGGGAATTCAGGATAATTGATTTTACTGTAAGAATGGGATTTATCTTTAACTTTTGAAAGTCAGGTATCCTGTCTCACATGTTTGTTGGATGAAATAAACCTCAATGTTGGGAACTTCCCTCTTCATTGTTTATGAAGAAAATGTAGATAATAAACTCTTAGATGGCTGAAAAGTGTCCCTGAAACTTAGAACTGTGGTTGTGCTTATGTTTTTGTTTCAGATGGACCCTACTAGAATTTCAAAAGAACATGCACACTGTGTCAGAACACTTTTCGGTCATCAAGAAAGTACGGATTTACATGATGCATCCTTTGAAAGTCAAGAAATGAAGTTAATGCCAGAATCATGTAGAAATATGAAACAGGCTCTCCAGAGGGCTGTGCAGAAGGTAAGTGGCACAGACTGTGTGTTCCTTTCTTTCACGGTGCTGTTGAACTTTTTCCAACATCTGAATTCAGAGGTAAGGTCTATAAATTATTTTCTGGTGTTCAAATAACAGCTGAAGTTTCATCTAAGATCATATTGTGTTTACTCATGAATCTGGTGGTGGCTAACCAATTCTGTATTCAAACACGTTTTATTTATCTTATTTATTTGAGAAAGGAAGACTTGAAGTTGTAGTGAGAAAACTGATTGCAGTTAGTTGGCTAGACATTCTGACTTTTGGATGGACCTGAATGGTAGTCATTTATGCTAATATTTGTATAGGTTTACCAACACTTTGGATGCTCGTAAAAAAAGAACAGTTACACACTTTTTTTTCAAAGCATTCTTCCTGACTGTTTCTGACAAGATTCTCCTAAGTCAAGATCATCAGCAAGCAAAATATTGTCTGAAGGACAAAGGAGATAGCATCTGCTCACATTTGTTCATTTCCTACTCTTTCTGCAGCCCCAAATGGGGGATAATATCCTCTATATTTTTTTTTTTTTGCTCCCTTTTCCAGTTCTCTGTTCTATACAGATCATTCTTACACTGGCAGAAGACCTACTTTGCCATAGCATGATAACTGGGCAGTGTTATGAATAACACGAATAACAGAAGTGGTCAGCTGAAGAAGTCAGCCCTAGTGAGGAAACCTAGGCAAGTGGGATATATGTCACAATGCCCTGCTGCTGCAGTTACTGCCTTTGATCTCTTTTTGTGTTCATGACAGTGTTTAGGGTTTAATTATGGGCTATTTAACAGATGAATGTCTGCTATGGTGTTTGGTTTTCCTGTCTTATCAGGTCTGTTACAACTTTACTACTTCACATCTGTGTACAACTGGCAGTTTTTGATTAAGGGCACTACTTTAGATTTGAGCTAAACTCACATACACTTCAGAGTGAACAGTACTTGAGTTAAATTTATAGCATTTTAATTGTGCTAATGTAATGTTTGCTTTTAATAGAGAACCCTGAGTGACAGATCTTGAGAACAAAACACAAAGAAACATGGGAGCTCACGTCTTGTCTGTTTTGCTAGCCACCTCCTTCAAAAGCTTAAGGGGCAGAGAAAGGGTTAAGTCTGTAGAATTAGTTCTTTCCTCCTGCATTTTATAGAGACTCTCGTGCTACACCTACATCTGTGCTGTGTGCTGGTACTAGACTGCTTTTTCTTGTGATTCCCATGACAGAGTAAGGAGCCTGTTACTGTAAGTCAATGGGAAGCCCTGTATTCTGGTCATTTGCTGCTGGTTACTCAACAAAGGAATTGGCTTTAGTTGAGGCTGCATATCCTGCCAGTCTGGATGGAAGTTAAATGCTGCAATGTCCGTGGCCAGGATAAGTAGTGAGTAGGGATAACTTTTCTGGCTGTTGACCTTATTTTCAGAACAATAAAATTTCCCTTGCCAAAGTAGACTCTGAATTTCCTTTGAGTGTAACAGAATGTATTAAGCAGCTGCACCAGTGTTCTACATGCTTTGTCATCTTATATCAATGACAGAGAAAAAAATAGATAGGAAAATGATTGCCTGAGACTATGTTTGCATCTTTTCGGTATATCAGAGAAGTGAAAGTAACAGTGTCAAGGCATAATTATACTTTATGATGATCTCTAAACTCTGCCTCTCATTTGCCCTGCTGCATTGAAGAGCAGAGATGCAGCCAAAGCTTACTTGCAGTTGTGCTAGTCTTTTGTGTGTGGGGATGCAGCAAATGTGACTTTAAACAGGTTTCTTGTCTGTGCTTTCTTCAGTTTCCTGAAGGAGAATCTAAATGGTGTGTGTTTTAAGAACCGGTATCCTTATTTGAACTGGCAGCATGTTCAGTGACTAAAATGGAACACTTTAAAATACCATTTATCTTTTGTGATTTTTTAAAATATATTGTCTTTTGCAAATCAAGCTGTTCAGGAAATGAAAATAGACAACTTGCTCTTGCTCAGGTTTATGGTTTGGTTACAGCTTCTAGCTTACTGCACCAGTTCTCATCTGTTTTCTTTGCACACCTGTAGACCTAATACTTAAATCTAAAGCAGGGTTTGATGTTGAAAATGAATGTGCTCTTAGGAAAGCCAGTGTAGGGCTGCAAGGTCAGGTCTAGAAATATTTATCCTCTGAAAAAATAATAATTAAAGATTTTTCTTCTAATCAAAATCTAATGACCAATTCCTTAACATATTCCAGGATAAAAATTCTGCTTAAGGAGCAGCTTACTAAGTAGAAAACACACTTTCAGTATTGCATATAAACTTTCAAACAGACAAATAATATACTTTCTCAGCCTGTCTGTTTGCTTAATTTTTTTTCCATGCAACTCTATAAACCTTTTGGCAGTCCAGATGCACTAACCACAGTCCTTATGAAGTCTGTTATGAGCATGAAGTAGAAAGGACTACAAACATATCTTTGGTCAATCCATAAGTAACTTTTCTTGGCAATACTCCCAGCTTCCAGCAGCTTGGGGAGTTCAGGCATAAGCTAGTCTTCCCACATGGCAACAGAATGCTTTGCTAGACCTCCAGGGCAGCACTTATAAAGAGAGCTGTATACCTAGAAGACATTTAAAGTGCACATAGTTATGGACCAAGTAAAGGTTTCACAAGTGATTGCTGTAAGTTGTTAAAATTTCACTGTTTCCATCCTACAATCTTACATGCCTTTTTTTTTTTCTGCAAGAAATAGACTCCTCATTTGGGTAGAGGTTGTATTGCTGGTCTCCAAACTGCAGTCTGATGAGTATTGGTTCATGTACTTTCTATTTCACTTCCTTCCTGATTAGCATTCTTCAAATTGCTGAATTTCCGGCAAGAGAATCAGATGCTTCTTCCTGGTACTTAGCTGTACTTAAAGCATTTGGGTAGTAAAAGAAAAAAGTGCATAAAGAAACTTTAAGATCACAGATGAAAAAGCACATGAACGTCCAAAGGACTTCTCATTGATCTCAAAAGGCTCCTTACAGCTGCTTAAAGTATTGTAAAGTATTGTAAAAGCCAAAGGAGATGAAAAACTTTTCACAAATATCATGTGTTCAAGTGTAGCCTTGTCTCTGCATCCTCAACATAGGATATAACTTGTAGAGTAAGAGTTATTTTTGCTTTGAGCATGCTGAGATGCTAAGGGTAAAATCTGTAACTGGCTGTGGATTAGGAAAAGAGCAGTTCCCAACTTTCCAGACACTTAAGGTGTGACTTTTAGCTTTAAAATGTGAACGTTTTGGAGCTTTTTAATGGCATCTTAAAATTTTTGGATGAAGGGAAGACATATTTTTCATTTTTGTGACTATCTGCTTGTCTGTTTTGTAAATAGTGACTGTATGAAGGAGGTTGGAATGTGGGAAGCAGGTCAGCAGAGTTGATTTGGTTGGTGGTGGGCAAATTACACAAAGGTGTACAAGAGTAGCTTATCATAAGACCAACAGAGTGGGGTGATTTCTGTGTACAGTTTTGCTAAAAATAACTGAACAGCTTGGTAGCACAGTTCTGTGGATGGCAGTCTTAGGAGAAGTCACTGGTAATATTTTGTTCTGTTGAGCTGTTTCTGCTTCCTTAATGGGAGTCTACATTGTGATTAAGTATGAGATGCCTAAAGACATTCAGATGCTAAAAAACGCAGTTGATACTTGAAAGATTTGAAGAATCATAGCTCTTAATTCCTTGCAGTAAGAATGCCCCATTAAGAGGCTATCTTTAGACATCTGAATTTCCTCAGATACCCAGTGAAAAATGTTCTTCAGGGTCAGAAGGAATTATGTGGTAAAATGCTTTTCTAAGGTAGCTTGTGTATAAGCACCTTGGAACTGTAGAAACGTGCAGTAAAAAATCAAGAAGTGTTGGACTACTTATTCTTCAGGAGGAAACTCACAACTCCATATCTGTTTTCTAGGGACTAGTTCGTTTGTTTCATCTCCCTTTTTAAGCCTGGGCAACATAACAGAAAGGAATATCAAAATTTTGTGGGGCTAGCCAGAATCAAGTAAAGAACTTTTCACTAGTCCAGAGCTTAGAGAATAGATGGAGTATTTCTGTTTTCTGGGCAGAGTCTTGCCACTTCTAATCCAGTGACAAGCACACAGAAGAGTCAATGAACACAAGCCGGCCTCCAACTCTTCTCAATGTGTTAGTGTTCAGCTCACGCTTATAATTTCCTTTTTGATATAATGATACCTTTATTCCTAATTGCATACTAAGCATAGCTTCAAGAGGAGTACAGGAGAGTGTTCCTGTCAGAGAGACGTGCTCCTAGCAAACAGGAAAGTAGGCTTGAGACCATCAGGACAAGGAGAGTTGTGAACCCAAGTCTACCTGGGTAGCTGTTCTGCTTACCAAGTGGCAATGCTGCAGAGGAACAGCACCACCAACAGTTAGAAAGCAGCTCAGTCCACATTTCATGAGGACCAGAGCCTTTCTGCATGGAAGATGAGCTGAGTCAGGCTGCTGGATCTCTCACTGCTTAAGCTAGAGCATCTTTGGAAACGTGCAGAAGCAGAACTCTATGCTCCTTGGAAAAATTTAAGTTAGGAGTAGAATAGCAATTGACCAGATCAGGGACTTCAAAGGCTGAGCAGCTACCAACCATGGGATTTTTTTTTTAGTACCAGTTTAGATAATAGCAGATTAAAATGCACATAGTTCTTTTTGGATATGCCCAGTAGGCTTCCCAGGCAAGAACATTATCACATGCCCCAGAAGGAAAGGATATGAAAGCAAACAGCATTTGAGAAGTTTCCATTAAGAAAGCAAGAAAACAAAGAAGTTTCCCCTTCAAAGGAAAGGGTTGAGGATTAGCGTGTTGCAGTAATCGCTGAGTGTGGTCTGTCTCCCAGGCTCTTCTTACCTTATGCCCTGTTCTCTTCAGAGTCTTTTGCCATCTTTCACAGTACTTAGTACTTGCAATTTCTCGTCATCTTCCTATTTTCTACTTAAGTGTGGTTAGTGGCTGATGCTGGTGTGCAGCTCCTAGAATTAAACCTCAGTTTCATCCTCCTAGAACTGACATTGAAGTAGGAAGATCAGAGAATTAAAATGAATGTAAAATGGAGAGGTGGATATGAGTTTTACTTCTGAAGTTGTGATTCTTCTGTTTCTCTTCTTTACTGCAAAAAACATCTTCATGATTCTTATCTACAAAATAAGCATATCTCTGCTGAAGTATCATGCTTTGATAGTCATAATATAACTTCCATCCTGCTGTGGCTTTTCATTTTGGTTTAGCATTTAAATACCTACTGAAAGGGGAAAGTGAGAGTAATAAATGCACTGGCTAAGGCATTATAGACTTCACTGTGGTTGCAAAATTACATAAAAGCAGGACTTCAGGTGTTTTTTAAAGCAGGATTTCAAACTCTGAAACACCGCAGTGATTGAGAGCACAGTGGAGCATTGCTGATCTGGCCAAATCTGAGACATATTGCATATACATGGATTGAATCAACCAAACAGCAGTATGCATGACATAAAGATGAAACAAGGACCACTCTTAGGTTTCAAAGAGGACGACTTGCTATCATCAGCAAAATGTTTCCTTTTACTCAACATCTTGTGGATGGCTCCACGGTGGGAGGTATTCTGAATAACAAATATATTACCCCTGCTTTTTAGAAAACAGTTGGAGGGTCATGGGGAAAAAGGGGACAGAACTGAGGATCGAACTTAATATTACAAAGACTCAGTCCATGCTTGTAAGAAGAACAGGCTGCTTAGATTTTTGAAAACTGCTGTTTGTATCTTTTTCTCAAGAGGAAGACAGATGTGGATTATTAAAACTAAAGCTTTTTTTGGTGCCTGATGTCTTCAATTTGTGCTGTTCTTGGGTTTGTGTAACATGCGTTTCATTCACATTAAAATTCATCTGTAGTTTTGAAGAATTGCATTGAATTCTGGTACCCAGTCCTTTTGGCCCAGTCTAGATGGGAAAGATGCTTAATCCTTCAGTTCCTGCATACCTTCTTAGAAGTGAGCCTTGACTGTAGAGCCTTGCAGTCCTGCACCTTTCCCTGTTAGTGGTCAAGTGTGAGAAATAGAGGTTTTCATTTACCTCATCACAAATGAAATTCAGAGCATACTTTCCTTAGTTGTTAGAGTGATTACACACTAATTCCTATGTAGAACTGTCTCTTTCATTACTTTTGGACCCCAAGTAATTAAATCAATTCATAAACTCTATAGTTTGGTGTGATGCCTTCTTATTAGTCGTTGTTCCATTATACTTGGAGAAATAATCCAAGTGCTGTAAGTAGGAAAGATTGTAAATGTCCTGTCACCACTACTTCAGTAAATAATGCAGTAATCCTACACACCATCATTCCTATCCACCTTTATCAGAAGATTGGACAGAGGAAGTAATTTGATTGTGGCAGCTAAACTATGTGTGTTCATATTACACATTCTCATATTTACATTATGCATATCCCAGGCATCTGAATATAATGTAGGTTGGAACAATATCCCCAGATATATGCGCAGAGTATTGTAAGTGTGCAAACTAAACAATATTACAAAACCAAGTAAACATCAAAGCAATGGCTCTTTCTTTTTTTAGGAAGTCCAGCGTGTCATGGGAAGAACATCACCAAGACCAGAAAAAGGTAGGTGCTGCTTTATGAATAAGAAGTATTTTAGTTCCACTAAACTTGTCTTTTTGGGATAATGCAATTCTTTTATCTCTAGCTGCAATGGAGGCATTAGGAATTGAACTGTACAAGAGAAACAAACCTGAGAAGCAGCCATTTGCCCATCTCATTATTGATGATAAGAATATTCCATCTGGTAAGTTCAGTTTTAAGTGAATACTTCCAATACTACTATAAATGCATTAAACAGTGAATAATGATATGAAAATAGTTCAGCAAAACCAGCAACAGACCGGGATTTCAGAAATGGCTTTTGATAGCAAGAATAAATTCGATGCATTGAAGGATTTCAGAAGCAACAGGGGTAATGTTAAAAGGAGCATGGCTCCCCTTTGTATTAATCATGTGCTGAATGGCATTTCAAGTTACCAGTTTGCATAATTAACCTTTGAGGGCTTGGCCTGCTCCTTTGTGCTGTCATCAAGTGAGGAAGGAAGATCTTGTGTTGAATGCTCTCCTCTGAAGTTTCTCATTTTCTTTGGCCTGTAGGGCCCATCCAGAGTTTTTACTCACACTGGACATCATCCATAGCTTTACACACACACGCACAGATGTGTTCATATATCCTTGTCTGCATATGTGTATATATCAGCACAAACACTGGCCAGAATACAGATCATGCAGTTTGGAAGATGTTTCCCTTCTATTGAATTGAAGTCAGGAGTTTTTTTGTCCTGTTGTCAGCTGAAGAAATGTATTGTTTTCTGTTGTAAAATTCAAGCATGTATTGTGTCCACCTATTCAACCCTTTGCAGCAACACCCCTTTTGAGTGCTGAAGTGTAACGGGGTTTGTATTGGGTGACACAGCATTTGTCTTCAGGAGGGATCTGGAAGCCGAGAATCTTACATGAGTCCACAGTGCACACATATGTAAGGTGCCCATCAGTGAAAGAATTTGCCACAAAGGAAGCACACCTTTCATTTGGAGGTGTGGAAAATCGAATTGCAGTCCCAATGGGATTATTATAACTTGCCTGCTAGTTCCCTGCCCTCTGTGGGTATGTTGCACTCTGATAGCATAGGGCTGAGTTTATAGCATGTTTCCTTCTGCTGATGGCACGTTGGAAAGATTTTACCATATTCCATTCACGTTTATGTTGCAGGACCGGTGTAGACTTTTTCACATCAGACTCCAGGGCTCTCATGACATTCCGACATGCCAAAGCTTCACAAGGGTCTGTCTGCATCCATCTAGTCTAGTGGTAGCAAGATAAAAATCATAGCATTATACTGTGAGCAAGTGTGTTGACTTGGATGCAGTATGTTTTTGAGCAATTGAGTAGGGGGAAAAAAATGTTCTTGTGGCTTTTATCTGCCCCTGTGGTAAGAAGATGGTATTCTTTTATATTGCCAAAGCTCTTATTTTCTACACAGAGGTATTCAGATGGCTCTGGGAATATCCTTGCTAGTACAATATCCGGGAACAAGACATGAGTCTGCCTTGGAACACTCTCCAGAGGAAAAGATTCAGTCCTACAATTTTAAGATATGTTAGAATGGTTTTATTTTTTTGCCCTAGGGCACTGTCAGTTGAGATTTTTCTCTCTATTCTCAACACAGCAATTGGTGTGGTAGAACTAAACCAGAGTTTTTTCTGAAGCTATCAGATAGAGGATCTTAAGATAGGAGGGTGCATTGATCACCACTGTGTTCATTCTCTGAAGATTTATACATTCTGCAGTGCTGAACTCCTTGTTAATTAAGCTGTGCACATTGCTTTTCTGTTTTATATAACCAAACCAAAGGGGAATGCTGTGTTGAGACTTGAAATCTGAGATTTTAGCAGCCTGCATAGTAATACCTTGCTCTTGCTCTATTTAAAGACAAAGCAATTCTGTACAACTTCTTACCTGGAGGGATAGGATTCTTTCAAGTGCATTGGCATTGCCAAGATCCAGAGCTTTATAAGCAGAGAGCTTAAACAGCTTGTCAGATGGCAGTCAGAACTTCCAAAAGCTTTCTTGTTAGCTCAAATGCCTCCTGACAAGCTTCTATTTTAGTCAGATTTTGGCTTTGACCTACTTTTACCATAGGTCTGTAGTAGAAGATTCAGTACCAGTAAACTTGTCTTAGCATTTTCTCTTTGGAAGGTTTCAATTAATTTGCTAATCATAGAGATAGATGACTTACATCTGCAGAAGTGGAGTATATCAGTGTCACAGTCTGTGAAATCCACCTTTTCCTGTGGGGAGTTTATTTGCTGTTTACCTGGATATTGCTGTAAACTGTGTTTTTATCCAGGCTAGAAGCTGATAATTTTTACTGTTGTGCATTGCTGCATTAACCTTCAAGGGAGTGACATAGCACATCTATGTGTAATGGCAAGGGAGACATTGCTCTTTCTTGTTCTCTCTACCTTTTTTTTTTTTTTTTTTTTTT
>VZRE01001327.1:80620-224636 GCA_013396775.1 Cephalopterus ornatus
TTTTTTCCCCCAAAAGCACAGGCTGCAGGAACTCTCCGAAACACATTGCCTGTGACAGCAAGCTTTGTTTCTCCTTGGAGCAGATCTATTCCTTACCAATGTTAGGAGCTGGACATACTCCCTTCTGATCTGGCACATATGGCTTCTGCCTCTTTTGGAAGAACATGGCCAGGATGTTAATCATGAGCAGAGGTTCTGCGGTCCTTGTGGGCATTGTAGCAGTGAGGGGCTGCATCCTTATAGATAGCTGGAACCCTGAACCTACTGGTGGTGAGGCACTGTAGTATCATGCTTACTGGTATGAGGCAGTACCCACTTGGCTGGGTAGCACAGATGTTAGTGACAGGCATAAAGAAAGAAGAATTTGCATGAGGGTTACCAGGAGATTTTCCTCTCCCATCTCTTTTTCTCTGACTGCAAATGGCAATATTTATTTTCTTCCCCTTATTCTTTACCCTCCATGTCTGAAACCCTTCTAAATTGTTTTCTGCCATCCGTGAGCCTGGACAGATCTTTTCTTAGTATTTTAAGGTTCTCTACTGTCATCACTCTGACCCAGAATAAACAGAGTCAGAAAAAAAAGTCTTAACTGTCAAACAGGATTTTAAGTAGTTTGCTACTGAACACCCTTCATGAAGGGGCACTGAACAGTGTCTGTGAGAGAACATTTTTCCTTTGACCTGGTTCATAATAATATCAAGCCTTAAATGATCTTTTGCAGCTGGGGGATAGTGTGGGGGAGGGGGGAAAATAACCCTTCCCAGATCTTGGTGTCCCCACCCATCATTTGGCAGCAGAAGCCGTAGTGGTTTGGCTTGCTGTGTGTATTTTTTAGTTTGCTGCCTTAGGTTAGAGCTGGATGCTTACTGGTTGGTTTTTACCAGAGCTCACTATAAATGCTACCTAGGTTTTAAATGAAAACAGTGAATTTTGGTTTATAAATTGATTACAGAAATAGTCACCGTTTAAAGGAGAAAATCACAAACAGAAATAAATATAAATGTTAAATATATCATTTGGGGGGTGAATTAATGCCTTTAGCTGTCTAAGGAAACGCTGTAGTATTCTGAGCTATTTACAGCTACAGGTTCGACTTAGCTGCCCTTAGCCTCCAGAAGAGTTTTTCAGAGCAAACAGTGCTTTGGTCCTTTCTTCAGGCTTTATTTATACCTGAACATTACTATGATGCAAACAAATTATCAAAACAGGGCTAACTAATTTTATTGAACTCATTTGTAGTAGCCTTAGTTCATGCTCACAAATATACAAGACGCTGTTTTTATTTGTCTTCAGTTTTCAGAAAGGCTGTGTATTATATTGAATTTTTAAATAATGCTTTTTTTCTATGTCTAGAAGACTATCTTACTCATTATCTCCCTGACTGTTTCCTTCTCTGTCAACTTGACTTACCTTGTGCTATTTTTTTCATGATTCCAAAGTAAATTATTTCACAGAAGATACTGTATTGCAGCATTTCTGACTATCCCTTGGCTTGGGTTATGTGTCAGAGTTCCTGATACGAGGACTGCTGATTGGGCACTAATGTGTGTGCTCCAGTTTTCTCCACTTCCTATGTTTTGGGCTACTGATTGTTTTGATGTCTCCAAATCTGGGTGTTATTACCACCGTAAGTGCTGAGAACCTGCTTCCTTCTTCCATTAAAGGCTGCATGACAAAACTCCTACCAGAGCATCTTTGTGCTGTGCTGCTGGCTGTGGCACACCTCTTCTGGGGCTCTGAATTGTGGCAAAATGCCCATCTGCTTCAGCTAATACAATCATAGCATTATAATTTAATGCTTTATAATTTAGTCCGCTCTAATAAGGGATTTCTGGAAGTTACCTCTGCAAATCCTCTGCTCAAAACAGATAGCATCATCTCCCATCATCTCTTGGTCTGTCCCTCTACCTGACCATGGACGAATGATGTGTATTTACTTGAATATCAAAATAGTGTGAACAAACTTCACCCAGAGCCCATGTCTCAATTACGAGCCACTGTAGCACCTATTTGCCCTCTTCTTCCTTCCCTCTTTTCAGCAGGAAGTCATGCCTTCCTAATAAAGATTTCTTCAAAATTGCAGCTTAAGACTGGCAACTAAGAAATTTACTTGTCAGGTAAATAAAATCTGCCTAGCAACTACCCAGTGTGCCACCAGGCAATCATAGCACACATTTCTGTTCCATCATAGATACACATTCCTGTCCCATATCTAAGTGCCTCTCCTCTGATCTAAGCAGTGATTTCTAGCCTGTCCTCCTCATCTTGAAGGTAGCCAACCTCCTTGGGGCAGTATTTCTCCCAGACTTAATGATGTGCACAAGAAGTTCTACAACTTCCTCAGCTATCCCCAGTGCTGCAGAGGTGCAATCTGGTACCTCTATCTTAGCACTTCTTGCAGGTGAATAATTCCAGGCTAAGAGACTTAAGATCTTGGTGTCTTTTCCAGTTAATTGATGTTTTTCAGAGGTTTTTTTTTTTGAGTCACTGCACAGAAGATGTCTTCTCTGTATAATTTTGCTAGCATAATTTCTACCTGGCTGCAGAAGAGCCATAGGGGAGCAACTATTTATGATCTGTGCTTTGCAAACCTGTGCTTTGCTTAAGTCTTCATGGAAGAACGCCAGAAAGTTTTTGTTCTGGACTGCTGTTAAAATATTCCTCTCACATGCAAAAGTTGCTCACCCTTGGCAGTTAGGCAAGACTCATCTCTTTCAAATTCCCCTGTCCCTATTTACCCTCACTTTCTGCGCAGACAAATCCAAGAGGCATCTTTTGAATCAACTGAATACATCTGAGGCTTTACCTCAGCCTGCTTGTGAGTACTGGTTGGAGGGGAGGACACCGGCCCCTGCTGTGTGCCATGGAAAGTTTGGTAGAGATAGATTGTTTTGATTTGATGTTGGAAGAATAAGATACTGCACATTTCAAGCAGGCATTTATGTGCACTGGGAGGCTAAGGTGTGAAGTCACCTGGTACATATGTGAACCCACTGCTCTGGGAGGGAGCAAATGAAGTTATTCTGTTGTGTTGAAAATTGCTAGTGGTTAGGAGGACAAGCTGACCAATTCCCATTGGTTGTGTTCTGCCTTATGTATTACACTGAATAATAGAGTGTTAGTGGTTTGTGCCTATAAGGAAGGCTTATGGAGCTCTCAGGACAGCGTTGTTTCCCTTTGTGTGGGCATGCCTGTGGGCTTTGCCAGGATCTTCTTCTCCCACCGTTGTCTATTCTTCTGTTTTTGCAGGCATGGGCTGTGAGATGAGGTTGGTGCTATAATGGGATAGTGGTGAAGCTAGGGCAGGGGAGGGAATGTGGGATGTGTGCTTCAGGGCACGCTCTTCAGCAGAAAATACTGTGATAAATCTCTACATGATACATTTGCTGTAGCAGCAATGCTCTCTGAGCTGGTGTTGCAGGCTGCTCTTACCACTGTGCCGCTGAAAACAATCTGAAGTGTCAAATGTGACCAGGTTTGGAAGGAAAACTCAAATGTTCTCTCTCAGTGCCTCTCTGACCTCCTGCCAGGCCATCTCACAGCACTGCCTCCACAGTAATATATAGATGAAATGACATCTGAGATATCATTTGACATCAAGCTGATGACATCAGCTTGAAGCCTCCAAGAGATGATGCAATGTGGCTTCCTGATGATAGTGCCTGGGAGCTGTCTTTTAGTCCAGAGAGCCTGTATAGTGTGTACCTGTATGTGTGAAGTTAGCTTTCAGTGATGGTGCTAAGCTGGCAGAGTAATCAAACACCTCCAATCTCTCAGCTCCTTTTCACTATCTTCGCAAAGTATTGATTCAGCCTAAGAGATAAGGGACAGCTTCCTGTTTACCAGGTCACCACCATGTGTGCAGAGCTGAAAGGGTTTCGTGTACCTGTTAGAAGGAATTCAGTAATGCTTCTTTGCATGTGATAATTCTATTAATCCACCCTTTTTGGGAGTTAGATTTGGTAACTGTTATGTGTATATTTTGATTCCCTCATGCACGATGTTCTGTGGAGAGGTTGAGAATATTATCATCATTTTCCTTCCCAATTTGTGGATCTCCATCCTAAGACAGCTTGAAGGGGGGTGTTTTCCTCCAAGCATGCTCATTGTTTCTTTTTTGAAAGTTAAGATACTGTAGTAAATAAAAATAAGAAAAAAAAAAAAGAGCAATGTGTCCAAAGTCACATCTGTCTTCCACAAGCTTGTCTTCTAAAACCTAGATTATTAAAGAATCCAGGTTTACCTCCTGAATAGCTATAATTGTCCAGCTATAAGTATTTGTAAAATTATGAAAAAATTAGGATGGTGATGTAGAGCACTATTCAAGATATCTAGGATATGAGTTAAACAACGTTTTAGAGCCTTATTCTGGTATATGCAACCACTGGGTTAAGTCTAAACATTGTTTTTTCATAAAAAGGTTTGTTATATCATAAATACTTGAAGTGCCTAGGCAACTTAATGTGTAATACTAAAAATGCACAATTGTACTGATTTATCCATATTTTTTGGTGTTGTCAGATGAAAATGTTTACCTTTTCTACTACAGTCACAAGAACATAAAATATGGGAAGGTTTCATAAACTTTCTCTTTGGGGAGTTATCAGTTTAACTTGTGTTCAGAATTTTAGTTATCCCTTGCAAACACTTACTAGTTGAGGACTGATAACAAGTTTTTCTTTTCAAATTCCTCTCAACAGTTGATTAGTTGAATAAAATTTTAGGTGAAATGCACTGTCTTAGCGGACCTTGTTGCATGTCTGCCTAGCATAATCAAATTTTAGGCCAAGCAAGTGTTTTGTACCACAGTCCAGCAGGCATTTCTAGTGGGAGGGCAGACAGTTATAAATAGCAAGCCAAATATGGGACTGCATTAAAAAAAGAAAATTTCCTAAGAATTTTTATCATAATTGTCTAATACTCACTGTAGTGTATAGAACTCTAGTTGATTGTGAAAACCTAGTTTTTACTAGAACTCTGGTTGATTGTTTGCTAAATGTTTATAAATAATCTCTTTTTTTCTCTCTTCTTCAGGAACCCGCAAAGTGAACCTCACATCCTGGCATCATGACAAAGGCCAGGCAAACTTATCAAATATGACATTCAGTGATGGAAAACTAATTGTTAATCAAGATGGCTTTTACTACCTGTATGCCAATATTTGTTTTAGACATCATGAAACTTCAGGAAACTTGACTAAAAGAGGGCTGCAGCTGATGGTATATATGATTAAGACAAATCATAAAATAAGGCGTTCTGATGTGTTGATGAAGGGAGGGAGCACCAAATACTGGTCAGGAAATTTAGAATTTCATTTTTATTCTGTAAATGTAGGAGGATTTTTTAAATTAAAATCCGGTGAAATGATAGGTATCCAGGTATCAAACCCATTGCTACTGGATTCATCACAAGAAGCAACTTATTTTGGAGCGTTTAAAGTTAGGGATTTAGATTGAATCTTTCTTTAGTGTGCTGAAAATTGTTTGAGTTTGGAGTTGTCTAGAAACAACTTGAAGACAGAACTTAAAATCTTCTGGAACCCAATTACATCTGTATAAGCCATATATCTCTAAACCCATATTTTTGTCCCGTGCTGGCTCCAGTGGGAGTCCCACAAATGCATGGAAGGGCAAAATTACACACTTCTGATTTAGTCTTATAGCAGTTTTACTTCATTTGTTTCCACTGGCTTCAGTAGAGTCATTATGCCTTTTACGTTGGTGTAGCTGAAATCAAAAACATAATATTATTGAACTTTTGTTTCCAAGTTCTGCTCTGACTTTTTAAACTGTGCTGTCCTTATTAGTTCTGGTGCAAACACAGGGCAGGGCAGACCTTGGCTCCCAGCTTGCATTTAGGACTCCATTTTGCTTAGGGTTGAGTGTTCTGACCCTGAGACAGCAAAGATTATGAAAGTATGACTAATCCCATTGCATTTGATGTGACTTTTCACATGCTGAGTTAGGCCTGTTTTTGCATTGCTGGTTCAGGGTTGGAGAGCTCAAACCATGGCAGAAATGAGTTGCAGAACACCTAAACAGTTCGACTTAAGTTTTGCCTGATAAAAAGGGCCATTCCAGGAAGAAGGGAGATCATCTGGCCTTGCAGTTCTAAAAGGTTAATTACAGGTCATTTTATTATTGTTGCACAGTTAATTGCAAATATAGATTGCCAAAATACAGTGTGCCTTTAAAGTATTACATTGTGCCAGAATCTGCAAAGACATTTTTTAAACAAAAATTATGTATTTTTATATTCTGTAAAATCTAAAGTTATATTTCAGGTGTAATGTTTTGTGTTAAAAAAATATGTAAATTATATTGTCCTATAGTATTTGATACAAAATATTTAAGATCTCTTGCTGTTTGTATATTTAATGTTTTAAACTGTTTTTATGTACAGACATGTTAAACTGGTGCACTTTTTGATCCCAATGGGAAAAAATGCAGCTATAAGAGGTTGTTTGCAATTAGCAAATGTAATATATATCTTTGTTCTTCTTAACTTAATAGATTTCTTTTAAACTTTTCAGTATTATTGGAAAGGGGGGACGAAATCACACCAATGCCATGAGTAATTATACCAGAATGCTGGTCACTGGGTGCCTTTCAAACCTGGAGGGTAATTGACATTACAAAGCTGACACTGTGTAAAAAAAAAAATTAAAAAATTAATACATAAGCCCCAGAAATGTATTAGGAGTATTTATAGTTACTGAACAGGCATATTTTCCTACAACAAAATCTGCAAGTGGTAAATTCTGCAATTCAAAAATGACTTTTTTTAGCTTAGTTTCCTGGAAAAGTGAAGCTTATGTAATTGCATTGCCTGTTCTTGTCTCCCCTTGTAGCTTTTAAAATTCTGCACACTTCTGCCAGATTTGACAAATGAATGGCAGAGTTAAGAGGTATTCTTGCAGGTTTTACGAGGATAGACAGCTGAGAACAACTCAGCCATTTATACATTATTTAACAGTGGCTGGCCACTGTTCATGTTAGCCAACAGATTATATGAGGAGACTCCTTGCTAGCTGCAACGTGTGTTGTCGCTTGTGTAGTTGCTTGGGCAAAAGAGGTTGGTGGATGGAATCTGAGGGAGGGTATAGGGGCCATAGGGGAGAGCTGCAAATACTATGGTGATGTTTAGAGCACATTTGGACAGGGGACAGCAACTTGTTGGGGAAGGGATGAGAGAAGTTTTTGAAGTGCTTGTCTGTGTGCTTTAAGAATGATGTGGGGAAAACCCACTATTTAATTAAGTCAGAATCAAGGAAGGCAAAAGGCTCAAGTCTGTAGGAACTGGGGCTTTGTACAAATCCTCAGGCTTTTTGTTTTTTGGGTTTTTTTGTAACTGAGTTGAATCCAAGCAATTATTTTACACTGTATAATAAACATTTCTTTTTAATGTTAATATTGTTTTCTTACAAAATATATTTCTAAGAAAAAATCAACTTTGTGATTTCTTTGTTTTCATGTGTACCTCTATTTCTTGTGCAGCTTTGGTAATTTTATTCAGATTTCAGAACATGCAGGCTGGGTATGGTATAACTCACTCAAGAAAGCTGAGTCACAAATCAACTATTTTGAGACAACTAACAATTTTATGGAGTTTTAATTTGGCTCCAGACATGCATCCACCACTTTCAAGTTGGGTTACATCTTTGGAGGTTGGAAATTTAGCTGAAAATTAGGACTTCCTATTTATGTTATACACCAAAGAGTTTTCAGTTCAAAACCAGTAATGACTGAGGAATCTGGGACTTTTTTTTTTTTTTTTTTAATTTCAAGAGCTATGGGTCACACTCAGTCATTTTTTCCAGTATAGAGATGCTCATTGACAGGCTGGGAGAAAACGTCTACTCTGTGTCTGTCCTGGGGGTTAAGTCACCCTCTGGGGAGGTAAAGATGGGGGTTCAAGTGATTTGAAAGTAAAGTTAGACTTAGTTGCTGACCTTAGCAAATGCTCTGCCTACATATGGTATTATATGAAGGAGAGAAGCCCCCAGCACTAAATGTCATCTGAATGACTCTGGCTGTGTCCTGTGCGTGCTGGAGAAGGTCACAGAACCTATGCCTCTGTTGAGCCCCTGAGCTTGGTTGACTGCCTGTGCATCCCAAGCCACCAGAGCTTACAAAAGGGCTTCTGAGGCTCAGCTTAGCATACCTGTGCTCATGAGGAGGACCGTAGGCATCTGAATTTCACAAGACAATACATGGGGCTTTAAATTTCCCTTGTGTGACAACTTTGAAGCCTAAATGGGGGTTGTAGTGTTTTTTTTCTGGTTTTGGGTTTTTTTGTTTTGGAGGGTTTTTTTTCCTTACCATCCTCTGGCTGCAAATTGTTCAGTTGCATGATGAACAGGTGGGAGGGATGTGATAATGTCCTCATGGGGCTATATAGGCTACTGTGGGGATAACAATTAGAAGCCAAGCCCTGACTCCTCTCTACTAAATAAGAATCATATAGGAGGTCCTATTCTGCCTGTCTTGCCCTGATCTCTTCTTATTCTTACATGGATTTAAAAGGAAGCAGGAAGCTCCACTAAGAGCTGTAGGTACAGTTTGATTTTGCTTTTTATATCAGAGCAGCAACAGATCAAAAAGCTTCAGTTGTGTCATTTGAGGCAGGTATTCTAAGGTGATGAAGTAAACCCACCTGCTCTACCACTGTCCTTCCTAGAACCAAGTCTTCCCCTAGAAGTGTCCGTTCTTTTGTGTCCGCTTCATTTACTTGATTGCTTCATCAGGACTCAATTAATGAAAAGAGTGGATGAATCAATTAATGGAGAGAGTTATCCTGAGAAGAAGGTGATATGTTCTTGGCTAGGAAAGGTACATGTGACTCTTATTTTATAACCTTCAAAAGACAATTTTGGTCTGTGGATACAGAACGATTATTTGCTAAAAATTGAAGTTAAAAAAATCTTACTTGGAAATAGTTTATTTGCAATTCAGGGTATTTATGTGCATGTAAACATCTGTATATTCTTACTGTGTTCTTGCTAAGTTAGTTTTTATACATGGGGTTACGACTGCATATTTTGGCACCTGAGTACTCCTCCCCCCGCCTTCCCAAGCTCGCTCCAGCCAGTGACTGTTTCTTTTTCTGTCTATCCCACTTCCTTTCTCTGGCTCCTTCCAGCTGCCAGTGTGTCCTGCTCACCCCACTCTTAGTGACTTACAGCTACTTTTCCTGGTGGTAGCAACAGGCTTGGATCAGATCTACGTATATTCCCCCAATTTTGGCCCACTTTCAGGTGTCTTTGCTGTGCCTTTAGATGGAAAAGAACAAGAATTTTGCTTGTGAGAAATATTTTTCAACTACTGATGCAAGGACTGAACTGGATAGAAAAAAAGAAAAGTAGTTGGGGAATAAGGAACCAGAAGTTTGGACACATGAAGCAGTCCATACTGCCCTTTGGTCTGATGTACCAGCTTTGGAGGGCTCCAGACAATTATCACATGCTTGTATTTTGGTGTTACAAAGTTAGCCTCCAGCAGAACTTCACAAACATGGCTGTATGCAGCATTTTGCTGCAGTGATTGGAGAAAACTCACACCTAAACCAGAAAGTGCTCTTGCATATATACACAGGCAGTTTCTTGTTCTTTCTCCCTCTCTGTATTGGTGTCTTATCCACTATTTCCTGGTTGCTGTATTTGGGATCACTACCTGTGGACTTTGCCAACCGTTTATTTTTTTTTAGCTCACTGGGGTCTGATCCTGTAGATCCCATACCTTTGCCAAATGTTTCCATTTGTGACGAGCTCCAAAGCAAAGCTCCAAAGTCATGGAAAGCTGAGAAACCTGTGTCAGCTTGAGGTTGTTTAAATTAGATTTCAAAAACTTCTTGGCAACTTTGGATGTTTCTTTTTTTTGCATTTTTTTTAGCCTTAAGTCTGAATGTGCTGGTGTTTCTAGCTGGGTTTCCAAGGAAATATTTGTGCTGGGGTGGAGGTGAGGGGCTAGGTATCTTTGATTTACTGCTGTCTGTTTACAACCCATTTTATGAAGTTTTAGAGAGGGCGTATTTTCCTTCCATTTGTTCAGCATTTGAGCCATGTGCTGTTTACTGCCTGCCCTCTTGCGTCACATTGCTTTTCCCCAGACTGCACATCACCAAACACCAATCAATTTATGTTTGGCTGTGACAGAAGACAAGCAGGAGCTACAATTGCTTTCAGCTCCTTACATGCTGCAAGTCACAAAATGATAGATTCATTTTTCCAGCCTTCTGGATCTTGATTCATTCACTGCATTAGAGATTCTTAGTTGCTCTTTTAGCAGAGTATGCCAGAATCCTCCTCTGACTACTGAGCTCACATTTCAGGTACTAGTATGTCTTCATAACATTTGCTCCTTCGTCATCCTGTAGGTTCCAAACTCACTCATTCCCTAAGTCTGTATTATCAGGCATCGATAAGGATGCTTGGTGTGCAGTTTTGGGGACCCCAGCTCCTTAAGGGGAGGATTCACAAACAGGATCTCCTCTCCTTGTCCTCTTCCCTACAGGTGCTGGATTTTAGAGCACTGAAGCATGACCACATGGATGATAGCTTTTTGGGAAGTTCAGATACTCTCTTGTACAGAGTATTTTTACCTCATGTCCCACCAATTCGAAGGATTTTAACCTACTCTTCACTATTAATTGGGTTGAGTGAAATGTTTGGAATGATTTCTTTTTACTGTGTCACAAAATAACACCAGATGCCACAATCACAACCTTCTGTGAACATAGATAAAATCAGTTCAGCACAGATGTTGGCTATAAATGCAAAGTGGAGCAAACCTTCATTGCTTGTCACTTGTTTACTGCTGTGCCTTCTCTGACCCCAGCATGAGATCTCCACCCTGCTGACATCCAAGGGAACTGATGTACAGCAAGTGGCATAACCTGTACATACTTATTCTGCCCTCTGGGAACTAATAACCAATGACACTGCTTTAGTTAGCAACCTTTTGCAGACTGACTACTCTTTTTTGTACAAACATCTCCCAGATACAATCCTTTCAGTGTTACACAGAAGTTTCACCAGCTCCCTGCTTACCTTTAGCTTTTTGCAATGTTAGTGTCGCCAAATGTTTTTTCTGTAGTGCAGTAACACATGCAGTAACACATCTTAAACAAAACAAGGTCCATCTGGTGTAATGTTTTATCACTCATCATGGCTTCAGATCTTTGCTCTGGGAAAACATCTGCAGTTCTGGAAATGGATAGTTAGGTTATTTCTGTCCCGCTAACTGGAAGAGGGCTGGAGTTACAAGGCACTGAGTGGTGTACAGCCTTGAAGCTTAAGCCAGCTTCCCTCTTAAGCAGAAGATCCTACTGACTTGCAACCCACTAAGTTGTGTTTTTATCATATGAAACTGAGCATATCTGCTGCATGCCCCAGAGCTTGACAGAGAGGCCTCTTCCAAGCAGGTCAAACAGGGCCAGAAAGAGAGCTAAAATAAACCTTTGTGGGCAGCAAAGGTCCAGGACTGAGCTTCTGCCTTTTTCTTTTTTGATCTATTACTGTCAATAGAGAGTAATAAATTAGAGAATAATCTGGTAACACAAAACATTTTTAATTTGTTTACTATTCCCTGAAAGCAGCTGTTGAATTTACCACCTATTGTCACCTATAAATGTATAATTGGATTACTACTTATGTGAGTCTGCATTTTCTCTCAAATCTAACAGTCCTATTGCACCATTAGGAATAAAAAGAGATATTTTTATTTAAAATTCATTAGTCATATACAAAAAGTAGTATTATGATTAGTATCAAAGTGTGTTGGACTTCAGTCTAGCATTCTGCTGCCTGTGAGTTAGTAGCAATTTATTCTATTCTTGCTTTGTTATCTGGCTATTTTTTTTCAATTTGTCTGAAAATCACATTAAAAAAACATTTTCCCCAAAAAATATGAGCCAGATAAAAATGCCCCATGATTTATTTGAAAATATCCAAACAAATTTCTTCAGTTTTGCCCTTGTCCTCTGGTATATGCCATCTGCACACTTGCAGAATTTCGCTGATGTGTGAGATTGTGAAACAAAGAAGCTCACATAAAAAGCTAATTGAGAAGTCTATTGGCCCAGCTGCTCTGTGAGACTTGCTGAATGTGAAAAATTCCCCCCAAATACATAAATTTATTGTTACAATTCATTCAGTTTTATTAATCTTTGTTAATATTGTACTGGTAAGAAAGAGCTTAGCTTCCCACTTTGAAATGAGTGGATGTTTTCAGGCTGACATCAATAAGATTATTATAAATAGTTTTATATGATCCAGTTTCTTTCTAAGCCTTTTTCAGGAGGTAGCTATTTTAATACATCACAGAATCACAGAATATGCTGAGTTGGAAGGGATCCACAAGGATCATCAGGTCCAACTCTTAGCCCTTCACAGGAACATCCCCAAGAGTCACACCATGTGCCTGAGAGTATTGTCCAAATGCTTCTTGAACTCTGTCAGGCTTGGTGCTGTGACCACTTCCCTGGGGAGCCTGTTCCAGTGCCCACCCACTCTCTAGGTGAAGAACCTTGTTCTAATATCCAGACTAAACCTCCCCTGACACAACTTCAGGCCATTCCCTCAGGTCCTGTCACTGGTCACCACAGGGAAGAGATCAGTGCCTGCCCCTCCTCTTCCCCTCACAAGGAAGTTGTAACTGCAATGAGGTCTCCCCTCAGTCTCCTCAAGGCTGAACAGACCAAGTGCCCTCAGCTGCTCCTCACACAGCTTCCCCTCAAGGCCTTTCACCATCTTCATTGCCCTCATTTGAACACTCTCTGACAGCCTAATATCTTTCTTATAGTGTGGTGCCCAAAACTGTACACAATATTCAAGGTGAGGGTATATGCTGGTATTTATCACTCAGTGAAGTATAGAGGGCTTGAAAACAAAGCAACAATGCAAATAGCATTTCTTCTACATAATATCTGTATGTTTTATCTATTTAAAATATAACATATGCAGTCTACATGTAACTGAGAATAATGTAGCCCTGAGAATAATATTTGCTCATTGGTGACATATCTTATTTTTGTATCTCCTGTGAGATCTGTCATGAATAAATATTATAACTTGTTTGGGCATTTTTGTGCCAGTGTAAAAGGATGATACCAAGTCACTTTGACAGCACCTACAACAAATGAATAGAGGGATGGAAATGCTGTCTTTGCTCACCAAATATCCAGAATGACCCATCTTTTGTCAGCATCCCAGCCAGGAACAGGCCAGGAACAGGAACGAGGGCTTATAGTTGCCCCATCCTAAGTTTTGAGGCCATAATCTAGTGAGGGAGAAGAGATACAGCACACATAACTTGCCAAAGACTTTCATGTTGCATATCAAAGGTGCTTGTGGAATGCGTGTAAACTGAGACACAAGCAGAAATTCTGCCTTAGTGGTATGAAGGCTTCTGTTTTACTTTTGTTGTTTTTTCCAGGTATTGATAATGCTTATGAAACTGAAAGGTGGCCAGCAGAGGAGGGTCCAGTCAGCATCTGCCATCTTCCTCTTGCAAGCCAAATGCCCAGGAGCACAGATGGCCTTTATGACCATTATGGGCTGGAGACACATTCAATGAAAAGTAATTTAAGTTCTTACAGAAAAAGAAAAAGTATATGAATGTGGGTTTGTTCCCAACACGAGACAGTCTGAATCAACAATGGGAATGGGCCAGTTACCAAAGAGTCTGCTGGAGCAAGTTCCCGCTGCCAGGCCAGGATCTCCTCTCCCTCTTGGCCATTAGAGGGAGGAAAAAATAACAGACTATAAGAGCCACTAAAATAAGGACCAACACCAAGAATGTACCATGGGTTTAATACCAGCTCCTCCTCTTGAAGTAATTATAGTTGATGTTGCCCAATGGTTACCGATCAACTATATTTCATCTTGGTCTTTTGTTTGGAGTCTTTAGTTTGGGCTGAACATCAAGACCAGCACATGCCAGTCAGCTTCTCCTGGAGAGTAAGTCCAGAGGACTGAAGGTGACAGGGAGTGTTGTGCTGTTTCAGCAGGCAACGGAGTTCGGGATAGACCAAAACCCTTCCTAAGTATTTGTTTCACATTATATAACCTTTACCCAAAAGTTCCCGATAGCACTAATTTTAAAGTGAGAAAAGACCAGGCTAAGAGAAATACTGGTATTTCTCATACTGTCAACTCCTGGGTACTCGGAAATGTGGTATTTGCTAAAAATGTATTGGTAAACTCAGAAGTTTTCTTTGAATTTCATGATTTGACCTAGATTTAGGTAGTGCAAATAGCCCTTGCAATACTATTCTCATCTAACCCATTTCTATTTTTGACCTAGATTTATGTGGTGCAAATAACTCTTGCAATACCATTCTCACCTAACACATTTCTATTTTTGTGCAAACTATATGACATATAACCATCACCATGACTCCCCCATACTTCTGTTTGTAGGGAAATTATTTTTTGTTTAGGGGAAAATTAACTCAGTATGTGCCTCTGAAGGCTCAAGTTCTGTATCATTCTTAAAATTCAGTGCTGCATGTTTTGGTGTTTTCTTCTGCTGTGGAAGGGAGTTGTTAAAAGTCTGGCTCATTGCTCCCAAGCCATTGATGTGATGGATGTGATCAATCGTGTAGTTTCAACATAGGGGAACCTCCATTTTAATTACAGCAGTGGTTGTACAATTGGTTATACAATACAAACTTTCCTCTCCAGTATTATTCCTTTTCTTGTTCATCTGTTTGTATGTGACAATGAGCAGCACTGTCACTTATTTACAGTGTTTAAGGCAGAACCTTATTTATTGCAGTGTAAAGTTTGGAAAAGTAGTGGAAGACCACATGGAGATCTCTGCAAGTTAGGGCAAACTCCTTAAAGTTTTGATGGCTTTGCTAGAACTGTGACATGCTCTGCTAGAATCAGAGCATTTAAGAGAAAAACTGCTTCCAGAAAAGCTGCCAGACCATTTATTTCTATGTAGTAGGACCTACCCTCACCATCTGTCTTTGCTTTAAAGGGTGCAAATTTTTCTATTTTGCACATGTTCAGAAGTGCCCCCATTTGAGCAATGCCTCCTAATCCAGGTAGAGATGTAAAGAGAAAGCACACCAATGTGCTCTGCCCTAGAGGAAATAAGCCAACTGCTGTGCTAACATCAAAGCCACAAGTAAGTCCAGGCTTTCTATGAAACAGTGTATTTGCCCAGTGTTTAGAGGAGCTCAAATATCCAGCCATGAAGTAGGGAGACCAGAAAAGTAAGAAACACTTTCCTTCCTAATCGCATAGTTTGTGTGAGAAGGAAAAAACTGGCAGCTGTGCTCTCCCCACCATGTTTCTCCCAGGTTGTTCCCATGTCAGCAGTGCCAGTCATTCATTCTGCCCAAACTTCTCAACCACTGGGCTACCCAGTTGTGTCTTCAGTAGTGAAGTGGTCCCAAACTGTGACCTTCCAATGACCATCCTTTGCAGGCATCTACAGAAGAGCCCTCAGGCCTTCTTTTATCATTGGGGCTGGGTAGCACAGTATTTCTGAAGATCTGAATCTTGGACATCAAGTACCTCTAAATTGTTTTTTGTCCCGAGCTTTCTAAATTAGGCAATACTGTTAATTTTCAGGGGCCAGATTAAAAGGATCAATTTTTTAAGGTGATAGTCCAGCTGACTTTTTATGAACTAAAGATTTCCAGATTTTACAATGAGTTCAATGGGTGCAGGCTACCTGTAAAACTAGGTCACATTTTCAAGCTGTAACTTAAACTAGGTCATACTTTCTGACTAGTGAAGAGGGGGAGTGTGAGTTTCAAAAGCTTGTAAAGTATCATTTCCTGGAAAAGACCCAATGTAATTAAGCACTATCCAAAAAATCAACCAAGACAGCCTGACACATAAAAGGAAGTTCATAAATTATCACTTTATCTTCCTCCGCTTCATGAAGATGGAAATGTATTTCCTTGTCAAAATAATCAGTGGTGCAAACACTGATGCAGTTGTGGTTTGAGCTGCTTCTGTGTAATTTAAAGTTTTGCGAGCAGGACTTTTCTGGGTCCATTCCTATAAATTGCATAAGTAAGGCGGAGGTTTGCTCTTCCAAGCTTGAAAGTTATCTGGGTTTGCAGAAGTCAGAGAATAAACTTAGAACTTCACTTTCAAAATTCATCAACAAAACATTTTAACATTATTAATCCTCACAATACCATGCGAAGTAGGTAGCTCTCCTTGAAAAATAGGATACCTGGTGAGTTCTTTAGACTCACTAGTGCAAGAATCAGCCTTAGACACTCAGCACATCTGTGGAATCAATTGACCAAAACTAACTCTTCTAACAATTTGAAATATCTGTGCTGATTCTTGCAAGCATTGATTTCTGCATAACAAAGGGTTGCTATTTGCAGGTTCTTTACATTCCCAGTGAGTCCTAACTCAGTGTCATAGCAAACAGTAACTGGGACATTATTTAGGATCATAAATAATACAGTTGGCCAAAAGTGTCTGAATACAGAATAACAACTGCAATGAATGATCTGGCTGAGATTTTTGAAGCTGAACTCAAGGGTTCAGTGACTAATTTTGCTGACAGCTGAGCACTGACATTCTTCCACTGTCCCAGAAAAACCCAGGCTATGCATTTCTTCTCTGAATCTTCCTGTCTGCTGTGTGGAAAGAGAAGTGTCCAGACTATTGTCTGTAAAGAAGAATGAACAATCCTGGGATGGCTGTTGGGGAGAGATAAAACAGGGCCACATTTCCCCCAAATAGTACCTTCCCTCCAGCCCCAGCCTGGTGGGATGTGAGATCCCTCTTGAGTCTGAGTCTTCTCTGACTTGCATGACAATGCACATCTTTCAGTGTCCTGGGGAAACCCTGTGGCCAGCAGACTTGAGAAAGCATGCCCAGGACTTTTGCTCTCCCTGTGTTGTTCATTTTCTCTCCCTATATTGACTGTCTACTTGCTCTCATCCTACTCCTTATGGCATCTCTGCTGCCCCATCTTTGCTCAGCTCAAGGTCCTCCTTTTCTCCATACCCTGTCCCTCTTCTTCTTTCTTAACTTGTTTTTTGGTTTGCATCTGCTGTGCTCCACCAATGCCCATTTTGGATACAGGCTTTAAGGAAGCAGTTCCTTGTGTCTGTATAGCCCCTAGCCTGGTGGGTTCTTTGATTAATACTTCAGCTTCACCATAATAATTGTGATTAAAACTAAACTGTGTTTCACATGGAGCTGAAATAACTTGTCCCAGTGGGTCAGTCAATAAGACAAGTGGGGGGGTTTTGACTCCTTTATCTATGCACTGGAAAGCTTCTCCTCTTTGCAGCACAGACAGGACAGCACATATCCCTCCAAAGGAGTTGGGGGTTACTCATCCTCCCCTCCTCTTCCCCAGCATTAGTGCACTGGCTTAGAGGACTAAGAACATGTGTCCTCTCAGGGTCCCTCTATATCTAAGGTTTAGGAGTTGTTAGCCCTATTCCCTCCAGTGACTCTTCCTGGGAAGACCTTTTCTCCTTCTGTTGTTTTGTCCCTAAAATCTAAATACTCTAAGATCCAAGCAGAATTCTATTTCCTATCAATCTCCTCCTCATGCCAAAACACCCAAGTTCCCCAAATGGGATGTACCATAAAGGGACCAGGTTTAGAGATCTTTTTTTGCACAGTGCGTTAGCAGTTGATTCTTAGCAAGCAAGGAGTAGATATTGAGATATTTGTGTTATCTGATTTGGCCTCAAGTGCAGAACCAAAGGAAGTATATGCATTTACCAGGATCTGTGCTGCTTATAGTACCCTGAGCCATCATCCACAGCACTAAAACTGCATCAGAAATCAGCCATTAACAGACTGGAGTCGTATAACACAGCAAGGCAGCTGCACTACCTAGAATTTCCTCTTCATGTGAAACACATAATAAAAATCTGAAGCAGGAAATGGGTTATCTGGTAAAATTTCAAATGATGCTGTTATCTGATATAACCTCAGCACATGCTGGAATTCATCGCCTGCCTTACCGTCCTTGAAAATTCAATTGTATTGAGCTGTTATTAATTTAATTTCTCCTAGTAAAGGTGCAGACATTCACACCGTGCTCTACTTTGTTATCTGTGGGTTATTTCTCCAAAATGCTACTTTCAGTTAGAAGCTGAAAGTCACAAAGTGTCAATGCAAATTAGGCAGTGGGGTTATGATGAAATACATGTATATACATTTTTGTCTTTAAATATTTTCTAGATATGCATTCACAAATGGAAATTTTCACTTCTGAACTAACTGTTAATTTTGTTTCCTTGGAATCTCAGCAGCACGAATGGGTCCAAGAAAGTTCTTGTGCTGGCTGGTAAAACACATCCCTTAATAAATGTTTAAACATTATAGATGTCAGAGAAACACTGCCATTAACTGACTAGATAAAATGGACTGCCATCAGAAGGGCACAGTGATCTTTAGCCTTGCAAGTACTAGTGAGGATTAGTTTTCCGAGATGTTTTTAAATCCCATGTAAAGGCATAAGCAAAGACCAAGAAGATGTAAGAATTGATGTGCCTGGAGAGATAAATAGGCTTTGTGCTGTCCATCTAAAAGGGGGTGAATCTTCACACAAATCAGAGTAAAGAGCATTATATGATGGCAGCTTACTATTGGAGCCGCCTCAGTTTCAGCCATCTAAATGAGGCCCCAACTCCTGGAAGAGCTTGGATTACCAAATCTACTGTAAAAGAGGAGGTGGGAAAGGTGGGAAGATGCTCCTTATGAAGGTGTCCATCTCACTGGTTCATGGAGGCTCCACAGGCCAAAATTTTAGACGCTTCCAAGAGAGTTGTTTTTCCCACCATAGCTATCCAGATACACCTGTTTGTTCCTGGTGAGTACAGCTTTCAGTATCATTGGCAAATTTCAGATTTCTGGGGTCACCCCACAGAAGCCTTCCAGGACAGCCAAACGGTTCCCTGAGCAGGTGGATGAGTTGTCAAGAATAGGGAAAAACAGGCTACTTCTGAGCTCCAGAAGATGAGAGCCCAGAGGGAGACATCACCTTTTCCAGTGTCCAAAGGAGTAAGGAGGGCTCAGAAGATGCCATCAGATCCCCCTGGTCAATAGACGTATCTTGAAGTGGTCTGAAGCAAGGTCCTGGTCTGTGCCAAAGGGTATGGCTGTGCTACTAAGTAAAAGAGAAGCAGGAAGAAAGTTTGAGCACAGGCTCCCATGCCTTGTGTGCTGCATAGCTGCAGCCTGCTCTTTGCTGCTGCAGCCCTGCTCTGCACAGGGCATAGCTCTCTGCAGGATGGCCTGGAGCCCACCTGTGGGCTTGGCCTCTGACTCATTCCTGGACCTCTTCTGTAGCAGGGCAAATGTGGCCTGAAGGACTCAGCAGAATCAGCTTGTGGTCATCCTGGCCTATAGACTGATGGTTCCTCAGAAGGAAGGCCTTTGCGTTTTCAAAATCCCAAACCAACAAAGCATATGAAGTAGAGGCAAAAATTGCAAAAGAGATTTCAAGAATCAAAGCACGTTCAGGACGAAGGTTTCTGGCTGCTCACTTGAAGGCTCTTGTTAGCGGATGCCAGGTGAAATCATCTGGTGGTTTCCATGTGGCTTGGATGTAGGAGAAGCAAGGACAGGTCTCCACAGTTCTGGCAGCTGTAGTAGGGGCTGCCAACCTTTCCAACTTGACCTGTGGTTGAAAATGTGCTGAGCAGGAGCAAGCAAGGCAGAGGGATGAGGAACTTAGCCTTCCTTGCTGAATATGTAAATGAGGGGGATGGAAGTGGCCTTGAGCTTCCCCCTTGGCAGGCTTTGGTTGATTTGACTTTTTGCCACCGTGAAACACAGCTGATAGAGCTTTACAAGTCAGCAGCTGGGCGGCTGTCTGCACCATTTGCTTGACAGAAAATTAAAACATTTTTTGAGCAAAATTGAAAATTTTCTCATGCAAAATTGCCTTTTTTTTGTGATGAGGACAGTGTTATTTTCCCACTAAAATAATTCAAGCCATCTCTGTTCTATGAGTGCAAGGCTGAGATAATAAAATGTGAAGCAACAACTCTGTGTGTGGTGAATCTCTCAAGGTTGTAGAAGTCCAGAGAGTTATGACCATCAAAGATGTTTCACTCCTTTTTGCCTTTCACACCAGTTTCAACCATACTTCCTCTGTCATGTTCTTACAGTGTCTTTATATTCTTTCCTGACACCCTGTCTCTGCTTCTGCCATCTCTATATACCCTTCCAGCATTTGAGTTCACTCAGCATTTCCCTGTTCAACCAAGCTGGTCTCCTGCTATATCGATGGCACGTGCTCTGTCTTGCACATTGGGGTGGACTATTATTGTGCACCAAAGTGATTTCACAGCCAGCTCTCCTGGGCTCTTTGAACAGCCTCCCACAAGATCCTGCCTACTACTGCCCTAAAAAAAAATTTATGTCCACTCTCCTGAAATTCATAACAAGTTTTTGCATCAGTTGTTTTCCTCACCTCCCTCAGGATGGTCCCAACAGCCAAGTGTGCTATCAGTTATCACATCCTTGGTTAGTCATTCATTATCCATGAGCAGCTGAATTGGCTGAATTCCTCCCTTGATGTCCTGCCTGTGTAAAAAATTGCTCTCAACACATCCCAGAAATCTCCTGGCTTGCCTGGGCCCCATAGCAGATGCTGGAGTGGGCAAACCCCACCCTGGGAACCAGAGTTTGAGATCAAGAGACTTCATTCAGTTGTTTAAAGAAGGTATGACCTCTTCTTGACCAGACGATCTGTATGATTAATGTAGCATACCTCTGGCTGACCTTGGTCTTTCAACATAACAAAAATATAAACAAGAACAACTTGAAAATATATCCATGACATACAGTGTCAAACAATGTATTCTTGTCACCAGAAAGCAGCTGGATTCAACATTTATTATTGAGAACCAATTCGAATAAAAGACTTTCCACACAGAAACAATGCATGCAAGTCAGTGAAGAGTCTGCAGATGAGAAAGCTAATGATTTATTCCTGAGTGTACACTTCAGTTCTAATGAAATTTTGATTCCATTGACTATGAACTCAAGCTGGGTTGGCAAACACACAAAACCTGAATTTAATCAGGCCTTTCACTGTTTGCAAAGCAGCAAATGATATGCTTGGTAAGCAGAGTAGACAGATCTGTATGCTGATCTCTCTGCAATGTGCGATGTATGCCATACACAACTGGGCTGTGGCTACTGCTGCCAAACTCCTCTGAGTAAATGAACAGAGCATATCAATTTGCAGATAGAAAAAGAGCCCATCAGACCTCAAAATTCTGTATTCTTGGGAAAATATTAACTACTTCAGTATCTGGTAAGAAGATAAATGTAGAGCGGAAGAGTGTTAGCTGGAGAAAGATAATCTGAAAAGAGAATCATCACCCAGAACACAGCTCAGGTAAAGAACTATGGTGGGAATTTGGAGAGGTCAAAATTAAATGTGTTAGTTTTTGGACCCCTGTCCAATTCATGGTGCTTTATAGTCGAATTCTCCGTTCCCCAAAATATCACTTTCTGTGTAGGCCTTCCCAAGAGAGATGTTAAGGAATACTACCTTTATCTGGAAATGCAACAGAGTACAACTGCCTTTCCATCACAAAGCTGTGCAGGAAAAAGAAAGGAGACAGCACAGAGACAGGAGATGAACAAGAATGTATCTGTCAAAGAAACCTGGGTACTGTACAGCTGAGCTTCAGAGACAACAAACCCCCACTGATTTCTAAAGCTTTAGGAGCCTCAACATGTTTAAAAATCTGTGCCACAGAAGAAGTTATTTTGTTTCCCCGTACAACCTGAACTCAGGCTTTGTCTACCTGTCTGTGTTTCTGCAACTCCTAACTGCAACAGTGATCGTTTCCAGTGTCAAGATTTCTTCTATCTGTGAAAATTCTGCCTTATTGTCCTCACTTACTCTGGTGGATCTGGGGGGAGGACTGTGGTGTATGCACAACACTGTGGGATTTAGTGCTGTGTCTCCAAGGAGTGAGGTCAGAGAAGGAACTGCCAGGGCTTTCTTTACCTTCTGATCTCCATCGTGTATTCAATTCATGCAAATCACTGAATATTAAGTCTTTGAGAGGTTATGTTAATCAGGACTAAACACAACCATGATCAATGATCACACTGTGCAATTTTGGTACAAATTATTATTTTACATTTACCTGGAAGCAGCTTGACTGGTGTCCTATCTCCTTATACAGTCCCTTCTTGGACAGAGTGCTCCCTCATGTTTCAAGAACTGCTTAATTCCTTGTTATGATACATGGAGTTGATTGCTTGCTTACAACCATGATGCTGTCCATCACAGTGGTGGTGACAGTAATGAATGTATTACTGGTAAAGGCAACACTTTTCTATCATCCTGTAATTAGCCCTTAACCTTGTGAAACTCTTTCTATGGCTATCTTTTCAGTAAAGTGTGGCTGAACATCCAGTCTCCTTTCAAGGCTGGATCAGATTCTCAGAGGAGCTCTGAGCATCCAGCTCCTATCCAAATTAGTATTGTACATGTAATTACATCTGAAAAACTGTGAAATTTGTTGTGGCATTCAGAAGGTGTTAAGGCAGTGCCTGGGGCACAGAGATAATAGTGTTTATGGTTTAGAAGACTCGTTTTGATGGGACTGGAGCTCGTTCTAGGCCCACCTTCTGCTCACAGTTGCAATGTGTTGTAATAGTCACTCCCAGCAGTGGTGGAAGTGTGGTTCACAGTGGGAAAGCCTGTATCAGTTGGGGGACTGTTACCCATGCAGCTTCCATTGAAAAAACTGTCCCAGAAGTTTGCAGTCTGAGATTGCATGTAATCCATTTGGACATCATGTTGTAAAATATGAAGCTGCTCTTCGCCCATACAGAAATGAAAACACTACATTTCCACCTTACTCTCACATTTCTTATGTTTCAAAACAAAGAAATTTGCAAGGAATACTCAGCCATCCATCTGTTTCTTGATAGGACTTACATCCTGCAGGGAAATGTCACAGGCACCCTCAGAAACAGTCGCTGCTCTGCACCCCATACTGCTGGAGCCTGGGGTCCCACAGCAGAAAAGTGGTCAGCTGCAGGATGGAGACTTTCAGGCTTTAAGTCGCTATCTCTCAAGAGACAATAAAGTTAATACCCTAGAATCACCTGCCACATGTGTGTGCTCATTCCTGTACAGCATTCGTATCTAACTTGTGTCTGGAATTTAATATATGTGAATTTTAACCGGTGCCCAAAAGATGGCACTGTTTATTTGTGGGTTTTTTTTGTTGTTCTTAATTGCACATCCTCTTCTAGGCTGGCATATCATCTGACAAAATTAAGACAGGACTTACATACTCTATAGAGAAAAGCAGTACAAATCAAACTATTGCTGCAGGATGGCCTTTCCTATAACCTTTAATGTGCAATATTTTAATGGTAATGGGCCTATTGATGCTGCTTAGTACTATAACTACAAAGCAGCTTCCCTTTTATTTCCACCTAGTATTTTCACCGTAGATGTTTCAAACTCCTACATTTCATTTAATGCCCGGTGAATGAAGAATGTGCTTCAATTATTTAAAAGGACAAAGAATTATTGACAAGAGATGAATCAGAACCAGAGTTTTGCCTTGAAGGTCCCTGAAAGTTAGCCTAAACATCTCTGACTGTGCAGTAATCATTATCTGAAGGCACTGAAAAAAACCAATGAATGCCAAATAGCCTGACAGCCAAATTACAGTGAATCAGTTGCCCACACTTCTGTTGAAACAGCCAAATCCCAAGTCCTACCTTAACAGCTTGCTGCAGTCCCAGAGCAAGAGCAAATGTGGAAACACAGTTTACCTTGCAGCAATGAAATTAATGAAAGGTTTGCTGGTAACCACAGCAAATGACAACATTAATCCCCATCTCAGCCGTCAGGTTTTTCCAGGTCTTTAAAATGAGAAGGTGTGCCAATCAAGCAATACTAATAATAATAACAACAATAATAATAATACCTATGATAATGCCTTATTTTATTAAATCAAAGCTCTTCACAATCTCAACATGGGAGTCACTTCATCTAGCACTGACATCCAACCATTTCCACGGTGACAAACTTCAGGTGTCAGAATACCTGACAGATGGCTATGGTGGCTTTTGACACCATATTTTCTCCAGTTAAGCTCTAAATTATGATACTTGTGGTTGCTATATGAAACCAGAGTGTACCAAACAGTGACGGCCCAATGGGAAGACAAACTCCATTGCTTCTACTTCTTGCCAGAGCCTCCCCTAGGCGTGGTACCTCCTGCACTGGATATAGCTAACCAATGGAGGTAAAGACAGGGAAAATCTGCATTACTGTTGCTCTCCAGGTTGCACAGCACCAGTCCAGGAGGCAGCTGAACAAATACTCCTCAGTCATAAAGCTTGAGAGTTGACAGGTCATAGCTACAGCTGCACAAACATCTTTCTAGTCTCTCAGACCTCCATTGGGCTTCCATGGGGAGCAACCTCCCTGTGCTAAATATATGTCTTCGTCATCTATGTTGTCTTCTGCACTCCTGTCCATAATATTTCCTGCTTTCCTTCCCTTCTGACTCCACTCTTGTTCAGTGCTATATGGATGTGGATCTTAACAAAGTTTGGTGGGCTCAGATGTGCAGAAGTAAGACACTTCACTGCTTAAATCAGCCTCCTCTGAAGCACTGTGTGAACAGAGTGCTGGCTTGTGCTCTGATGATTGCTTCATTGGATAAGCCTTGCTTTCCAAGATGAAGTGCTCATGAGGCCATTTGTGAAGGGGAAGATGCCAGAGAGGACAGACAGGCAACAGAGGCAGGCTGCTCTTAAACTGCACCTTCCTTCTGACTGTGGGGACTTGCGAGCATCTCTGAGACAAGGGAGATGGGTATTCCATTGGAGTGCCTGAGGAAAACTTGCTTCTAGATCCATCCTCAGCATGAAAAGGTTTGAGGCCATCCTTCCTCAGGAAGAGTCCTTGCCACCAAGCAAGGAGTTGGAGACAACCTCTTTGCTGAAAAGCCTTTAAAAAAGAAGATACACTCAAGCCCCAGCTCTCATTCTGGCAGCTCATAACTCAGTGAGCCCCAAAACACCAAACACTGGGTCCTAGAAGCCATGGCAGCAACCAGAACATACAGGTTGGATTATTCAGGCTTTAAGTTACAGGAGTCCTTGTACTGCACATGTTTGGTTTTGAGCATTGTTTTAACTAGGTCTTTTTTAAGCAGATCTCTTTGGCCTGTCCCATAATGTTTGCTTCCATCATGGGAGTGCCTGGCTTTTCTAAAGAATAGTCATTGCCATGTGTATTTGTACTTTCAATTAAGTACATAGGGGATGCCAAAATAGTTGATGTACTGGTTACATCCGGATGTTCAGTTATTAACTGCCCACGATCATGGGTGGCAAAATTTGTGCTATAATACTGACAGCTGTTTTTGAGAATTTAATTCCATGTGGAGTTAAAGTAAAACCTATTGGTTCCTCCTTATCTAATTAATTTATTATTCTGTTGTGAAGATCATTTACCATTTGGGAAAAATACATTCCCTTTTTTGGGGGGTAGTGGGGGTGGGTATTTTTTGTTTCAATAACAGTTTCAAGAATCAGATGAGTATTGGAAATGAAACGTGTGGTGTCTTTTTATTCTTGCTCCTTGTACCGTCACTGCAATAACAAGGCAGCAGAACTCAAAATTTAGCTGGCAATTTTGATGATGCTGCAGGAAGTAGATATAGCTTGCTGTTCAGCTGTACGGGCTCTGCAGAACTGAAAAGAGTAAGCATCTGACTATGTCAGTAAACTGAGCTGATAGATCTTGGAAGACACATAGGGGCAAATTTTCAAAGTATACATGGAGCTGGAGCTGCAGAATTCAGTACTAACAGGAAGTGAATGTCAGTACTGAAAATTTCAGCCACACACAGCAGATCCATGCAGCAGCGTGGTGGAATTTTAAAATCACCGCTATTTAAGGAGGTGTTTTTCTTGGAATGATTTTTTTAAAGGTTAGTGTAGCTAGGCAGCTATGAGGTGGCTGCACAGAGCCGGATGTGCAAAGGTGGCTCTGGCACTGCTCCCATCCCCATGCCTGCAAGAGGGTAAATTTCCCTGC
The DNA here is from genome assembly GCA_013396775.1 of Cephalopterus ornatus. Classification (NCBI taxonomy): domain Eukaryota; kingdom Metazoa; phylum Chordata; class Aves; order Passeriformes; family Cotingidae; genus Cephalopterus; species Cephalopterus ornatus. Next base: position 106,675 of record VZRE01001327.1, read on the forward strand.
CCAGAGGCAGCTTCCCCAAGGCAGGTTTGGGAGCTCAGTATGGGGAAAACTTCTGGAGGTGGTTGATTTTGCAGCTAGATACATGTACAGGCAGACTGACTTGCTGGTGGTGGGTAGCAGCAGAGGGATGTTAGCCTAAGGAAATTCAAGCCCCAGGAGCTGACATCTGCCTGCTCCGCCCCTGCAGCATGGCTTCCTGGGCTTTCCCACCTGCCTTCTCCTCTCTGAGGCTCCTCTCTTGTCATCCCAGGGCCCAGAGCCGGAAGCAGGACTTGAACAGCGTTGGTGGTGGGGGTGGGTGTCTTCGACCTTGCTGTTTCATGACAATAGCCTTGATTCCCATTTAAACACCCCCTACTGAGGAGCACTGTTGCTTGACAGACTAAATTATATTTAAACACAGATTCTCAGCTGGTCTCTTATTCAACTGACAAAAGCACAGAGTGCAAATAACTTGACATGTATTAGCTAAATCTAACTAAAATCTTGTCACAAGCATTGCCAGCCCTGAGAGGAGGGTTGGCTCACTCCGGGTTAGGTTTGGTACACAGACTGGACGCAGGAACATTGTCAGCACAGATGAATTTGAGGCAGGGCTGGTGTGTGGTTTGCCACATGTAGCCAATTTTTACTGGGCGCTGCCTTCTTTTAGAGTATGTGCTTCAGTGACTCACCTTGTAAACCAGCTGTGGTCGTAAACTGCTTTCCGACGAAATCTATCTTTTTTTGGGTTACCATGCCATAGGGGCGTATAAGATGCCCTCTGTTAAATCTATGCTTCATCTTCAGACAAGTCTCTCTGTCTTTCTTTTAAGAGTGTCTTTCTCTGTTGATACCAGATACTAAAAGGATTGTCTTGTGCCATATCTACAGTCTCCAAGTAAACAGCTGTACCCACAGGACTGCTGAGCTCCAGGCAGATAGCACAACCATTCCGTCCTGCAAACACTCCCTCTCAGTGAAGAGCAAAGCGTAAGACCTGCACTGAGACCTCCACCAATGTCCTAGTGGCTGTCTGACAGTAAGAAGTTACAAAATTCCCTCACCTGACCCCATCCCTATTGAGGAAATTAATCTCATGAAAATGCATCCTATTTTCACACACTAGGGCATCAGGCATCAAAAAATTGCTGCTCAATCTGGATTACAAAGAAAAAGAAAAAAGAAGAGGCATTAGACTGTCTTCTATCTCTGTTTGCTATTTAACTACTATTTAACACTTTAATCCTCCTGAGGCTTTTTTTAAACTTTTACTATAATACCTTAATATAGTCTGCACTGTTTCATTCTCCTTTCTCATCATTTTAAGTTCCCATTTAAGCTTATTCTTTACCGTAATTACTTGGCTTACTGTAATCTGTCAGAAATCATAGACACATGAGGGGGCAAGCCCTTATGATGAGGCTGTCTTCTTGCTGAGGAAAAGCTACTCACAGCGGTCTGTTTTGTTAAGCTTTATTCAGCAGGTGAGACTTAATTGCTTAAGTCAAGAAGTTTCTACCATTTCCTTTGAGGTATCATACTGCAATAGAATAGGAGTCAGTGTTGGGAAAATTTTCTCTGAAAATTTGCAAGATTGGTGTTTTGTACATTTACTGCATTTACAACTAGCAAGTAGTCCCAGCTGCTTGGCCTGTATGTCTCAGTTCTTGGACCTGAAAGCAATCCCCATCTCCAGTAGGCACTCATATGATCATGTTGTATCATCCCTTGTCTGAACAGCTGAGATAATAAATTAATCCAGGAAAGAGCAGACCATTGTCCTGGAAACATGGAGACAGAGAGGAGAACTGACAGCAGTCAGCAGAAGGATGGTGAGGCTGCTAAGTGGATCCTCTGACTCAGTTCATACTAATTTGTTCTGGTCCTCTTAGGTGACAAAGTTTCTGATTTGGGAGAGCTTTGGTGAATATTCACTGTAGTGGTGTAAGGAGAAAGAACCTCACTGTTTGCCAGCATAAGACACTATCTTCAGCATCTGCTAAGTGAGCTATAATTTGTTGTTTTGTTTATTGGTTTTCTTCAAATGATGCTTTGGATAGTGTTCATGGGATGCAGCTGTGCCTGTCATTGCAAAGTCGTGGGCAGGAGTAGGCAGTGCTTTTCTGCAAAAACAGAACAGAAATGAGCCTAATAACCACAAAATACCTCCTAGAGCAAATAACTCATAGAAGTTTCTATTCCAGAATAATATTTTGAAGTAATTGGAGATAATTTCCTATAACGTTCATCACCTTTTCTGGTGCTCAGAATGACTCAGAATCAGCTGCAAGGCTTCATTCTCTAGTACTGGAAACACTTGAAAATATATGCTTTGCATGAGCAGCCACTACACAGTCACAAAATTACTTGTATGCTCTCAGCATCTCTTTCTCTGATCCAGCCTTCACATCTCAGAAGACATTTTTTGCTAATGTCTCAATGATTGACAGTCCAGGATATATATGTAGGGCTTCTGTTTGTGTGTTTTTAATGTTATCTCTAACACTCATGCCCAGATCCAAAAAGACACTTCGGTACTTCAAATGACTCACAGGTGTAACTGAGGCACAAGTAATGTGCCTAATCCCTCAGTAGAATTGAATACTGAAGTGCTTGCACTTCTGCCTGACCTTGACAGTCATGCTAATATCCATTTTCAGAGCTGCTCCCTTCTCAGCTGAGTGTGGGATTAGTCTGAAGTTCCTGTAGGATCCACAAAGCCTATCTAGGCTTAAATTCCTGAGCAGTCAGGTTTGGTAGGTTTGTTCTTAGCACACCTGACTCGCATGGGGGAGTTTGGTCTCACTTTGAAGCAGAGAAACTGCTGCTACATTTTTGTTTGGTGACCTCACAGGATGGTGAGCCATCGAAGAAGTTTATTTCAGAAGAAAGGGAAGGTGACATCCATCTTCTGTAACTGACTGAGGTGATAAAATCAAGTTTCTGGTGTTCTCATCTGAAAAAGGGTTGTACTTTCTTCTCCCACAGTCCAGGGTACTATGAGAAGTTTCCTGTTGGGAGGAAAGCAGGTGAAAGATGAAAACTGGATCATTTTACAACTGAAATAAAAAGAATGTGAGAGTGGAGGGACCCATTGCAAAATCATCTTATAATAAGGGCATTCACTGGCAAGTATTTCTTTCCTCATTCCCAGAATGTATTTTTATTTTAAGAGTATGTAACATAAAATTAATGCCCAGGAACTTGGCTATTCTCTTAGCAAGTGATCTCTGTGAGCACTAGGCTTTAGAGTGTTCTCCATTCTATGAACCTCCCATTCTGGCCTGTATGATGGTTGAGTTTCAAGAGAGGGAAGAGCAATGCTGTCAGTGTTGTAGTTATGGGCTCTCTCCCTGCAGCTGCTATGAGCTGCTGTTGGATGCAATTCCTTAGTCTCTCATCATCTCAGTGACGTTTCAGGCACGTCTTTCTTGTGCAATGCAGTGTGGCACAGAGACAACAGAAGCTCAGCGGCATGGAGGCTGATGGAACAATAGCTGGTCCCAGCACAGTGCTGTGCCTGCATGAGAGGGAAGACTTCTCTGCTCAAGTGCAGCACCTATGGATGCACAACGTTAACACACCAAGTAATGGACCAGCTAGCTCTGTAGCAGCTCTGCACTGCACCTGGTTAATGTCTGGTTTACGTTTTTAATTCCGTGTGTCTACTTAGTAGCCAACTATTGCTTTGTAACTCCTCTTCTGTTATTTTTGGTTGATGCACTACAGTTTTGGCCTGTTTGTGCTCATCTGTAGATGCCTTAATTCATGTGAACTCCAGGGAGAACAAAAATAAAAAAGCTCCTCGTTAGTCGATATCTTTACAATGCCTTGAAAATATAAAGTGTTACACAAATGATGAGTGCTATTTACTTCAAAACTAATTTGCCAACCTTTCCTTTATTTCAGAACCCTTTGGGTTTAGCTGTTCATTTGCTTAATTGCATTTCAAGGTTCTAGTTAAAAATGCTACATATACAGCAGTTATACCATAGCCCAGGAAGAAAACATTACGGATGATGGAATGCCATTTCCACTCATGTTAGATATCCCTCCCTCCATTCAACCACCCCCTCTTCTCAGTTCTTCCCACCATCTCCCACGTGTATAGCTGATATAACCATTGAAATCCCAGATTTACACAGAGCCTAATAATACTTTCTCCTCTCACGTGACTTACTCTTCTACCTATTCACTGCTTGTCTGCTTGGTGCTTTTTGTAATTATCTCTGCCACATCCTTGAATATGCTTTTGCCTCGTTTAGAGTGTGCTGTAAATGATATGGTTTTGATAAATTAAGCAATAATCAGAAAAAGTTTTCAATATTTTGTAGATTTCCATTAAGTTACAGTTACAGTGACAAAACTTGGTCTTCTACAGTTCACACTGAGTTAGTCTTGTTTTCATTAAAACCCTCATTATTTAGAGATTTATAACTCATCCACAGAAATTTGCCCTAGGGTGAAACTTGACTATGTTTTTAGCTCAAAAGAAAACTTAAAAAAGTAATTTTATTTGTATTTTGTGATTTTTTTAAAAGAAAATAATTCCACCTGTTTCAAGCTTTTTGTATTGTATAACTCCACATAACCTCAATTTAAGAAATGTGCTGTTAGTTATAGTGATAATAATAATTGCTGTCAATACAAACTCTACTTATGTAGAGAAGATAGCTCTAAAGGCTGCAGACAAGAATAAAATCAGGGTATTTACTCACAAGGGTGTATAACCCCTCCACATTTGGTAGGTGAATAAGATTAATTGTTCCTACCCCACTGTGCTTCCCTATGGAATACTGCAAGAAGCATACAAGCAATAAAGCCGTGAAGGTTCACACATTATTTGGCACAATGATTTCTCATAACTTCTCCTGAAGATTTGGTTCACTGTCTGCACTAACAAGTGCCTTTGCCACTCTTCATTCCTTTAGTTGTATTTAGATAATGCAACAGAATAGAGAAGTTTTGAAACATGAACGGCCAATTATTAAAGAATGATCAGGCTAAAGGTGTTTGAGCTGTTCTGGTAGGCAGCTTATAAACACAGAAACAGGCATAATATGAAAACCAAAACTATAAATGCCCAGTGCAGTGATGCAAGTATATTTTAGGGATTGTGATTTAATTTATCAGTAGCCTATTCTGTTTGGTGTTTATAGACTCCCGGGTTCACAGGGATTTATAGACCTCCTTCATGCATAGACTGAAGGGACTCCAGCAATGGAATCCTAGGCTAGGCTGAAGCAGTGATGAGATCATGATATTCATGTTAACATCCTTTTAGGGCAACTCATTGACACTACAAAATCTGAGTACTCCAAATCTCATGGGAGAATTTGCTCATGACTTGGGATCTGGACCAGAGCCAATATAGAAAAGTCTAAGTTTTGATTCTGGGCATTTTCCTAACCTCCCCTATTTTGCACCAAAAATAATTTTGCAGTGTTTCATATGAGTTTGTTGACTGTAGTTACAGAGCCTGCCATACTTAATATTGTGTATACAGCAGACTGACAGTACATTTGTTTGAGAACACACATACAGCCAATTTGAGTTCACAAATATGAGTTTCGTGTTCCCACTTGGGTGGGTAAAGTCATCTGTGCACAACAAAATTGGACCACTAATTACAGAGACTATCTTAAAATTGCATGAAAACTTGCTACAAAGCACTTATCCCACATGCAAAGAACTTACTGGGCTTTGAGAGTTTTGAACGTTCAATCTGCAGCAGAAAACTGATCCTACACAACATAAGACTTACTGCTTTGTTGTATCAAGTATAAAATACAGAAACTGCAGTTTTACAATGCATCATATTTCCAGACCTTAAAGAACAAAAATAAAAAGGCTTAACATTTTGCATAGGTGCATTGATTAATCCTGAGGCCTGTGTCTTTATGTTCCTAATATTCTCATGTCAGCTTTTTGGGTCAGAGTAGCTAAAAAAACCCCTTGTCGGCAGAAATTGAGGAACTAGTTGTCTTAGTGAATAATGGGAATGTCTTGCCTCCATCTATGGAGCATATTAATGCTACCTAAGTGGATTGGACTTGGTGATTGTGAGGAGAAGTAATGCTCGAGACTGAAATTTCAGTAATGAACCTTTTAGAAATGGTTGTATAACAGGAAATATGTTCTTTGTACATGTGTGATACAAGACTGATAGCATTGGGGTATAAACTTGATTTCAGTGCTATATAACTAGTAGTAAAACAGCTTTTTCTGAAATTGGGACAAGGAGTAGTTTAATTCTAAGTAATATTTGGGATTGATGCTAGGGAAAAGAAATACTCAAAAGAAAATTATTGATGCAAATGAAAAGAAATTCAGATATTATTTTCTATCTCAGTCTGTTTTCTGGGCAAAGTTAGAAGGCAGGATTCTCTGGGCAAGTGAACATAAACTGTATATTGGGGTTCAGTTTTCAAACGGGCATTTTCTGTCCCTACCCATTTCCATTGAAGTGAATGCCTTTGTTTTACTGAATACCATTGATTTAAGGGTAACACTTTTGCAATGTTAAATTCTCTCACAAATACTGCTTTTCAGGAATGGAAATGAAGGTGTGTAAGAACATAATTCTCCATAATCACCTTCACATTTCTGAGGATCTGGACTAGACCTACCTATCTGCATATGTAAATTATTCACTACAAATACTGTGCCATCTGAAACAAGGGAGCAGCGTCTAACTCCTAAGGGGAGAAAAGAAGCTTTCATATCTGAAATACACAGATACAAGGAAACTGTCTGAATATGGCTTCAGTACCCAGTTCCTCAGACCATTAGAAACTTGCCGAAGTCACAGGGAACAAATACTGGACATTAAAGCAGCAAAAGGAGCGCAAAGAAAGAGAACAATTTGACATTAAATTTAAATAGAGGCATGCATAAATCAGTTACTTCTCAGAACTGCGTCTACACTGGTTTGGCTCTTGATTAGAAGAAAATAGTGAAGACTGTCACCTTTGTCAAAGGAAGACAGCATTTGAAACGCAAACCACAATGCTATAATTAAGATGGATGCAAAACGGCACTCTGTTTTTGCAGGCAGAGACAAGAAAGGACCAAAGAATTCCTCCAAATATCCATATTTCTCATGCAAAATAGATCAGCAAAGCTTAGGATGTGCAATTCCTGATGAATCCTCTGGATAAAACTTCTCCCTCACATGAAACACTGGCCAGATTTGTACAGTGTTAGAGCATAGCTGCCTCTTATAAGCAGGGTGGCCTGCCTCAGCAGTCTGTTCCTCCCTGAGGTCTCACAGTCACAAATGGCAAATACATTTTCAGAAGCTGCCACAAGTCTTCTTAATGTGTATAAATCCATCTGTGGTACATTGTGATTTCCATATATACCAACAAGAACTCATGTGTGGGAATTTCCATAGTTTTGTTCCCAACAGCATGTTTTTAGGGAGAGAAAATGAGACTATTGCAGAATCCCTGAATCCCCCTCCTAGTACAGCTGCTTCAAGCACAATACAAGAGGGCAACTGCAATTTTGGTGTCATCTTTCCCCATGATGGGACCCATATTAGTCAAATGGTGATGTGCCTGGCTCTTAGTGTCACAGGGAAGAGCAGTGCATTTGGATGGGTTCCTGTCCACTGGGGATGGTGGGTGCCCTGATTGCCCTCCCTGTGCTATATGGAAGCTGGCTCACTCTCCAGTTTTTGCCAGCTCCACATGACAACCAGAGCCAGCTTTAATTCTCTTTGCTCTTCTAAGCAAAGAAAGTGTCCTCCCATGCCGCCCACTACTCAGGGCAGCTCTGCTCACCTCCATACACAAGAGGGGGATGACAGTGCAAGAACTGATGCATCTGGGAGTCAGGACTGAAGAAGGGTTATATTTTTTTCTGAGTAGATAGGAAATTGATGATCTTTAAAAAAATTGCTTCAATTGTTGATCAGGATGATGAAATGGGAAAATATATTACCAGGTGGCTGTTGCATGATTTGCTGACAAAGCAGAATGTTTTCTGATGGCGCCCCAGTTAAAAATTTGGCCGCAAATTGCATATTAGATTAGAAATGAGATGCTTCAGATGGAAGGCAAAACACTTTGTCATATTTATCTCAAGTGTCAAAATGCAGATCAGTGACTGAGTGTATAAGCCCTGCTGTGCGGTTGATCATGGTTTATTCCAAAGAATCATTTCAAGTTCTGTGTGCCACAAAACTTTCCAACTGATGAGACATACATGGGATCTCCTTGTGGCATATGCCTTGCAATGAGTCTGCTGTGGAGGGAATCTCCTGGGTAAAAAGAAGACATCATGTCCACCTGCCATAAGGGACATGTGACAGCACCACTGCTGTGTAGTATTGTTACCTGGATATGTCTTAATGCCCTCTCACCCAACCTGGGAGAGGAGATTCCAGCAGACTTAGCTAACAAAAAACCAAAACTAAAACCACAACAAAGCAAAACAAAAAGCACCAAATAACCTCTCTCCCCAGTTTCCCCCCCTCCAAAAAAAAAAAAAAAAAGCGTATGAGAAAAGTCTTGAGGGGAATCACAGCTCAGTTATTCTTAACTAAGCAAGGTATTGCTCTGTTAAATGTTTTGTGGCAGCCTGAAAGTTTAAACAGCTGTCAGGATGATTATAACAGCCAAATATTGCAGTTAGTGAAAGAAGACCTTGAAGAATCCTGTCATATTAACTGTGTGGAGTAGAAGTATAGCTGTCCGGGTGGTGCAGAGGCTGCTGGCTCCATAGGGCCAGGTGCTATGGGGGCTCCCCTCCAGGGCAGGGCCTGGCAGCCAGGTCTTGCCCTATTGCCTCAGTCAAGATCAGGGCAGTCAGAGGTATCAGGGTAGCCCCAACTCCGGACATCAGGCAAATCCCTGGGGACAGGCTGAGACTGGGACTGGACATGGGCCAATGGGTGGGCCTGGCTCAGCACATGGCCAGGCATAGGCATGTGGAGCTGGAGACTGACCCTGCCTGAAGTTTATGGGGCAAGGGCTGACAGCCCTGGGGGCTGACATGGTATCCTGGACCCTGGGCAGGGTCAAGGGAGCCCTTGAGGGTGGGCAGCAACAATCAGGTCATCAGTGTCCCCAGGGTCCTGGCAGGAATTTAAAGCAGGCTGTGAGCACAGCAGTAATAGGAAAATTTAGTTGTTCTTGTATCTCTCCTAGTCCCCACCCACATACATGCTTTAGTCTCATGTATGTAGACATTTGCCCCAGGAGCAGAAGTGTTGTTATACTACAGGCTATTTTGGTCCAGGCTTGCTACAGAAAGGCTATTTAACCCGTACAACTGGAAGAGCCAAATGGAGCTGTCGATCTGCTTCTTAGACGTCACCAAGCCAAAGTGTACATCTGCATTTAGTCCTTTTGACTTGTCCTGTGAATATTTCTCTTCAGACCATTCATCATCCTGGTACTTTTTCCCTGGATGCCTACTTGTTGAAATTTTTGGCAGTGATAGACATCTGTTTTTCAGGGATTTGCTTTTACTAGACAAGTTCATTAAGTGTGAATGAGAGCTCCAGAAATGCCTTGCTGAGTTACCACTCCTCAGCTACAGCCTGATGGACGAGCCTTGCCCTCTGCTTCTACCTGATGAGCTTGCTTACCAGTGAGTGGAGATCTAATGATGATTTTCTGCTTGTAAAACATAACATATTATACTATATTCATGCATGTTTTCAGAAAGAGAGTGGGAAATTTCTTCTTGGAGGCTCCTCCATCTGTCAGTTGAAGAAATGGTAAGATACAGGGTTGGAAATTAAAACTCAGGAAATTTAAGGAAGTTACAAGCAACTTATCAAGGCCTGTGGTGCATTCATTATTTGGAGGTGAAGATAGTATTTGTATTTTAAAAATTTTATTTTACTTCAAAGAGAAATTGAAGCTGGGCATGCACAACAGAGTGAAGACTCGAGTGATTTCCAGAATGAATACCAGAAAATAGAAATAGAGAAAGAAATTGAAAGAGCTTTGACAGTACAAAAGTCAAGGTCACTGTTTCAGTATTAATTGCAAGTATTTCTGGACTGCTCTAATAGCTCATGTAGTACAAAGTAGACCCTACTTCAACTAGAAGGCTGGACAAAAGATCTCCCAAGATCCCTTCCACTCTGAATTATTCTCTGATTTGTACAATTCTATGACTCTGTGAAAGAAAAGACATTGATATATTAGCTGGTTATGTGGTGTAAAGTGGGTGTGTGGATTCAGACACCTGAATCTAAGGATCTACAAGGTATATGCCTAAATGTGAGCTGAATTGCTGAGGTCCCAAGGCAGTCAACAAAGATCAAGTTTTTACAGAAAATGGAGTCTGCAGAGGCTCATTTAAGGTTGAGATGAATAGCTGGCTAGGTGCTATTGACTGTGATATAGACACACACATATAGACACATAAATTTTTTTGACCAGTTCTGGAGCTACATCCCATCAGTCAGGACTGTGATATGGCCATGAAAAAGACAAATGCACCCTTGAGTATGTTGCACAAAATGTGCTTTGTAGAGGTAAAACACTAATGTTATTTTACTGGGTTTTGCTATCATTTCTGTTTTAATTGCAGTTTATTGTATTCAAGATAAATGATAGAAGAGGTAAAGGCTACTGAAATGAAGCCTAGTAGAATTTCACAAAAATCTTACTGTTTGTAAGGAATTGAGGCTTTATTAGAACGTTTTATTACAGCAAAATGAGGACTGTAGTTTCTCAGTAGTCGAAGTACTTCAGAAGTTAGAACCACAAAAAACGAGGGAATAGTGCTGACATGAAATGATTTAGCCATCAGATTTGTTTTGGATTAGATAAAACTTAATTACCAATCAATATTCTTGCTATTGCCAATCTGCCATAGGCTTACAAAAATCCCTACCAACTCTGCTTATGTAAGAAGTGATTAAGAGTTAAAATTCTTTGGCATTAATATAAAAAAGACAAAAATCTTGTTTGTAATTGCTAACATTCCTCCACACTTTTCTTGCCTTGGAAAAGCAAGAAAATTAACAGATTGCAAAGGTCTTTTTTGAGAAAAGCTCCAAAGTGTCTTTAGCTTGGCCACTTAATGCCTCAGCTGATATTAATTACATATTTATTACATACATATCAGAATATGTATATCCTCTTCTACCCATCAGTCCTCAGTTGTAAACCATGCCCAATCTACAAACATGTAAGTTCCAAGTTAAGCCTTGCAAATCATGTGTTGGGCTTAAGATGTTTATATCTTCATAATATGTTAAAGGTGGGACTGCACTTGTACACAGTTTGTGGAGGTTCTGCTTTTAGTGAGACCACTAAATAGTCAGTTGCTTGTTCCATAAAAATACCTGTATTTGGGCCAAACGTTGGTAAAGACATTGTGAATGACGCATATAGGGTTTTTTTAGTTTAAACAACAACAATCATTGTTGGGACAGGGTGTAACAGCTCCCAAACCCCAAAATGTTCTTCAAAATGTTTTTCTTTTAATGGTATACTTTTAATTATCACTCTCTTTTTATGTATATATGTATTTATATATATTTTATTAATGCTTATTGTTATTATCTTATCACGCAGAAGGACTATTAAATACATAATTAAACTCTGAAAGCTTTACTTGCCATCAGTACAAGCTGCACCTCTGCTCTTGTGCATTCTTTCATTTAGGTGGTCTAAAACATTTACCTCCTAGTGTTAAATTTTAATTGTAAATCTAGTTTGGTATGAAACTGCACAAATGAATGCTATGTTGTTCTCATTGACCAAACACGTATTTTAAGGTTTCTTATGCAAAATTTTTGAGTACTTTAATAAGGGAGATAGCTTTTCCCACTTTCAGCTATGGGAATATGGGAATACAGCTAAGTTAGCGAAATCAGACCTGTGAAAACTGCAATGTAAGTTTTTGTGGCTTGGCCCCAAGCTTATGAGAGTCTGAACTGCAAGTATAGCCTGACCTCTAAGGAAGTCCTCACAAAAAGCTCTCTTTCCTAGTTCAGAAACTTGTAGTCAGTCTCCAAATGTATGGAGACTGAAATAAGACAAATAAATTTGAGTTGGAATTTTTCTTAGTTTTCTGAGTGACAGAGCTGTAGGGCCCTGCAACAGATTTCCAGAAGAAATGGTGAGGAGAGACAAGGTTTGCTTAGAAATAGAACCTGATGAGTTTTAAAGGAAGATATTTGGTTCAATTGTCTGCAAAACCAAGGTAGACTCATCAGCTCAACATACCTCACCTGGTTCTGTGTTCTCTGTTCTGAATTCTGAAAAATGCCTTTGGTTCAGTTCTGTGCAAGTCCGGCTCACACACTGGTCCCTTTGGACTAACAGGTTATGAATTGTGCTAACTAGCAACATCTTCTTGCACTGTCATATTACTTCCTTTAAAAGCAGTGGAAAAATCCACAGTAAAAAAGAATTGCTGAAGAGGGTCTAGCAATCTTTGCCTTGACGCTATGCAAGTAAGTCAAGGAAATGAGAAAATTGCGTGAATATTAAAAAAGGTTTTCCAGCAGCTAGATTTTATTAGATTGTGGAAGAGACTAAAGATGTCAATTATACCTAGGCTTAACACTAATTCTTGTGGCATCCCACTAATTGCCTTCCCACAATTTGATGAATGTCTGGTTATCATTACCATTTGTTTATAGGCCTCCACACCAAGGAGGTTGTTTCGAGAGAATAAATGTTTTATTCCATTCCTGGCCCTAAGAGAAACTACACCAGTGAGAGCTGCTCTCAAAGAAGGAAATTGTTTGTGCCAGTTATAGCCAGTCAGGAAGGAAGCCAGCTAAAACCTCTTATAAACACCAATGAGACTAAGTATAACTGGTTTATTCTGCTTACTGTAGTGAGGTCAACTTTTCCTGTCCCATTTTTTAAGAACTTCATGTCTATTGGGCAGAATGGCAAGTTTTCACCTAACTATACTGCAAAATGCTGTCTGATAGTTTAATATATATTAATCATCTTCATATGTTGTAATTTTCTTTTAGTCAGTGAAAGAAATTGGCCCTATAAAAAGGTCCACAAGGATTAGCAAACACTTAAAATCCTCCTTTGTTCTGATGTTGAGAACTGATGTGGCTCCTACTTCAAATAGTTATTTGAGTCTTTATCATACAATGGAAACCTGCTTAGTTATAAATAGAAAACAATGATGAAATACCTAAATAGATGGACAGGATAGTGGGAGAAAGTTTGCCTGTATTCCAGAATTCCCAGAGCAGATCCCTGTGCACCAGCTCTGCTACAGGCTGAAGGTTTGATTCAGTATGAATAAAGTCTGAGTGAATAAGTGGGAACTTACTCACTCTGAAACTTTAGTTTCAGAACTAAAATCAAGGAAGCTAACTAATTTAACTAATGCCAAAAAGAAAACAGTTGGGTTTGTCAATAAACAGAATAAAAAACAAAACGAAAAAGGGGGAAAAAACACTTTTTTTCAGACAAAATGTTTCATTTGGTTTTTAATAAAGGCAAACCAATCCAGAGCCTCATCTACAAAAGCAGCACAGAAGTAGCTATCACCACCCTCCTTAATCAATGCTGTGGGCACTCATCAAGGCTTTAGGATGCGTCATAGAAATATGTTTGCTGATAGGTTTAAATCTGAGCATCCCATCTCTAAGAACAATGCCTAAATGTTATATGATGGGCGCACTGGGGCAGACCCTACTTGAATAAAGAAGAACCCTTGCTTGGAAACTGTGTTTGAAACCCGATTTATTTCTTTGGCAGTTTATGCACCAGGTTATAGATTTGTTCATGCAAACAGAATGTATTTTTTTTTCCTTTTCTTTCCCCTCCAGCCCGGTGAATAAAATATTTGAGCCAAGATTCAGCAATTTTCACAGGAGAAAGCAGGAAATAGCTCAACCTGGAATACAAGACAGCAGGACTGTCTTAGAAAGATCCAAGGACTCTGGCCTTTTTGGAAGAAGGAACAATACAAATCCAGTTTTGTGTACTAAATGAGTTCTTTAACTCTTGAGTGAATGGGAGAAGAAGAGGCTTAAATCCCAATGGATAGAAATGTTCTACTTATCCACAGTTTTGATCCATCCCAAGTTTACACATACTTTTTCAGGTTGATTTCAGGTTGCATACATTTTTGTGTTTATGTTTCTAATGATGCCTGATACTTATTTATGGGGACTAATAAAGTTTTTGGTTTTTTTCTTGTAAAGTTGGTGCTTTCATTCATTTGTTTGTTCACTGAGCTGCACGATTCTGTTCCTGCACTTATTTTTGCAACTGCTTTTCTCCATTCTAAACACAGTAAGAGGACACAGATGCAATTTTACAATCAAAGGCCCAGAGCATTGCAATATAATCAAGAGCATCAAACACAAGGCTGTTATTTAGCAGAGGAAACACAGTGAGTGTTGTCCTGAATAATGACGGCTGAAATGAGGTAATACAGGTGGCTTGGAGACTGCCAGACTCAAAGAAAGTAAGTCAAGCCTTGGTAAGAATGAGTATGAGGCATTTGTTTCATTAATGAATTTACAATAATATAGCAAGGTTTGAATAAGTCTTTCTTCCTAAAGATGCTGATCTGTTCCTCTAACTTCAGGATTTGGACCATAACCCAAGTCTTTTCTTCTCTAGAAAGCAGTTCCACACACTTTTAATGCAGAATGTTTTAAAGCCAACTGTTTCCTTGAATTAGAGAGCTCACTCCCTTTCCCAGCAGGGTCATAGCTCTTGGGGTCAGGAAAAGATTTTGCTCTGTTATTTTTACTAGTGTCTTGCACCATCAGGCTCTCAACTTCGCTTTGTGCCTTTGAATGTTACTGTAATGAAAGTAATTATTTATAACACATAATTTGCCAAAGTCACCTGGGAAATTGCTTGCAGGAGCAATGCTTGAAAGCATTTCAAGGGTAATTCATTATATTCTTTCTCTTTCCTCTTTCTGTCTTTTCACTCAGAGCTTCCCCTGAGCTTTCAGAGGAAGGTTGGCATGGGAAAAGATTCAGATCCTTGGAAGTGACTGAACAACTGGAAAAGGAGCTTTCAGAAACAAAGCCTTCCTGGTAAATAAAACTGTAGTAGAATAGGTATTTTTAGGAAGTCATTTTTGAAAATACTTTCAAGATACAGACAGAAAAACAATTGCAAATATTTATCAATTTTCTACAGATATTTATTTTGTTGTACCCAAATCCTAGATGAACAACTGGATGAATTATTCCACTCTTAATTATCATCCAAATTTGACTAGGATGCAGAGAAGTTAGAGTAAAAACTATGAAGTCATTTACTGGATCATGGCAGAGAAGGAAACAGTATAATTCCCTATTTTCCTGTTTTAATTTATTATTTTCTTTTTGTTGTTGGGTTGTTTGTGTCTTGTTGTTTGGGTTTCTTTTTGTTTGTACGTATCTTTTAAAAGATTGCAGAAGCTCACCACCACATGAAATAGTGTGTTTTGTCAGGAGAACTGAGATCACAAGGGGAACAAAGTTGTTTCATTCCATTCAAATGCTCTTCAGAGAGTCAAAAGGATAATGCACAAAGCTGAGGCAGGCAGAATGAGTAAAGTTTGGAAACATCAGGCTGTGGGTGAATGGAGTATTTGAATGCATTTTAAGTACCCACAAGTGGAGAACTCAAACCTCTCTTCAATCAGGGAATCTTCACCTCATACAACTAAAGCTTTTCCACCCTCCCTAGGCAAAATACAACCTGTTTCTTTACTGCCTATCTATCTACAAAATGATGTGAAGCACAAAACACACACAACCATACTGGGGGCTTGCTACTCAGCATGCTGAAATCAATGAACATCTTTTGTGAGTAAACACTGTTCTTCTTTGTCCAGGCAGAAAGGCGACTCTGAGGAAAACAAAAGAACATGAAAGCTGAGATGCTGCACTACTGAATTACAAAACTTCCTTTCATTTTATAGTCCTTTATATGTAGACAGATTTTTAGCAACAGCTGGTTCCATCAGCTCCTTTAGTGTGTTGTAGAGAATTGACAGAAGTTATCCACAGAGAATCTAGTGCAAGATTAGTTGTCTAAATGTAGACACCAGATGTCATTATAGGGTACCATGCTTGTTGTCCAGTTGTGGTTCCAGAAAATTAGAGATGTCACATAAATCTCCCGTGACATATCTGCCAGTCATGTGGAGATGTGTCTGGTGCTGTAGGAATTCTAGAATATCACTGGACTTCTGTATTTAAGCAGCTGAAGTCATCTTTGTGCTGAGCTGTTCTTTTAAAAATTTGCACCTATTCATTTTTATTTAATCATCAAGTAAAAGATGGGCTTTTACTGGTTCAGCAAAAAAATGTGCACTTACTGTATGAAGGGTGAAAAAAGCCCCAAACTAATCCTATTCGGTTGTTCATATTTCCTCATGAAAAAGTATTTGTAGTTCCAATGATCGGTTGCTGTTATTTTTCCCCACAGCCTAAAGAAGCCAGATTTCCCCTGTGACAAGGCCTGGGAACCTTCTCATTGTTTGAATGAACAAGTGACTTTGTTTTTTGAGTGCAAGCTTCAGACCAAGCTTCTTGAGGAGATGACAAAGTTTCAGCACAAAGTTCAAATGGTGTTTGGTTTCCAGGGTCAAGGTTGTGCCTGGAAAGCTGTGGAAATGATGGGTCATCACTGTCTTAGTGGAACAGTACAAAGTAAAGGCAGGTTGAGGGTCTCAATGACTTGGGAAATGTGCTGTGAGGGAGGGTAACTACTCCTTATTTTTTTATTCCCAGAAATGTTTTCTGTAGTTTATTAAAATTCATATGGCAAAAGCTTAAGACAAATTCTCTTCTCTTTCTAATTTTTTTTTTTTGTCTCAACCAAGAATCACAGAATGGTCTGAGTTGGAATGGACCAACAACGATCGTTGAGTCCAACTCTTAAGTGAATGGCCCATACTGGGGACTGAACCCATGACCTTGGCATGATTAGCACCCAGTTTGAACCAACTGAGCCAATCTCAGGGAGCTCTGCTAAACTCTCCATTGCATTATTATCTCCATTGCATGCTCTGCATGCAAGTTATGCTCATTATCCTATTTTCTTTTAATTTTCAAATGAAGATCCAATTGCAGTTAGAAAAAGCTTTTTTTTTCTCCCTTGAGCATAACTATTATCCATTCAGGGAACTATCTTGCATTTGTGTCAAAATTAAATTTTTTAGTTACTTTAAATTGTCCTCTCTTGCTGCAATTACATCATTGCATAATGAACCTTTCATGTTTTGATATCCAAAGGGAGGAACTTCAATAAATATTTTCAATTGCCCACTTTGTGTTTTACAGAGGTGAGATTCCCAGTATGAAAAATATCCAGAATTTCTTATTATACTCAATTCTTTCTCTCGTATTAATTTTTGTGGTACCGTCCCTGAAGGGACATTACCATTCCCCCAGTGTAGTCACACGTTCTGTATATGCAGCCAATATTAAAAGTACCGTACAGGGATTTCAAGCGTGGGCACTTGGACCTACTATTTGGTGCCAGTAAAACATCAAGCAGTTTTTGGCTATAATAGCCTCTGACTCAGTAACGCTCTGTTTATCTGCTTCAAGAGACCACTTGGTAAATGTTTATCTTTTACTTTTAGAAGCATGAGCTGTTTACATTTACAATTATAATTTTCAATTGCTTCCTTTCCACAAAAATTCTTTATCTTTTGGCAGGTTGAGTCAGAGTCACAAGGTGAGATTTTCTTATTACTACACATTAATAAATTACCATGTGCAAAACCGACTGGGAGCTTTCACGTGGTTTACATTTAGTGGAAGGAACCACCACATTTAAAACTGAAGGCTGGCACATAAACTTTGCAAACTTGAATTTCCACTGAACCTGGATCCCAAGGATCTTCCTTGTTTTCCCTGTGTTTGGGAGTTTTAATGAGGCAAGTCCTCCACCAGTTGAAAACTTTACCTGATTCCTTCTTCTTATCCAGTGTTTTGCTAATTAGCATGGCTATACCTCTTCCTTTCCCTGTTAGGTTTTCAGGCATTTTTTTCCCTCCTTAGTGGTTTGTAACAGATACAATAACAACACAAATGGTTCTGTTACTTCCCTTTTCATATGTTTTAAAGAAAAAGACCAACTAATTTGTAGGTTGAAACTAAAATCTCACATTTTGAGAGTAAAAACCTTGGAAATGAACAGTATACATATAGAAATTCTCTTGACTAACTAAGAAAGTAAACTAAAACAATGGAGAAAAACAAAGTAATAGATACTCAATGTGACTAAAAGACCATCTATGTCCTTTCCTTCCCCTCGTGTTCTTTTTTCTTTTCCTTCCGACTTTTTAATTTTTAATTTGTGTATTGTGAAAGAAGCTGTGTTGTGACCCCTTGCTTACTGGAAGACCAAAGCTGAAGGATGCTGCCGTAGGTCTTAGCACTGAAGATGACCAGGGAACATTCTCATCAGAGTCAACAGAGAAAAAAGGCCACCCAAGAGATTTGCATGGAGGAGGTCAACAAGTTAGTTCCCGCTCATATAGAATTCAGGGGATTTTTTCTGTTGAGTTTAAAGAGAGCAGAAGCGGGTCAAAAGGAAAACAAGATGCATTTTGTGTAGGAGTCCCAGCAGTTATCTTCTGCTTGTACACGAGTTCGTAACTCAAAGGGAAGGACAGCATGTGTGCAGGGAAGAGTGGCTCACTGCCCCAAAGAAGCGATAGATCTCAGAAGTCTATCATGGAAAATGGTGTAAATGTCATAATCATCTAAATCTCAAACACTTAAGGTAGAGGAGGTGAATGACAATAAAATGAATCACCTCCATCTACTCAATCGTGCCCTGTTTATGCACTTCTGCACAGTTCCGTTAAAAGTAACTTGTAATGCTTTTTCGGGATATCCAAATGTTGTGACCTCAGGAGCAGTTGTTTTCCTGAAGAGAGAGAGAGAGAGAGGGCAGAAGGAGCACACTGCTTAATGTTGAAATAACCTGCATGGATTTTTTTTTTTCTTGTTCTGTTTATAATCTGGTTTGTTGTACACTGGTTGTATTGTGGTAAGAACAAAACAAAGAACATTGGATTGACATTGTTGACAGAACAAGAGGAAATGGCCTCAAGATGCACCAGAAGAGGGTCAGGTTGGATATTAGGGAAAATTTCTTCACTGAAAGGAGGGTCAGGTGTTGGAATGGACTGCCCAGAGAGGTAGTGGAGTCACCATCCCTGGTGTTCAAGAAACAACTGGACATGACACTTAGTGCTGAGGATTAGTGGACATGGTGTTGTTTGGTCAAAGGTTGGAATCAATGATCTTGGAAGTCTTTTCTAATATTAATGATTCTATGACTCTGACATTGCCTCCAATATTTATGTTTCTTCTGTTCAATAGTAATACTTGAAGTTTTACTGCTTCTTTATCATTCTTCAGTCGTTAAGAACTGGCTTGGAGGGCCAGAGAGTGCTGGTGAACGGTGCTGCATCCAGCTGGTGGCCAGTCACTAGTGGTGTCCCCCAGGCATCAGTGTTGGGCCCAGTCCTGTTTAACATCTTTACTGATGATTTAGATGACGGGATTGAGACCATCATCAGCAAATTTGCTGATGACACCAAGCTGGGAGGGAGCGTCGACCTGCTGGAAGGCAGGAGGGCTCTGCAGAGGGATCTGGATGGACTGGAGAGATGGGCTGATTCCAATGGGATGAAGTTCAACAAGGCCAAGTGCCGGGTCCTGCACTTTGGCCACAACAACCCCCTGCAGCGCTACAGGCTGGGCACAGAGTGGCTGGAGAGCAGCCAGGCAGAAAGGGACCTGGGGGTACTAATTGACAGGAAGCTCAACATGAGCCAACAGTGTGCCCAGGTGGCCAAGAAGGCCAATGGTATCCTGTCCTGTATCAAAAATAGTGTGGTCAGCAGGACAAGGGAAGTGATCCTTCCCCTGTACTCTGCATTGGTGAGGCCACACCTGGAGTATTGTGTTCAGTTCTGGGCCCCTCAGTTCAGGAAAGATATTGAGGTGCTGGAGCGGGTCCAGAGAAGAGCAACAAGACTGGTGAGGGGACTGGAACACAAGACCTATGGGGAGAGGCTGAAGGAGCTGGGGTTGTTTAGTCTGGAGAAGAGGAGGCTTAGAGGTGACCTCATCACTCTCTATAACTACCTGAAGGGAAGTTATAGCCAGGTGGGGATTGGTCTCTTCTCCCAGGCAGTTAGCAATAGGACAAGGGGGCACAGGCTTAAGCTCTGCCAGGGGAAATTTAGGCTGGATATTAGAAAGAAATTCTTTACAGAGAGAGTGGTCAGGCATTGGAATGGCCTGCCCAGGGAGGTAGTGGATTCATCGTCCCTGGAGGTTTTTAAACTGAGATTGGACATAGCACTTAGTGCCATGATCTAGTAAACGGACCAAGGGTTGGACTTGATGATCTCTGAAGTCTTTTCCAACCCAATCGATTCTATGATTCTATGATTCTATGATATCTTGTATCCTTATACCTTGTATCTTGTATATCTATATCTTTTATCCTTTTATCAAACTCTTATTTTTATTAAAAGGACAAAATAGTTACTATATAGTTTCAAAACAAAAATTCTCTAAGACTCAACATGTTGAATAATTTTTTTCATCTTAAAATAAAGAGCTCAATAAAAATGTTGTGCTGAGAAACCTGCCTCACTGTCATGCAGACAGCTTTTCTGAGTATGTTGATCAAGGTCCCTGCTGTCTAGGATGCCATTCCTCTGCCCAAAGGTAGGCATCAAGGAATCCATTCCCCCTTAGAGTTGATATAGAGAATCACAAATGCAAAGGCAGAAGCATTGCAGCGAAACCCTTGAGGGAGGTTTCTCAGCTCCTGGGTTGGCCAGTAAAGGCACACCAGCACAGTTGCCTTCCAGAGTACTTACTTTGCTGCTGATTGTGTCAAATTTTGACACCATACTTTTAGATCATCTGAAGTATGTGGATTCCACCAGTAGCATTTCTTCTCTGCTAGACTTGTGAATTATTATTCACTCTGCCCCAAATGGACTCAGACATGGGGCTCTGTTGTGTTCATCAATACATACAAGAGTTTTCATTGCTCTCGCTGTTTCTCAGCCAGTCGTGCCAAGATAGTGATGGGACATGTAAAGGTAGTATGAGATTATGTGAAAAAGCATAAGGCAAAAGAGTGTTTAGAAAAGTGGCTGGCAGACGGCAACTTGACTTCTGGATCAGCAGCACAATGAGGAAACAGAGAGAAGCAAGATAACCAGTCCCAGCTTGGGACCATCTGGCCAGAATATCAATCCGTCAGCTGGAGAGCTGGGAAAAAAAATAAATCCAATCAAACAGCTGGAAAATCTGCAAGCCAGCCAACAATCAACTGCATAAAATTTGGCTAAAATCCTGAAGAACTGCAGATGGTTTTGCAGTGAACTTCACCCCTTGTTTGGGCCTGTCTCCCACCAAATCCATTGAGATCTCTAGTAGGTACGAAGACTGAAGAGTAACGCTCATGCCCACACTTGTCAGGCACCCACAGCAAAGACCTGGTTTTCACCGAAGAGGAAGTAGGAGACACTCTTAACTTGGTCACTGATTCAGAGCTACCCTCCAGCTATGTAAAAATCCACTTTGGAAACACAGATGAAGGATCAGTGTTAATCCTAACTCTAGTACATCCCTAGACTTAACATTTTTCTGCTCAATGATCATGATGGAACCACAAAGAGGTTCTGTTTGTTTATAGGTGAGCGTATAGAAGAGTTTGCATGAGAAATATTTTTTTCTTTCCCTGTACCCTTGTTCCCTTTTTTCTTTTCCCTCACATGCTCTCTCTGCTGCTTGTAATGGTGTTTTTTAGTGACACAGGTTCACAGAGCTGGCTAGGATCTCTGGTGTTCCTCTCATCCCCACTTTGCTCCGTGTCCCATTATCTCACCTGCACTGATTTCAACATTTGAACATCTACATTAACAAGGGTTCAAAACATAACATAACAAGGACTGCTTATCTCAAAGGAGAGACACAGAGTGAAGTTGTTCTGAGGAAGCTCATGAGTCTTCAGGCTTTTTTTTCCCTTGTAACTATTACTGGAAACAAGAAATGACTGTGGCTGCCTGTTTTCCAGCTAGGAGACAGTCAGCAAAGACAGTGTTGGGCAGTAGGCTAAGACTGGCTTGGTGTCTGTTTTAAACTAGAAGAGGGTCAATTTAGATTAGATATAAGGAAGAAGTTTTTTACAGTGGGAGTGATGAGGCATTGGCACTAGTTGTCCAGAGAGGTGGTACATGCCCCATCCCTGGAAACATTCAAGGTCGTATTGGATGGGGCTCTGAGAAACCTGAAATAGTGGAATATGTCCCTGATCATTGCAGGGTAGGTGGACTAAATGGCCTTTAGAGGTCCCTTCCAACCCAAATGAGTCTATGATTCTATGATTCTGTGAAACTGCCACTAGATGGAGAGCTTTAGATACACTGTGTGTACATACATATATATGCGGAGATTCAAAGACTCAGGCTGGAAGGTAGCTGAATTGTCCTCAAGTCTGAGCTCCAGCAAACAAAAAGCAGAAAATTTTTCTTAAAGATTTCCATGTTGAGATCATCATTCCTTGCTGCGCCAAAACACAGCTTCTCGGAAAACAGACATCCTCTATTTCAAGACTTCAAACAAGAATCTACTGCATCCATACTAAAGTTGCTCAAATAGCAGTTAAAACATGCACTTCTTTTCTCATCTGGTTCTTGTCTGCTTGGAATTTCAGCCATGTATAATTTTGCTTGATTTTTTACAGGTTGTTTTTACAAACACTATGTCTGTATTTTATAACTGAGCTTCTCCCTCCATTTTTTCATTTCTGACCCATATTACCCTGAGCTGGTGTGAGTAGGAGTTGTCTGGCATTACTGGAGAAGCTGAGTGTTCTCTATAAGTTTCAACACTTTGAATTTTTAAATTGCATTTTTGTTTTAAAAACACTAATTCCTCACTTATCACAGTTTAGAAGGGGTGAAAGGCTTTGCTAAAAACTTCTGCCATTAATTTAACATGATCCAATGAGAGTTCAGTACTGTCTGGTTTAATTGAAGCAGGTTTACCTTGAAATACAGCATTCATGACTACCAGTTTTTACTTTAAAAAGAGACTGCAAATTAATCATCAAGTTGTCCCATCAAAGTTTGAAGCAATGTTAATAATGCTCCTTATGTATTGTTCCTTGCCAGTTCTGTAAATTATCTTCATTAAGAAGCTACATCCATATAGTTGTCTCACCTCAATAAGTCTTTTCTCTGCAGGGCTTTCACTAGAGGCAGAGGAATATGAATAATACAGTAGAGGACATTTCTCACAACAAAACAGCTTTCTTGCTGTGTTCTAAGTTCAGTCCTATTTCCATGATGGGTTATGTGTAGTTGTGAATCCCCCAGAAGTCATTTAAGGGTTTGGGAACACACAAATGAAACCTGAGTGTTTCTGCTCATGGCATCGCTGATGCTGCTTTCCCTACCCACCCGCATACAGTGGCAGATAACTTCTTTTCCCCCCATGCAGACCCCTGCATGCTTGCCCTCTCTCTCTCCTTTCCTTCACTCTCAGGTCTTGCCCAGTCACAAGTGAGGATAAGGTACTATCCCAAGGGCCCCCATTGGCCTGGCCCATACTGATTGCCAGGGCATTGGATGGATGGAAAAATCCTCCGCAGAGCAAAGAGGATTGGCATGTTGGATCTGTTGGCCTTTCTTTCTCAGGTACTTTCAGGCCAAGTAGGGACTGGGCACACGTTTGCCCCAAGCACATGGTGTCACAGTCCTTGTTGCAGCTGCCCCACCACCTCTTGCTGAGCGGTCACTTCCTTATCTGTGCCCTCCCTATCCAAGCCCTCCCAGGTCACAGGATGTCCTTATTTGCCCCCTCCTGACCTGAATCAAGCTGTCCATCTGTGATGACCAGAAAAACAAATTTCCTAGTAAGGATATAACTGGGCCTGTGGGACTAGCTTCCTTCCCTTGGCCATTTGCATATCCAAGTGGAGCACTGTCAGACACTGGACACCAACTCAAATGCCTTCTGTGTATGACAGATGCTGTCAGAGATGCTCTGCTGGGTGGCCTCCTCCTGTTACCTTCCCATTCATGTCTGAGCCCTTAACCCTCAACCTCATCCTTTCTTTGGTCTCCATCATTATTTCTCCTTTTTCCCTTAGCTTCCTCCTCTTCTAAGAGGTCTCTGTCCTGACACCAAAAGAGAAAATGACCGAAAGTCTGTCTGCAATGCAGTCTGCTTTTAGAAAAAGCACTGCTCTGGATTGCTCTGCTGCAGGGAAGGTATCTCCAGGTTGTTCCCAGAGCCCTCACTCTGAGGCTGCCTCATGCATCATACACATGAAATGTACTCAGTGCTCTGCACTTCATGGGGTTAAGTCTGCAGGAGTTTTCTGGACTATTGAGAAGGATAAAGGCCTTGTATTGTGTTGAGGAACTGAGTTTGCTGGAAAAAAAAATTCCTGCGTTATTTCAGTGCCATCAATGTTCAAAAATGCAGTAATGGCTTGATGAAAGCTAGAGCTACCTCTAGTTGCTCACGAGGATGAAGATAGGGAAGTTTCAGAGAGGTAAGAACAAGAAAAGAAGGCACATTTTGCCAAACAAAACTTCCTTCTGTGGGAGGTGTTTCTATGCCCTTAGTTTTGCTACACTCCCACGCCCCCCAACACTGAAGCATCTGCTTTTGTTCATGCACTTATCAAACTCATAAAGGAAAGTTAGACAGGAATCTGATCTTTCTGAAGTCTGCATTTTCATAAATATTTCCCTTTAGGAGTTTGTGAAATTGAATTTTGGTTGATAACCCTGCTTTGTTCAACCAGCCTTACATCCTCAAGAGAACAGTGAGAAAAAATGAAAAGACTTTAACAAAATGTAATCATGGCAATTCAGTACAATGGCATGGAGACAAAGATAAGATGAGAAATAAGGTACTGTTCCCTCTGCTTTCCTTGTTCTCTTGTTTAAGTGATAATTTTCATACCTTACCTTTGAAAGATATAATTACAGTAATTGGAATCTGACTATTTCTGAGAGCTATACTGTGCATTCCTTTTTCCCCTTGATATTTGTGTCTTTTTAACTAATGTAGGATATTTAATCTACTAAATAAATATGTGGGACCTGATTCTCTGCTATGTACATGCACTTTGTGCTTCTCAGGCATCTAAAAGCTGCATTAATGCCAGCATAAGCAACTGTGGGAGTCCATGCTCTGGAAAAAAGAAGGGTGATTGAAAACTGTTTCAGAATTTCTGGGACCATAGTGTGATACAAGCACTATTTGGGATATGTCGTATCATGTAAACATCATCCTGGTTATCTGTTCCCAAGAACAGAATGGGGGAAGAAGGTGAGTCCAGAGGGGCAGGTGTTCAAGACAGAGGGAAGAAGAGGTTTCTATTTTCTTTCAGAAAGGGGAAGAGATGAAAGATAAGATGAAAATGTTGGAGAAACAAGATGGTGAGTCTGCTTTAGGTGGTGCACAAGACTGCAGCATGGCTCTGGGCATGTGGACAGTCCCCAGAGGCTTTCCTGGGAGAGTGGAGACTTCTGGCCTCCAGGTCCATCAGTCTCTGCAAAGGGTGGGAGTCAGTCACCTAAACCTGCACATCTGGTTCTGGTTTAGGTATTTTTTTCATGTCAGGAGAAAGGTCTGGTTTAACTGCTTCCCCAAGTTTGTGTATGATCTGAAATTTTCTTCTGTTTTGGCATGGCGAAATGCTTTTGTTTGTAATACCTGGATGGACCAGAATGGGCATGTTAGAGCAGATATCCATAGTTTGGCTTTTCCTTAGCTCACTAAAGGCGTGTTTTGTGTCTGAGTTCCTCTTAAGCTAAAGCCAGTGCAAAAGGTCGTGGTGCTGTCACCTTGCATTTCATTTTCTGTTATACATATAGCTTTTGTGTCTGCCCCCTTTTCTGTGTGCGTTACCTGGGGGATGGAGAAAAGGCTTGGGAGAATACTGCTGGGATCAGAGGAAGAGGATAGGCTTGGCACTTTTAATGTACTTTGTGTTCATGCCATTATACTGTGTGAATAACATCATTTTACTGAACTTTTTTCACTTTAGTTTTACTGAGGTCTTTTTAATGCTTGCCAAATTGCTATATACCTTTCAGTACTGAAAAGTAAGATAAATGCATGATAATATAATTCAGCTTCACTGACTTTCCAACCAGTTGTAGGAAAGGAAAAAAGTATATCTTGATGTCTCCTTCCATTTTAGCAAGTACATTTCTGTAGTTTCTCATTCTGGTCTGATTTTTTTATCCCTTTGAAAAAGACAATGAGATAGAAAATAATCCTGTGAAAATGAGCAATAATAAAATGACAGTGACTTCAGATGTCTTTTTGGAATATGGCATCTTAGACTTGTATGCCACTTTTGCCTCCACTGGAGCTTCCTTTCCAGTATCATGACCCTGAATCCTCTAGACTGATTATCTTTTTGGGAAGGCACTTCATATGCCAAAAGAGCTTCCAAAGACATTACATGGTTACTCAATAAACAAGTTAGTCAGAGTGGGTGTTTTTTAAAATGATTCCTACTTTTTAAGCTAATTTGAACTAGTATGACTGAAGCACAAGAAGGTGGAGTGACTTCCTTACAGTCACATTCTGAGTCAGTGGCTCAGTACCTCCAGGCTTCCCATATTTTTATTCCAACCACTGAGAAGACCACATGGCTTCCTCTTGGTGTGCTTTGGGGTTTCACAGCTGAGAGGTGCAGGCTGTAAAGGTTTTAGCTGCTAACACGTGAGCTGCTGATTTTAGATCAGAAGTTCTTGATGTAGGAGGACAGGATCCATCCAGCAGCAATCAGTTGGCTTCTTGTCCATTTCAATCCACCTCCTGTTTGTGTAGCTCCACTCAGACATTTTCCTGCAGCACTACCACTCACCACATAGCCTCTGCTTACCATTCGAGACAGGAAAATCACCGTGGTTTCTGTTCCCGGGGCTCTCTGTCAACCTTCTGTAGTTTTGGCTGGTGAGGTTCGTAGACTCTTATTTTTGCTCATTGCTTCAATTTTTGAATGAACCTTCCTCCCTCTTTTCTTTCCTCCACACCAAAAACCCAGAGCAAAAAATCAGCTGAAATGGTCAATTTTTGCTGTCTTTCAGACGGAAACCATGCAAAACCACAGGGTTTGGCCTGGTGTCTGCTGGAAACTATAAATAGGACTGTTCAACTGAAACTCAGCTCTGTTTAATTCAAGCCACAACCCAAAGTTGTGAGACAGTCTCTGAATCCCGGCGGATATTTTGGAGTATGTTGACCAAGTATGGTGGCTACGAGAAATTAAAAATTCTGCTGAGTTACCTGCCTGGTTTGGGGTTTCATTGCAGAAGTTCTTTACAGTTGTATTTACCATCAAGTGCTCTCAAACTTGTTTCCAGGTGACTCCTGGCCCTTCTTCAGGTTAGGTAGAGAGCCCTGTCCTATTGACTACTGCTACTCAGCATCTTTAATTATCAGGCTGTTCAGTGAAGGGATTCTGATTCTTCCTTAATTTTCCAGGATGCTTTCAAATCAAACAGTGAAATTGTATTTACACACTTTTACTCTAGGCATAACAGGCTTTATTCAAATTCCAGAAATTTTAGGACCTAATCCAATAATCTCAGCATGATAGAAGGGCTATTGAAGGAAAATACTCTGCTCCCTTCTGTTTAAAGCAACAGTAAAGACCAAAACAAAAGTAAATATTCAGGGTCTAACTGCACCAGTTACCTCTTAGCCTAAGACTTGGCACTGAACTTCTTATGTGCTCTGAAGAAGTTAGGCTGTAACAGTGTTTGGATCAATATCTTTCCCATGCAGCAAGTAAAACACTTTTTAACCCAGCAATGGAATTAACTTCGTACATTTAAATTCTTCCATCCTTAGAGAGGAAATTTTCTCATCGCATCCTGCTGTATGTTTCTGTCTTTTGCTCCTCCACATTTTGCTGCTGAGGTAGGTTAGGATTTCTTTTGGGTTATATCATGAGACAGAATGCCTTTCCAAATTTTTTCCTCAGCTGATACATTTGATTTTCAGTTTATTCACCTGAGATAACAATGTATTCTTGTACTAGCAGAGCTGTCACACTTCATTTGATAATTCAGAATTTGTTCTTTGGTTTAGTGGATGAGGTAGTTTTGTGAGGCAGTATAACGTAATGAATTTATCTGCCTGGAAGGTGTCACCCAGAATCTCAGAGAGATCTATCTTTATATATTAGTAGACCAACCTTGACTCTGGAAGCACCTCTAGGTCCTGGTGTATTTGAATCACTTTAGTGCTGGGCACATAAATAGGGAGCAAGAAGCCAGTTCCCAATTCAGCTATCATACAGCCACGCCAGAGAAATTCATCACAGGGACAACTGTGCTTATTGCCTACCAACCATGAAATACCACAAGGACCCCTTGTGAGACCATAAATACTGTGTCTTCCATCAGTAATGAGGGTGACACCACCCAAAACAGAATGTCTATCTTGAGCTCTCTGTGCAGAGGAAGATGCAGGGTTAGTGTCTCTAGGCAGGACACTGGAGTGCTGCTTTGTTGTGTAGTTCTTGTTTTCTGAGAGTCTGTCTTGAGCCTCAGCTCTAGTTTGTGTAGGGCTGAGCAATCCCAGCTGAAACTGAATATCAGCAGCTGCACTTTGAAAGTAGAAAGTGCCAGATCACACGACGTTACAAATGAGAAATTGCCAGGTTAATGAGTATCATAATCCCCTCTCTGCCCCATTTCTTGGTATTTAATTGGGAGGGAACACTATTTCCTCATCTTCTGGGTTTGTGAGGGACTTGAGAACAGCAGCAGAGCTGGAGAGCACTAAATGTTCTACATGAATTGACTAGAGCACAGTGAAAGCTGCATCTCCTATGGGAAGTCAAGATTTGGGAAAAAAAGGACACGTGCATTTTCAATTTTGTCTAGATTTCAGGGAAAAAAAGGGAATTTTTTTGTGGAAAAGATGGGAATGGGTCTGTTGAAATATTTTTGGTTTTACTTTCCAGAAGCCTTTTTGTTTGTATTCGCCGTTCCCTTTCATTTTGTAACCTATTTTTAAATGAATTGATATAACTGTCCTCGTCTTCCCCAAGTTTTTTCTTTCTAGGTAACAGTTCATGCTCTTTCCCTTCAGGCTGGGCCCAGATTCTTGCTGGTATTTTCCACTCCAGTACCCGGGCATCACAGGTAGGAAGGAGGCTAGAGAAAACCTCCTCCTAATTTCAGTTCAATTTCTGGCTATAGCTGAAATGGTAGGAAAAATCTCTCTGAGCCCTGGACTGGGGCACAGCCAGGGCACATAAAGCACTAGTAAGCCTCTATAAAGCCTGCACACATGGTAGTTTATCAAACCCTCATAACCTAGCCTCATGTAGACATGATTTTTTGTTTTCTTAACAGCACTGGGCAAGTCCTTGAGCAAGATGAAGCCCTGCTGTCAAATCTCAGCACCTATAGCATAGTGACACAAAAAGTGTTTTGGGGAACCACGCGGAGAAATCAGCATGTTTTGCCTGGCCCCCTTCACAGAAACTGGTGACATATTTTCAGTGCAATTGTGGATCTGTATCTCTCTCTATATATGTAGGTAGATAGACAGATAAGTAGATAAACAAAACAAATAAAAAAAATCCCCACTTTAAGCAGGCACACAGAATGGGAATTTCAGTCTAAATGAAAAAAATTGGCAAAAGGCAACTAAGTCCTGTGGCTGAACTGTACTTTATCTACTCTATGCTCCCATTGTTTTTATTCAATTTGCTTGTCTAGACTAGCCTTTTCTTCTGTCCTGAACAATATACCGAAGTCTTCTGAATGTGTAGCACAAAAATGAAACTAAAGAAAAGGACATTTTAAGGTGACTGCTTAAGTAGGATGTCTCTCCAGACTGTCCTGTTGCCTCTATTACAACTACATCTTTTCTCTGTTTGCTCCCTATGAAATATATTGAAAGAATGCTGATGGGTCACATGATACCAACCCAATCAATTAGCAGCTTTTAAAGATGAGTCATTGTTTTGTCTGTAACAAAAGTACACAGTGAAAGGCCTAATAAAACAAAAATACACAGTGAAGGGCCTAACACAGCTTTTTAGAAAAACTCTATAGAGATTTATTTTTCCATTTGTGGTTTCACTTTTTTATCTTTCTCCAAAGCCTGAAGCACAGATCTTCATGAACATTATATGCATGCAGCAGACTTTTCCTCTTGCTGCTGCTCACATTACTGCCTCACCTAATCTGCAAGTACAGTTCTAGGGTACACATCTGATTCCCACTCCTTGTCCTGAAAATCTGGGTTGACCCAACACACCTCAACTTTTGTACCAATAATGTAAACACATTTATGTCAGTGAGAGGACTTTTATAAGCAGCAATCAATCTTTGTATGAATCCGTAGAATCCCAACTTTTTGTTTTCATTATGTATTTTGTGATGTATTAATTCATATCAAATCTGTATCTGACTTATGCTTTCAGATGCAAAGAATTTGCAAAAAAGCTGCACTGAAGTTAGGTCTCCCCATTTCATGTCGATAATATCCCATTTTAATTCAGAAGACTTGAAAAGAGGCTTTCTTGATTGTCGCTTTGTATTAGTTTAACTTCAAATCTTGGAACCTACCTTACAAGATATTTTCAGCCCTGAAACCATGCTACAAAGTAATGTGTCAAAAAAAAAAGCCCAAAAAACATCCAAAGCAGAACAAAGAAAAACAAACAAACAAATAG
Organism: Cephalopterus ornatus; assembly: GCA_013396775.1. Taxonomy (NCBI): domain Eukaryota; kingdom Metazoa; phylum Chordata; class Aves; order Passeriformes; family Cotingidae; genus Cephalopterus; species Cephalopterus ornatus. The sequence continues at coordinate 137,349 of VZRE01001327.1, forward strand.
CTCCTCTCTCAATAAACAACAACAACAAAAAAATAACTGGAACAAAAAGGCAACTCCTGACAAGTTGGCTCTTTCTAATGGAACCAGCTGCTGTCCAGATAAATAAACACATAAAAAAAATACATCTTTCCCACATCTCCTCTCAGACTTCTATAGTTATTACTCACTAACTTCCTTTTTTTGTAGACACACTAAAAATCATTGAATCCAATGAGTGGAATAGAGAAAGACTTGTAAGTAGTGGTAGGCTCTAGATATATTTTCCCATGTGAAGAAGGGAAAAAAATAGCCCTTGACAGCAGAAGAGCTTATACAGCTTAATTTGACAGAATAAGGGAGGCCTGCATGTTGAGGGCTCTGCTGGCTTGAAGTCTCTGGCCTGAAATTCACATAGAATCATGAAATGGTTTGGGTCAGAAGGGACCTTAAAGATCATCTCATTCCAACACCCCTACCATGGGCAGGAACTTCTCCCACAAGACCAGGTTGCTCAAAGTTCTGTCCAACCTGCCCCTGAACAGTGCCAGGGATGGGGCATCTACAGCTTCTCTGGGCAACATGAGTGAAGGAAAATAGACTGAGCCTTCCCTCATCCTTTCCCTCTCCCCATACTTTTTCTGGAGACCCCAATATGTTGCTCTGCCCGAGTGGCCCCTTGTGGCCTCACATGCTTTGCATGCCTGCTTCAATCTAATGAGATAAGTTTCTCGCTGAGCTGCACCATCAATCACCTACTCCTGGAAATTATATATACTTTATATTCTTCATGAGAAGCAGAGAATTAATAATTCCTTGGTTCATGTATTTAAATATTTATTCTTGAAGTTATTTCTACCCTCTCTTTTTCTTAGATATGGCAGTGAGTGATGAAAACACCTGCCCTATATTGAGGACTTTTGCGAATAATGCAGAAATCTACATTATAATAAAATATTGTTTCCTGTGGTGAGGGCTCCTGAAACTCAAAGCACCGCACATCTTTTCAGCTGCCATTGGTGTGCATGGAGAGCTGACTAATTATACACTAACAAGCATATTTTGCCTGAATCTATAAGCACACAGTCTGAACTCCAGTGTTTCTGCTATCAGTCTTGGTCCTGCTTTCACTCAGCTCAAGTGTGAACTGCTGATTACAGGAACATAGGTCTGAAATAATGAGAAATCTTTTCACTCAAAGGCTGATCCTGCTGATCACCTTCTCTTGCTGCACAGATGAACAATGTTTTTTATTCAATTTGTGGATACTTTACAGAGGGGAAGCAAAAATGCTTCCTCAAGGTGATTTGTATTTCTAGCTAAACACACAAATGATGAGCTTGGAGGAAAACAGGTATTGAACTAAAAACATGGGTTGTGATTCAGCCTGAGATGGGGGTGTTGGATGGCAGGTATTCTCTGCACTGTTTGGAATGAAAATCCAAAATATTTTGTCCCTGCAGAAATCTCAGGTTCTTTAAGCTACTGAGGAGAGAGCAGAAAGCTGCCTTTGTCCCAAGTCTACCTATGGGGCTGGAGTATGCTTTGCTTAGCACTTTGGAGTCTTGATTAGAGCAGGGTGACAGATTAACCTCCACAGCTGTCTTCCTGCTGATCTGAGCTGTGGATTTTCATATTATCCGGTCACCTAAGAGGGTGAAAGAGGCTGTCTTTTTCCTCAGAGTGTCTGACTTTGTTTCTTTACCTGGCTCTGTAGCCTTAGCTCACTAAGATCACTTGATAATGGTTGATTGAATGGACACTTTAAACGGGAATCCTTGGAAAATATCTTGTTGGGAGTATTTGTGCCAGTAAATTGTTTCCCTTGTGAACAAAAGCTCTTAAGAACAGAAATGATGATGTTATTTTCCTACGTATAGGTATCTATTGATAGCTAAGCTGTCTGCCCTCTATTCTCTTCATAGCCTTTGCAGAGAAATGGGAAATTCTAAGTGTGATTCACTTCGTCATATCATAGCTGCCTGTGGTTAGAGAAATTGCTCCCTGAACATGCCAATTGTTTTCCAGAGTCTAGGGAGGGAGAGTAGGATGAGTCTCCCTAGATGACTCCATAGGCAGATGTCTAGGGTTAAGTACGTGAAACCCACCCAGGCTGTCCTTTTGTTTGTACTCAATTTGGTGCATCAGAACTGTAATTTGCCAGCTGGGCTCCTAAGGCACTACCATCCTGTAGCCCATCAGCTCTGAAAATGATGCTGGGAGAAGCAGACACAGAGAAAAGGAGCTCTTCTACAAATCTGAATTTGTGACATATGCTTTTGATTGAGTGATCAATCTCTCACTTCTAATAATTCACAGTCTTGCCAGCATTGGGAATGCTGTTAAAGCTGTCTCAGCTAGTGAAGTGGTAAGGAGATCAACCTCTTGTGCTTAATGCTGTCAGTGATCTTCATTGACTGGCATTCATTGACTGTGACTGTAGATGGTTCTTCCCGAGCAGGTGAAGGTGGGCTTGATCTTTGATCACTAAGGCACCCAGCATGGTGACTGATTAGTAAAGAAGGTTTACAGCAAGAGTGGAAAATGCTTCTGTGACAACTTAGTGTAACAATGCCCTAGAGAGGTGGCTCAAAAAGAGACCCACTATCTTCTGACCCTTGTACATTAGAGCAGTTAATCTGCTTCCTAACAGTAGTAGAAAAGAGATGTGTGATCCTGATGGTTTAGCTCCCAGATGCATCAGGTCAGGTGGTTACAAGAGGTTATTGTTTCTCTTTTCTTATTTGCCTTTCCACGGAGCCATCTTTGAAGACGCATTTCTCTGTGATAACACAGGCCTGTCCAGTGAGAATGAACACCTTCTTATGGCAAGAATTTTGTTTCCAGGCTTTTAAACATCTAATGAAATTGTCCAGTGGTATTTCCTTTAGGTTTTTTATTTATATAATAAGGTGTCCCTTCATAAACAGAACATAATATTTCAGAAAGAGAAGGGCTGTTTCCCAGGAAGAGCTGCTGGCAGTGCTTTCAACACCTTCAAGAAATAATGAGTTCCATACAATACGTGTTCATGGCATAGGGTGTTTTATTACCCCTACGTGTATTTGGAGTCTGTGTATTAATCATCACCTAGAAGCAAGAAGAAAATTGTTAGAGTCTCTTGAGGTGAAGGCTCTGTGTAAAGTAGTTGAAGGCTTTGTGGTATATTGTAGTGGTTTGGAAGCTGAATTAACTGGCACTTTTTTTTTTTTTTNACTTTGAGGATAAAGAATCCATAGAAAACACAAGAACTTACAGTCTTCAAAACACCCCCTAGTAGTTAAAAAAAAAAAAAAAAAAAAAAAAAAAGCAGGGTTTTATGTGTTTCCTACCAGATCAAAGTGAAGAGAGCTGTAATTTTTCATCCTTTTGGCATGGCAGTACAGGATTAGGTGCATTTGATCTATGTAGTTTGTGGACTGTGGTGGGCTTTTTATTCAAATTCTGAGGCATTTACTTTAACACTGATATGCACTTTAAATAGTGGAAGGCACAGTTCTGACCTGGCAGAAAAAAAAATTTTTTTACTATGATCCAAGGATTATCTCTAATCTCATCCATGTACCTGCAAATGGACATCTAGCCTGCATGTGAGATAGTGTGGAAATTCTGAGAACTACATATTCACATCAAGAGCTATGTTTTTGCTTCCTGGATTGTTGAAGGGAGAAGGCAAAACTCAGAAAAAGTCCAAAAGCAAAAAAATCCAAATAATCTTGGTGTGTTTGTTAAGAACATGAAATGTAATACAAAAGTGGTAGGTCAAATCAAATGTTCTAGTTCTCCTGTATGATTCCAATGCTAATTAGAACTGGAGGTTTAGGGAAGAATGTAAGAGAGAAAGAGAAATAATAGTATTTTCCTCTAATACTTTCTCAGAATTCACTTTCTTTAAAGTTAGAAATTTTCTGTTCCTGACCAAGGCTTGTTAACCTTCAGTGGACTTCTCCAATCTTTTCAGTCTTCCTTGGAACCTATATATACTTTCTGTATCTACAATATCCTATATCAAGGAATTCTGCTTGTGAAGAATTACTTCCTTTTGTTTATTTTGAATTTTCTTCCTGTTATTTGAAGCCCCCTGGTCTACTATTAAATCTTGGCGTAAGTGTGAAGTTACAGGTCTAGGCATGGTTAGTTTTGCATGAAAGGGTGGTTGAGAATTTTTACCAATCAAATTGTAGGAGAACTTGCAATTTTCTTTTATTTCCAAGATATGTTTTCATGTGCCATTCTGGACCATCCCATCACAAAGTAAACCCAATGCCTAATTACTTGCATTTACCCCTTTTGCTTGCATATTGTGGTAGCCACTTACACAAATCAGGCTTAAACTTTTGTTTGCATGGCTCAGAAAGCTGTGTTAACATGACATCAACCTCATGTCATCAACTGCCTGAGGGAAAACAACCCACAAGTTAAGCCAAACATACTGGTTGATTGACTGACGGCAATAAAGCCTTTGTATGGGCCTACCACAAAGTTCAGATGGTTTGGCGAGGCCCTCTCCGCTGTATCATCCCACATTTCTCTCCAATTATCTGAGAGAAGACAATTTAATGAACACCCAGTCAAATACGTCTTCTGCAGAGAGTGGCGCTTCCCTCCCCATGCCTCCATGTTGTGTTTTGCCGTGCAAGAACAAACAGCCCAGACTATTCCTAACAGGGTCATCATCAGGGCAAGAGAGCTTGGGAAACCAGGACAGCCAATTAGGTCACAGCTTTGTAAGAACCTTTCTCTTTCCTCAGCCCTTTTTCATGAATTAAGTTATAAACTGGAAGAGAAAGAGAGTATGTTGTCTGGCAGCCTATATACTACCTAGGGTAATGAAGCCTCCCTCCTTCTTATGGCCTATAGGCATCAATGTAATATAAATGATAAACAAAATTGTTCTAGTTCATGGTGACAGCATATAGAATGAATGAATATACATTCATTCATGTAAGGTGGGAACATAATAATTAATTACTTTTTAAAAAGGAATTAATAATTGTTATTCCTAAATATGTAAAGCTTAGGGAGGATGCTCAACTTATTGTCTGAAAATGGAAGGCCTTTGGTCATTAAGAGGGTGTGGGAAAGTTACCAAAGCTAGTCTGCTTGGCTGCCTATGGGTCACATTTCCAAAAGCATTTAGATGCCTAAAGGTACTGCCATGAAAAATTCTGCCCCAGGGTTTTTTCATCTGTCTTCTGACATTCAGAGGTACTGTACAATTGGTGCTGTCATGCTGTGGAAGGAAGCAGGCTGGCTGAAAGGCTGCAGCACTGGAAGCCAAGTTGTGGTTTCTCTCTCCAGCCCCTGACACTGTCCTACAGTGTTAAAATAGGCCATAAACTAATCACACCCCCTCCCTCACCTCATTGATGCCCATTTTTAAACAAGGTGTAGTTTTGCTCACTTGCAGAAAGTCCTTCAGGATCAGTGAATGATAAAAAGTGACTGTTTTCATTCTGGGGAAAGGCTGAGGTTCGTTGTCCAAATCTTGCTATTTCTGCTGACTTTCCCAAAGATATGCCAAACTGCGAGTTACTAACTGTGATAAGGCTTCTCTGGTGTGAACAAATATTCATTAGGATCTTAACTGAAGCAATTGCTTCAGTTTAAATTAGTTAACTGTGATCCACTGAATGCAGATTAGGCTACAGATCCAGTAGTATGGTTTGTATTGATACGAAAGATACATTATGAAACCCCCAATCCATTAATTACTCTCACCTACTTGTGGAAAGTCTTTTTATCTTGAAAAATATTGATTATAGCACCTGAGTTTTCTTGGTACTTGTGCACTCAGTATCAGCTAGTACTTCTTACAAAGAAATTTGTACTGTTGCAGAAAACTTGTGTTCCAGATATGCAAACTTAATGTGTGTGTATAGTGTGGTAATTAGGGAGTGCCATCAAATGTTTAGAAGGCTGGCAGGTCAGGGAAGTTTTAAACTTTTAACTTTACTGGATCCATTCATAAAGTTCACCCTTTGTGCTCACAGCATTGTTCAACATCATCACTGTTGGTCTTTAACAGCCGTATTGTAAGTCACCTGTGTGTACTTAATAATGTGGAGATTGATGCCTCACAGCTGGCACTGATGGTTGTGGTCTTTGGTGGTCCCTATTTGCCGAGGTTTCGTGATCAGGCTTGAAAGCTCATTGATGAAAGAAGCCAGAACTGAAGTGGGCTTGTCTTTTTTCTTTTCTCTTTTTTTTTTTTTCCCTTGCTTATGCCTGATGGTTTTATGCTATTTCCTGCTCTCAGCAAGGATGAACTCATCTGTTCCTGCTATCACTTATTGTGCTTTTTGGTTTGCCAGTCATGCCTCTCGGGTAGGTTGTCGTGGCTATTCGCAGTCCCACGTGCTTATCTTATTCTCTCTCTGGCACTTTTTGTTAGTTGAATGCTATCTGCTTGCAACTTCATCCATCTTTGGTAGTCACACTGCTCACATACTTATGTAAAATGCTTATAGATTGCATTTTTTTGTGCCTTGAGTGTTACAAAATACATGCTGTTGTTAGTGACACCATCCTTGTACATATTTGAGTTGAAGACAGAATAATATTAATTATATTCTGATTATTACATTTGTAACTTCTAGGTGTAACAGACCTCTGTTTTGCTATAAGTGCATATTTGTAATGTTACGCACCCTTCTATCCTGTCTTTCTGTGGCACAGCATCCTTGTAGTCTTTACTGTCTTACTGACTGAACACTAGTGGCCATACTGTCTTGTGACCTTGTAAGCAGATGGATATTTTGGCAGCCTTTCCCTGGCTATTTTTCAGATATTGAATCCTCAATAGCCTGCTGGGGAAGAAAAGGAACTATATTCAATGACTAATAAGGCTCTTCATAACTCTACCTCAAGGACACAGAATGCTTTTTTACCTCCAGAGAAAGCAATTCTGCCAAGAATAAGTTCAAGGAACGGGCCACATCTCTAGCAGTATGATATAGTATCATTTGTAGAAATAATGCTTAGATTAATTGGTAAGTTTGCTGTTTTTCCTTTGAACTCATCCTGTCACTTTGATTTGCAAAGGTGCATTCCTTGGTGGATAGAAAATCTGCAGAATGAGAATGGGATTATCGTCAACTTTGTCCCCAGCTCTGCCACCATCTTCCCTTGTGACCCTGAACAAACCATTGCGGATGTTATTAAAATACTGGAATAACAGTCCCACAGAAAAAAAGAAGTTTTGTATAAAACATAAATTTGTCTTTGTCTGGTCGGTGTTCCTTGAGGTAATTACAGGGAAAGTCATTGATTCTGAGGGATCCCAGTTATCCCAACACTCAGGCCAAGGAGTCTCTGGAGTGGCCTTGTGGCTGGTGTCCCCTGCCCCTTGACAGCCCTTCTAGGCAGGACCACACCTCAGGTGGCCTCGGGATGTGAAAAGTATCTGCTGCCCATGATAGGTGTTCGTTCTCCTATCAGCAGGTGAGTCTGATCCCCAGAAAACCCTTGAACTAATCTGACTCTCAGCTTGCTCATACCCTCAGTGTACTCATCAAGGGAAATATGTGACATCTGCTTCCAAGAAAATGATTAGGTAACTAAGGCAGCTCCTGTTTATATGAGTGTAATCATTCTCTGAGGTTGTGCTGGATGATAGGATGCCTGAAACACTAACTAAATTTTTGCCAGTGTCATCCTGCCTCCTAACAGATGAGGTGTTTTGTCAACATCTGGATGAATCAAATAAGCATTCCTGGGCCAAGGTCTTCCATTTATCTTCTTGGATTGTGAGGGAAAGTACCTTGGAATAGAAGCCTGCAAATAACTGATGAAGTCAAAGGCAAATAGGGGTACTTAGAACTAAGGAAAGCAAAGTGAAAATGTTTATCTAGTGGGTCCTATGGAGAACTCAGACAGACCTAACTGTGCTGGCAAGGGTATTTTTTTTATGTAACAAAATGTCATTTCACAAAGTGCATTTTGCAAAGTGGTGCAGCACCTCCTGAGCCCAACGATGCACTTGTGAGTTCTCCCTGTGATTTGGGCCTCATCCTATGACTCTACTGCAGTTTACTGAACTGCCCATTTAACTACATAAATATTAAAAACATACAATAAACTTTGCTTGGATCTGGCAGTAAGAAAGGAAAAATTCTAGGGTATAAAATGTATGACTTGGCATGATTAAATGGTGAAATGAATAATGTTTTAATGAGTGCTTTGTAATTATTTAATAATTAAAGAGCTCTTATGAATATTCTTGAACACCCTGTGGAAAAACTAAATTGTATGCTGATTTCATCAAGCATTCAAATCTAATCAGAATTATTTTTATAGCATCATTTAAACATAGTCTACAGGAACATGGCCACAATAATGCAGACAGAAAAGTGTCATGCTATAATAGCTCTACTTTTTTAGTATAAGCTCTTGATTTTTCCATGCAAAGGATTTTTCTGCACTAATGGATTACAGCTGGACTCTATTCCAAGTCCTGCAGCAGCCGGTCAGGTTTCATCAGTGGTTCAGTGACAGATTGAGGGTTGCATCAGTTTTGGTTTGTAAACACAAGTGAATGGTAGCCACTTGCTGCAGAGAGATTGGTCCCATTCACCCCTGCCTGGAAACAAACACAGAGACCACAAAAGAAAACAAGAGAACTGTTTCACTCCTGACATGAAATCATTCAGTCTCAGCTTAGTCTCTGGAAAACCAATTTTCTTTTAATTTCTATTTCCATAATATCTACTTTGCAGCTTTGGGCAACATTTTAATAAGATGATGTTCTCTCTATCTAATCCTGGAAATACTCATCCCACAGGGATAGCAGAGGTTCAAGAGCAAGGTAAATTATTTGAATCATAAATCATCCCAGGTTTTTCTTACCTTGAATACTAATGGTCAGGCAAATTTTTATGCAAAACTGTTTTATGTTAACTAGACCTCCAACAGCTCTGAAAAGGAATAACAGAGGCCTCTTGGAGATTGTTAGAGATCCATCAATCCATTAAAAAAAAAAACTTCTACAGGACAAAAAAATAAACCCAGGAGCTTAACAGAAACCGCAGGTTACTATTAAATTCTGAAAGCAGTTTGGTACTCTCATATCTGCTGGGATGGAAGAATGACCAGATAGAGGTCTTCTTCCACATGGATGTTGATACAGTTATTACTTGTGAGGTTATCATTGTCCTGTAGAGTTGCATGACTAATTCATTTTTAATTCCGTATGAGATTAATTTCATCTCATCTTCTCTTTGTGAATTGTCCTCCAATAAATTGTAATTTTCTTGAATATGTTTATTTTTCAGAATAGACGATAGTACTCCTGAGTCATTCATTGCAGATAGATGTCATTGTTGTCCCCTGTTACACAGGTAAAACATACAGAATCAAGTTTTGACTTTCAACATGTATTTACAAATCTGGAATTCACTTGCCTTTACTGTTCTATAATGCTAATTCTAAATTCACCATCACAATCGTAGCTCCAGGAGATTCATTGGCTAGAATACTTGGAAGTAGGAAGATACGCTGAATGAGTTCATTAAAAGAATCTGAAAGAAAATATTCATACAAGCTTTTTGTAACACAAAGTCTAATTTAGTGACCTGACATTCTGCCAAACAGAGATTAAATAGAGAACTTATTAACCACCATCCAACTTCTTCTTTGAAATTTTAACCCTTCCTTCTTTATAAAAATGGAATATGTTGTTGATCAGAGTTTATCACTTCAACTCTTTTCCCCTAAAACTCTCATCTTCCTCCCCCCCTGCCCCATTTTCAACCCACAAAACCACGGAAAGAGTAAAAACCACTAGTTTTTGGTAACTCCTTAGTTTTCCTGAGAAGAATTTCCATTTTTACAAAGGGCAACTATTCACTTGAAAACAAAAGCATTTTTTATAGTAGAATTTTTCGATCAGATGAGTCAGAGTTCTTTCAGCTGATGTGCATTTTCATTTCTAGTCATGAAACACTTGGCTTTTGGAAAGTTTCCCCCCATCCAGAAATGTGTTTCCTTCTGTTGCTCAAAAAATCCCGCAAAATCCCTATCCAGGGTGATCCAAGCAGCTCTTCTGTGATTGTAAGTTGGGCCTGCAGTGTAAGTAATTACACAGGCTTTCTGTACTGTCAGTAGAGAACAGGAGGTATCTCCAAAGTGTCATATGCCCAGTGTAAGAAAGGCATTGAGGGGAGGTAGGATGAAGCTGCTGCTACTGGAGGGCCCTACTGAACAGCACAGCATAGGTGACATCACCTTTTTGACAGCTAAATTTGGGCAAAATGAATGTTACAGGGAAAAACAGTATAAGAAAATGGGAGTGCAGAAATTGAGAGACCAGGAGAACTTGTCCAAAAGGATGCTATTTAGTGCTTCTTCCTTGTGTCCCCAGGTAGCTTGGGAATGGAATAGACAGGAACAGTTCTCGCCTCTGAGTCTCTCCAAACAGACTGGGTCCTCAAGAGTTTGGTTTTGCAGTTGATAGGGAAGAATATTCTTCCATCTGTGCCTTGAAGCAAGTACTGGTACTTAGGCTCAGGGAAAACTCTTCTTTTTACCATCCTGAGACATTTAAATTTCTTACCCTATGGTAGATATGGCTCAAGAGGAGTATGGCACCCCAAGACAAACATTTATAGAAGCGTTTGTGTTTGGTTTCTGAAAGATACAGCAAGTAGTTTTGGTACGGGGTTTCACATAATAGGGTTCACCTGATAAAATCTGAGCAGGTAACAAGGTAAAGTCAGAACATCTTTAACAATTGTCTCTCACAAAGTTGAAAAAGGGTTCACAAAGGGATTGATAAATCACAGAGAAAGATCAAACCTGATAGGCATCACGCTGTGTGTCCTGTGGGAAGCAGAGGGAGAAATCCCTCAACTATAGCCCATCATTTTTGTGTCCTGTTACAGTAAGGATACCCAGGAACCTCCTTCACTGGTGCATTATATAGGCCTTATTTTGCTGCATGAAAAAATTATACCCCATACTCAAAACCTTTACATAGTAAGGTTGACAGATCATATGGGAAAGAAATAAAAGCTCCAGAAGGTTGAATTTCCAAACAGGAGTTTGTTCATTAGTACTCAAGTGTGTCCTGTGGTGAGGAAGAGTGCAACTAACCTCACTGGCAGCATTGAGCTCTGTATCAAGTACTTTTGGTCAACCTGGGTACACAAAAAAAGAAGCAGAAGGGGAGGAAAAAAGAGACTGGTACTAGAAAGACAAGTGTGGGAAGTGGAGAATAAACTATGAATACTTCTATTTTGAAGAAGTCCTACTTCAGCTTTTGTCCATGTCATTCTGTTTTGAGTAAGTAACACTGACCTTTGTGACTAATGCAGCCTTTCTGAGGCAGATTTTAGCAAGTCTGTTTGGTGGATTAGTCCTAGCAAAATGGATTAGAATTACAGTATGTGCAGGATTAAGTCTGACAGAGATTGAGAGCAAGAACCAAGCATTTGACTGTGGCGTTCTCAATACAAGAAACATAGAATAAACACAAAAGCAAAGTTTCACTCATCTTACTAGAATATAGCGTATTGTCTTTGTATTATTTCTTATGATTTAACAGGGACATACAGTGAAGTAAAACTACAAAATTATGGACAAATGCTGATAGGTATTCAGGATCTCTCTTTTTTTCCCATCTTTAAAAAAAAGAAAAAAAGTTAAAATGTGTAAAGCATAAGCATATGAAGAACACTAATTTAGGAATCAGATGCCATTTAGGTAAGCAGAATTAGTTTGCTGCTGTCATTACAGGGTTCAGTGGGTGTAGTTATGCTTCAGCAATCCATCTCAATGCATGGTGCAAATGCATCACAATTGGTGGATTCTGCTTTGGATCTGCCCTTCGCAGAGACACCAGCAGGTTTGGCAGGCCAGCCCTGAAAGGTGTGCAGGCCATTGTGCATTCCCAAGGCTCAGCATCAAGTGGTTTGGTAGGCCTGCAGTATAGTGTATTAGTCCGTCTTTCCTGGGAAAGGTTTGTCTCTGCAATAATATTAGGGATTTCAGGCTGGTGCATGTTATTGCTTTAGAGAAGGAGAACAAAACAGTTCTGTCAGACCTGAATGAAGATGGATTTTTGTTGAAAGTTCTTGGAATTGATTTCTTTCCAGTTTCCTTCTTGGTAAGAGACAGCACAGTTGGGTTCAACTTAAAAAATACCATTGATTTCTATCCCCAAACCACAGATGATTCAGCTTGTAATTTCCTCTGCAATTATAGAGCAGGTCTCCTTAGAAACTGCTTGTATCCATTCAAAGTTTTGTCTTGTGAAAACCACATTTCCCTTCTCTTTGGCCAGATGTGCTTGGCATGAGTCCAGAAAAAAAAAGGAGGAAGAGAGTACGATAAATGTTTTCCTGCTCCCATTCCCTCTTTTCTGCTTCCTAAAAGGAGATTCACAGCATTGCAACTTCAGTTCTGAGTGCTTTGGGATCTCATCTCAATTCATGGGGGCCTTCTCATGGCTCTGCAACAGAAATGACCAGAATGTGGCATAGCCTTTCTTGCTTAGGATAGGGCAGGATGCAACAGAGAGGTCATGGTTTCTCTACTCTGACACAGTGTTGTGCCACCAAAGGCTAGTCAAGCCAAGCTGATTTCACAATTGGCTCTGCCTTGGTTGGATGTCATGTGTTTCTCCTCATATACAACTTCAACAACACACAGGACAAGTCTTCACCTTCTCTTGGCATCCCGTGACCCTTAAGAAACCTCATGCAGGGAGTCCCTCTCATGGAAATTGCTTGGCTTCTAGGATTGAGTGAGAGTCTCACATAAACAACAGGATCTCATTTGGGCAGATAAATCATAGGACCTAATGACAGTTTGCAGAGCTTTGCAAGAGGGAAGCTTGTGCTGGGGCAAGTTCACACACAAGGTGTCTCTAAACTCTTCTCTCCCCTCAGTGCTTTTCTGAAAAGGTAAAGATAACATTAAATTCCTTTAACATTTGGAAAAAAATATCCCTCAGGTCTTCGGCCTTAGTAACTGCAAAGTGGGTCTGTGCTGGCAATGAAGACTAAAACTAGACCCAGTTTGCCCATATTTTCTTCTTCACTGTGCCACAAAAAATCCTCATAGTGATTTGATTTCAATCATTACAGTGGTTGTAGGTTGACACTTCAGTAAAAGATATTAAAATAGCATCTGTTGTGTGGGAGATCTAAATCCATACCAGTAAATAGATGAAGAAGGCATAAAGAAGAGACACAAATGAAAGTGATGCCTCTACAGGACAGAAAGTTGCAGGTATATATAAATGTGTTTCTAGGTATAACATAGTTTATGGATATGTATGTATGCATTAGTAGATATACACCTATGTGTACATGTATACACTCAGATACACATGTGCATAATGGCTGTGTAGAGGTATTGAAAATATGCGAAGAATATTAAAATTCCCCAAGCTTACTAACAAACTGATAGGGATCTAAGGAAAGATATGTTAAAAAGGAGATAGATACCAGTTTTATGGGTGTGTGCTCGTCTTACCTTTTGTTCTTTCATCGTTTTCTGTGCAGTGTGAAAAATCTTTGTCCTTGAGGTATTCATATTATGACAGCTTTTACCAGTATGGCTCTTTGTTCCTAAAAATAAACCCACTTTCAGTATTAAACCTGAAAGCTGCTGTTGTGCAAGTGTTTTTCCTCAAACAGAAGTGGATGGAATATGATCTTCCCAACATTGTACATTGCTTCAAGTGTTTTTGTGTATCAGGCCCTTAAGCTGAACAATTCATCGAGAAATCATAGAGGTCTGGAGGACAAATTCCTGTTTCAGAATGAGTGGCAGTATGGGACACAGCCATCACCACAGTATTTCAGCCAGCACTGTAAAGTCTTTTTCTGTAGCTAGGCAGGTGAGCACATGGGAATTTAATTCCTGTAATTCTGTGCGTGTATCATGGTGTGGATAGGTACCTGTTCATCCCTGTGACAGCTGGAGGGTAACACCTAAGAGAGATTTTGCATAAATTGTCCCTTTGGGAGAGGATTTTTAAATAGTGCCATTATTGAGGTCTGCTGCTAAAACAATGTTATGGGACAGAGCTGAGAAGTTTTTCAAGCTCTATTAAATTTACATAGGCTCTATCCACTTTCAAATCCTGTTTTATAAATAACTTGCCCAGTCTCTTAAAAAATTACTGATGCACATTTGCACTTATGTTATTATTTAAAATCCAAATATTTGGTAAAGGGGTTGAAATTGCCCCCATCCTTCCTCTATACAAATATAGGCTACAAATACACCACTAGACCCAGAGAAATCTTTTCCTTAAAATTACTCTTTTTTTTTTACTCCTAATTGCAGATGGGGTAAGTTTTGGTAAGGACATACCTTTTACAGACACCACAGACTGGAATCCAGGTCTTCCCTAAGTGCAGTGTGGATGATTTTCGAGAGCTTGCTCAGCAATCATTGAGACCAAATGGCCAGCTGTTTTGGGGGCATTCTCTTGAAAGTCCATTCTGGGGCACATCCACAAGCATGGTAGGTGCCTCTTACGTACAGCACAGGATTCTGAGATCCAAAATCACACCAGGTAACTCCCAGCTACTTGATATACTGCCTGTAAAACTACACCTGACTTCAGAAAGCTGCTTTGTCTTCCAAGTAATACAGTGAAAGATGTGTTCTGTCTTTTCTGATAAACAGCAGTGGATGAGGATTATTGAGCTAATTCTGCAGAACAAGGTGAGAATAAGTGACTAGAGTTTTCTACCCACTCTTCAGTCTCACCATAAAGTTTTTGTAAAAGATGTCATTTCCAAGTGCTAGCCATTCTCAAAACTGGAGCCTCTCCACTGCAGCTAGATGCATAGTCCCTACAGGTTCTGATACATTTCATCACCTCTTTTTGGTTTGTTCTTGAATAATCTGTGAATTAACCATGATCATCCCAAATGCATCCATTACCTGATACTATTCACTGCACACTTCTGACAAATAATCCTTGGCTTGTGGGCTCTTTGTGAACAGCCGTATTCCAAACACTCACGCAGATGCATAAGTTATGCGTCTTTCTCCTGACCAGGTACAATTAATTCTCAGCAGTGGGGTCTCAGATTGTGAATTAAAAATATGATTTCCATGAATATCTTACAATACTTGTTGGAAAGTTACAGTTTCGCTCACTAATTTGCTAATATGCTTGGTAGAAAGTTACAGGGGTTCAGAGACTGTATTGAAAAATGGAATTTAGATTTTCAAGATTTTCAACTGACTTTAAACCCCCCTGATGAAAGTTATTGGGACATTGTAATTCCATTTCATTAGTTCTTGAATTAAAGGATCTGCTTCTGCTTATTAGCACAGCTGAAGCTGGCTTGTTTGAATCACATAACATTGTCAGAGGATTTTGCTGGGTCTGTTCTTTCTGCCTGCATGAAGGCAACTGTTTTCTGTCTGGTTCCTATAGCACGGACATATTCTCTGCCTGACGTTAGGATGCACAATGCTACTTATTTCCACTCCAGCTCTCAGCAGCCCTATGCATTCATGCAGAGATGGTCTTTGAAGGCTGGGCAAAGGTTTCACAGGGAGAATCACAGCAGATGGATGCATTGCAAAACAGCAAAGATGTGAACATCTGAAAGAAACAGTGATACAATGGCTGAGACTGTGGAAAACACTTAGATTAGTTCCCAGAGTTTTCTGTCACACTTCTGTCTCCTCTTTCTCTACCTATGTGTTGCTGAGGTATTTGTCAACAGAATGGAAACTGTACTGTTCCTGAGGAGAAACGGAATTTAATATTAATACTATCTCCTGTGGAAAAGCGAAAGCAAGTCAGAGCTGAGTAGAGTTTGTTTTACATAGGAAGTCTTTCATTCTGGAGAGTAACTCAGAGCACAGAGCTGTGAATTTAATGCTACCAGCTCGGGTGGCTGTGTAGGCAAACACAGCAGGCTTTGTGCATTAAGCAGCAATGTGCACTGCTGTAGTCATTAGGAACAGTTTCACTAACAAAGAAATAGGGAGAAAATGCTCATCAAAGTCTTTCTCAGTGGGCAGTATTTGATAAGTGCCACAGGAAGCTTTGAATACACAGTGGGCTGAAAACAGGTAGTATCACCTTGCTTTAAATGGACTCTGCTTTGTCTCTTCTTTCTAGCCTTCTTTGTATTTTGTATTTTATTTATATTCCTCCTCAAAATGAAGCTCTCCTCAGCAGTGACTCTTATGTTCATGCTGCCCTTATTTCCAAGAAAAATAATACAATACAGTTTAAAATGCCAGGATTCAATGATACAAAGCTCAAAATGAACAGCTTTGTCCATTTTTTAAGTGAGAAGTCTGTCTTTCCCTCAAGTGACCTTTCTGTCGTGTCTCATCAGATGTGTCCTATGTTCTGTCATGACCTGATAATATGTCCTAGTAGATGCTGTTATGAGCAGCTGGTGCTTCCCTGTACTTTAATTTCCTGTGGGGAAGGAGGTTACCTGCTGAAGTAACCCTGTGCAGCTCTGACTGCTAGTGTATGGATGTCCCAGCAAATGAGAGGCCACGGTTGCTTCTCTTCTGCTCTGAGATGCTGCTTTCCCTGTTCATGTCAGGCATGCAAGGCATAAGAGGAAGGAGGAGAGAAAGGATAGCAGAGCTGGAGAAAAATATGGTGTTTTGTTGATGCTTGCAGGATCCAAGGCAGATGGTCAGTCACAGATGGATGCCTTGGGCTGGCAGGTCAGCCACAACAGCTATTGCTCTAGTTGCTGGCTCCTTTCCCCAGTTAACTGTGTAGCCTGGTCAGCTCTCTCTCTCTCTTTTCTACATATTTTTCCCATTCTGGGCAGCTAGCTGTGGATGTCTACTGACATCTCAGTCTTTTGGCTGCAGTACAGTCAGTCTCAAGATGGCTGAAAAACTGAGTGCAAGACGGAAAGAAAAGGCAGACAATGGAAGAGGAGCTTTGAAGGAAGGGGAGGCAGAAGGATTGTATGTTTCTTGACCCTTGCCCATGCAGAGGATGTGGTTGGGAAGGGCTCCAGTGGGGATCAATGGAGCTACTGTGGTGCTTCAGGTCCACTGGGGCTTTGTTACTGGAGCGTGGCAGATGCAGGCTGACCTGTGCACTTTCTGCATTTCTACAAGTCCTCCCTCCCTCCCCCATCCACTTGTCTGGTTTTTTTCTTTTCTTTTTGAGGAGGCAAAAAGGACACAGACTAATCCCTTCATTATCTTATCTTATTACTTCTGGTGCATCTTTTAATGAACTCATTTCTGACTCCAAGCAATCCCTACACATTCTTTGGGCTTTTCCAGCTGGAGGGTTTTATTGGTGTAGTTCAATATCCTTCTCCTCCTTTTGCACCTCTTCCATTAATGCTCAGTGTTCAAGACTAACAGAATACTTACAAATCTGGTGTACACTTCCCAAGCTTCTATTCCCAACTAGTGTAAGGCAGCAAAGCTTCAGTCATTACTGTGTTCGCCCATGGGCAAGCTCATCCAGCAAGTGAAGAGCTGCACTGGCATGCTGAGTCTTTGAGCTGCCGTTTTTCAGGCTGTTGCCATCTGCCACCCAAAAGTACCAATACTTTTGGAGGTAAAAAGGGGGGTCTCTAACTAGCGTTGCATCATGAAAATATGCTCCTAGTGTTTTTAAATATTCCAGTGTAACTCACTGTATAGTTTTCTTCCTTATTTTTATTCTCTGCTTCATTTAATAAAATCCCTTGAAAGAGAACATTGGAAGAAGAAAAAACAAAAGAAAAGAAAAAAAAAAAGAACAAACCCTTTCAAAGCCGTGTGAAATTACTTTTGAATCAGATGCAAATTCAGTCCTATTGTTCACAGATTACTATGTGCAGCCTTCCTGTGATGGGTCTTGAAACACAGGCAGAAGTGCTATCTCTACAGCACCATGAAGCTTTGTGACAGCAAACTTGTCATAAAGGAAACACTGTACCAGTGATACAAGCTCTCCCTGCGTTGGCAGAGCGCAGTGGATAAGTGCCGGCTGGCAATGCTTTGCATGTCAGTAAACTAAAGCACTTGGAGCCCTCAGGGTAAGGCTGAGGTCAGAGACACTCACCATACAGACACACTAACAGGGGCTAGGAGGACCTCAGGAAGATTATGGCTACTGAACTGTGCCCTTCTCAGCAGAATTTATAACCACGCCAACAGGTACAGATAATATGTTTCTTGTGTATATGGGAATGCTTTCACTAATCTCAGGAGTAGTGACACATCCCCAGGACATGGACTGCCAACAGAAAGCTTAGAAGCTCCAGCTTTTAACTGTGAATGGTACCTTCAGGCTCCATAATTCACTCTTGGCAAAGGCCAGCCAAATTTACAACCTTCTGCTGCTTTGACCAGAGCTGTGGTTAAGCTAGCTTTTATGTGGTCCAAGA
Source organism: Cephalopterus ornatus (assembly GCA_013396775.1). NCBI lineage: Eukaryota > Metazoa > Chordata > Aves > Passeriformes > Cotingidae > Cephalopterus > Cephalopterus ornatus. Next base: position 155,669 of record VZRE01001327.1, read on the forward strand.
GGCTTCTCCTGCACAAGTTCTTCAGCACTTTCAGGGCTATGTGGCCTTTTGACCCCCTGGGGCAGCAACAATGGACAGCACATGTAGTCATCTCTCAGCAGATTTATTTTCATCTCCCCCACCTGTCATTCAGATCACATTACCCAAGAACAAGTCATGTTTTTACCTCTCCTTTCTGGACCATGCTTGTGAGAGATTGCCCCGGACCAGCTCAGCCAGAAAGAGCATCCCAGCTGAAAGGGTTCATCTGGGTGTGAATCAAATGGATTGTACAGACATAAAGATCCCAAGAAGGGAGAACTGCTAGCTCCTCTCTGACCATCATTTTCAGATGGAGTCTTACTCTGTTTCTGGTGAATATAATATTAAAGTGATATTAACATGCATTATTTCCCTTTGTCCTATCAAACTCCAGGAATTAATGTAGATTAAATCCTACTAGGTGCACATTGTGTATTCTTGCCCTCTACATCTATGTTAAGCATCAAAATGTGTTCTTGCTTAAAAAACAAAAGAAAAAATAGAATCCAGGTTGCTGCAATTGTGTGTTGATGTGAGTGATAGGAGAAAAGACAGATCTGTGACAGGAACAGTCCAGAAATGGCTTATAAAAGACAGTATAAAACTGTTCCCATCTGCCATGGCAATGATTTAGGCTGGGATGTTTAAAGACACCTGATGTAGTGATGTGTCCAAAGCCAGAATGCTTTGCCAGGTTCCCAGACTTTAATGTGGGATGAAAAGCATCACTGCATGGCCCACATCTTAAATGCTCCACTCTGATAACTTTGTGGGGGCTTTGCTGACTAGCTTTAATTTTGTTTTGAAGGAAAATGACTTGAATGAGACTGGTGTTTTTCTCTTTGCTGTTCCAATCTGCTATAGTTGTAGAAGTAGTACTTCAGTCTATTTGCTCCCATTTCAGAGTCTTCAGTGTGAGTCAATCTGTCTACTTAGGCCTGGCCAACAGCTAGACGAGCTAATGCACTGTTCTGCTCCTCCATTCCATGTGCCAGGATAAATCCGCCCCGATAAGACCTAAAATCCAATCAGAATGCATACAGTGCAAGCTATCAAGTTATAATGCAAGATCAACTGCTTGGGCCAGGGTGTTGTCTTGGTGTTAATTATGCTAAAACCATCCTGGTTCACCAGGCTTCGAATCAGATAAGCTGATACCTGGCCTGTAAATATGTGACTAGCAGTCAATCACTTTATGGTATAAAAGTCTAGTCCCATCTCATACAGTTAAGTTCTTCTAACATAACCCTAATGGGGTGTATGTGTGGATATTCCTCCTTTGGCTGGGGACATGCTCCAAGGATTCTCCTCGAGGTTGAGGGCATTTGTATGGGTGAGTTACATCAAATCTCTACTTAATAATTATTTCCTTTTTGCTGGCTTTAATATAATTGTTTCTACACTTGCTTCAATATAGTGCACTATCCTATCTTATACTACAAGTAGTTTTAGATTCTGCATTGTGTAGTAAATAATTCTGATTAAGTTCTTTTGTACAAAATAAATTTTCATTTTACATAAATATTCTCATTTTGCCAATCATTAAAATCTGTGGGACAAAAGTTGTTCAATCACACCTCTACAATTCCTAAAATTTAAACCATTGACATAATCCAAGGCTAAGACCGGATTTAGCTGCACCTAGACTCCTTTCTGAGAAGGAGCTTAGAAAGCAAGGGAGTCCTTTCTGCACCTCACTACTCAATGGCAGGGCTTTTTAATAAATTTTGTCTAGGTCTATCTAAGCGTTCCACCCCACCCATTACATTCCCTGGAGAGCTTTTATCTCTTTAATAGCAACTTAAAAAATGGGTTTCTACCTAAAATGAGCAAGGTTTTGAGACTCTTCATCCCACTTCTCCAGCCTTAGACAGGACACCAGTGATCTTACCCTGTGCTTGAACCCCTTAAACACATCAGCCTACCTAGTGCTCTTAGAAATTGCAAGGGTGGGGATGAAGCAAAGGAACCCTACTCTTTTGAGAGGTTTCAAACCTTCTTTCAGGTTTAGTATGTGCCCTCAGTGGACTATGTCCCAGAGGAAGAGAAAACAGAGGATGGGGTATAGATGTTCCTGGCAGAAGTGTGGCACTTAGGCAGCACAAAGCCAGCACTGCTAATGCCTTTTCTTGCTGCTGTTGAAGTATGCGAAGGACATAGATAAGGGTTGCACTAGCTGGGCGGTTCTCTGAAAAATGAACTGGCCCAATTAGAGTTAGTCCTAAAGTTTCCATCCAGTTTGTTTTTCAGAGGAAAATTGGATTTCAGCTAGGAAAAAGGTCAATTTTCCCAAGAAAAACCTCTGTTTTGGAAAGTGTAATCTTAGTTTCAAGGGCAGAATAGGGTGTGACGTTGTATTATTTCACCACACACACACACACATGCTCTATTTCTCTCAAGAAATGTGTAGGCTTGAGTCAAAAAAGAAACCCAGCTGTTTTTAATTGAAAAACAAACATCCAAAGGAATAAAGAAATTCTTACAGGTTTAATTAATTCTGTAGTTGCTAAAAACACCTCCTTCCCCCAAAACTAAGACAGCCATGAACATGTGCAGGAGTACATTCAAACAGAGTGTGACAACTTAATAAAAATATTTACTTTAACTGACTTTGATTCAAGTAGAGATTTATTCTTATTATCCAACAGAAATTAACTACCTTTCCCTATTAGACATCAAACAAAATGAATTCAATCATTCATTCAATCGACCTGAATAACTCACAGTGGGAAACTCTGTGAAGAATCAAATACCCTGTTATGCCTGGTAAGGGGTGCAGCCTGCTCAGCACCTTGCAGGATGAAGCCTTCTGAGCACTCCTCTCTCTGTGGGTTTGCTCTGCAGCTCCCCAGCCCTTGCAGGGATCACAGAGACGTGAAGGGATAATGAAGTCTCTGTCTATACAATTATAATGGATTGCTAAAAGTATCAGAGTTGCTGTAAATAAATCATTATATCAGGCTCATTTAGCCTGATTCCTACTCTCAGATGGCTTGTAATACAGTCCCATCTCTGAAAGTCAGCCATTCCTTTGCAATTAGATTTATCACTAATCAAAAATGGAAGCATTCCTGCCAGCTTTGAATTGCACTTGGAAATACCGTGTTGGGCTAAAGCTCAAAGATGAATGTATTCATTTATTCAAATTTAAAAACATCCATCTGCAAATGTTTAGATGCCCTAACTATTAATTAAAACTTGCAGTGACCATCTAGTGAGGTGCAGCACCCACATTAACCTAGACACCTAGTAAATCACAGCAGCAGAAGAGCTCCTTTCACCTCCTGTCTCCTGGCAACACACCTTCCACCTTCCTGAAAAAATCCATCCAGTAAGGTAAGTGGTTTACAGCAATTGAGTCCCTGCAAGCTGCAGTTTTGCCTTTTCACAGAGCCCAACGGGATGACTGGTCTTGCAGGGACCGTGCAGCCAGACTTGTACCAATTGTACCTGGGGCAGAGGTCACCTGTGACAGGAGTTTGCAATCCAGGGCCACAGGGGACTTGCTCTCGGCCCAAGACTGTCTTGAAAGGCATATCCCTTGTCTGCCTCATGACCTCGTTTGCAGCATCAGATGGTTGCAGCTCATGCCCGGCTCCCCTCCAAGCGGCGCTTGCTACTGACCCTCTCTGTTTCGTCTGTCTTTTAGGTCTCAGATAACTCTCATGGAGAGAAAAAGGGATTGATTTGTGTCCTAGAAGGTCTCAGGCTGCTTCTAATTCAGGACCAAATGCTTATGCAGAGATGAGTACAATCTCTATCCCCTGGTGCCAAGTACACCCACAAAATCTCAGTTTAGTAAATTCATCTTCTGCCAGGGCTAGGATACCAAACAACATGCTGTGTGGGTGGATGTAAATAAAATCCCTTTATCATTGCAATCTAGACATCTTGGCAGCCATGGCAACTGAATAACAATACTCAGATTCTGTTCTCAGTGATACAGCGTGAAAATTTATATAATATAACCCAGGATATGTTTACACCAAGTTTCACACAAGGAACACAAGAAGTATTTTGTACAAATGTATTGTATTTATGTAGAGCTACAGTAAGAACCGGGTGTGGGGGGGAGGAAATATCTGGATATGACCAGATTATATTTTGTACTTTAATCCCTTTCCTATCCTGTAAATAGATTTAGGTGTCAAAATACTATTTGAAATTGTTCGTCAGTGAAATTCATTTCAATGAGAGCATTCTGTGACTCACTACACACAGTCTCCAAGGTTGCTTTGAAAATACAAAAGTATTTTTCCAGCACCATGCACCCTCATGAAATATTAATATCAGATATACTTCCCATGTAATTCTTGGTCCCTCAGGAATGATTACAGAGTGGAAGAAGCATATGCCTAGGTACAGGGAATTTGTGGGAATAAGAAGTATTGTGTGAAGCAGAAGTCCATTCTGTACTAGGCAGCAACCCAACCCCAGTCTTCATCCAAATATCATCAGAGGTCTGCTCTTTAGGAAGGTACAGTCTTAGCTATTAGCTAGAGACTGGTAAGAGGATAATATAAAAAACAACTTTATCTTTTTTCCCTGTTGTTTAAAATACAATTCATTGCACAGAAAAGAATTATTTCTACAAACATTCCCTCTTTCTGGCTACAATGGGCATGTATAAAAGTGAATATAAACTATGAAAATTACTATAATCTCAGGTTGAAATTTTGTCAGGCATGTTTTTCCAGTTTAATTTTGCTACTTCATTAAAACATGTTGTTTGATAGAGTCCAGGTAGTCATAACTATAACTGTTCAGTATATGGAGCCAATTAACACAGTAATTAACTGGCATCATGCTATAGATTTCAGTAAAGTGTTCACAGTATGCTAATGTTTGTACTTACCTGTGGTAGTGTGGTCCTGCAAAGCTTCTTTCAGCAAAACCATGTAGGACTTGGTGCTGCAGGGTGGGAACATGGCTCTGTCCCTTCTGATAAACCAACCACAAACTATGCGATGTCTTGCCTCTGATGAGGTTTGATGGTACAAATCTTCCCAATTCAGTAAAAGAGGTGTTCCCAAGGTGCTCAGGAACACCCTTTTAATTCTTTCCCTAGTCTCTTGGTCTTTAATATAAAGTCTCAGTGTAGCCCCCGAGTCATAAGGAAGAAGTGCAAACATCATTAAGGAAGATGCTGCTATGTGAAGAAATTAAAATATGGTACCCAAGCCAGTGTACAAGTATGTGAAATAAAAGCTCTCAGCTCTCCATAGCATGTACAGGACTGCAGGAACACCTCACACAAATCCATGATGCCATTTTCCAGAGTAATTTGGTGAATATCTCATGGTTAAAATCTTCTCTAGAAGCTGATGGCAAAGACAACTCTATTGGATCCATGAGACCTTACTCCCTACTCTGTCATCATGGTTTACACTTCTCTGACACCACTATTACAGCAATAAACTAGATACATCATGTTCATATGAAAACCAGTAATGTATGTTGGAACCAAGCAACTATACAGAACAATATGTTTCAACAAAACAACTGTTTCAATCCAGCAGAAGCAGCAGGAAATAATTTCATTTTATTCCGAAAAACTCTTTTTTTCTATAAAGTACATTTTAAAAACTCATAACAATTTGAGTAAATGTGAAGGAAACTCTTCAGTCAGCACACAGAATATCAGAAAATGGGTGATTTAAGTTACAGAACCTACAAGTTTGGCCTCCTTGAAGTTAGCAGAGCTAGCAGAGTGTCTGATTGTAAAAGGGCTAATAAAAAAGACTGTGGTAGAATAAAAAAGAAGGACAAAAGCTACATACATTAAAGCAATTATTTCTCAACTTGCTGCCATGTAACACATTAATATAGCACAAACTTCACCTCCAGTTTTGTGAATTTAACCAAAAAAAAAAAAAAAAAGAGAGAGGAGGCAATTTTGAAATATTCAGAACAAATGGATACTTCAGAGATTTGGAAATTTGATCTGTATATCACTTTCAAACCAGAAATAGTGATGTGTGGTCCAGGATGATCTAATGGTTTCAACATTGAGTGTTACAAGGAAGGCTGGATGCAGATCTTGTGCCACATGCACAACCTGTTCTACAGCAAATGTTAACGCCAGTGGGCCTCCTACCAAATCTGGTAGATCATGTGTCTGCACATCATCTCTCTTGACTTGAGACTACACAGCCACCCATCATGGCTAGGGCCTGGTGCTGGCCATGTTTTGAGGACAAACATGCAGGATATGGGTTGTAAAAGCCATTCAGGTCTTAAAGAGTGATGGAGTCTGACTTATAAGCAGTTGTTGGACTCTGGCTGCTTCTGTAATCAATGGAGTAAGCTCCACATTTGGATTTCCTATGACAGATACTAACCATGGACATTATGGCTAAATTGCTACATCCTTCTTCACATCCACTGAGATCTTACCTCTGCTGGTTGCAAAGGGTCTGGCAGCCTTGTCTGCTACCCCTCTGAATCATTCATTGTTCTCCTGACAATGAAGGATGTCTTAACAGCCACCATCTCAGTTTAGCTCAGGTGCCAAGGGTCTGAATATGATCCATATTGATGCTGCTAAAATAGAAAAGGGTCAGGTACCCTGCCTCTGAACCTCAAGATAAGTAGGATGGACAAGTCCACAGTGCCTTTGCATTGGACCCTCTAGAGCAGCCTTGTCTTGGAGAGAGCTGGCTGAGACAAACTACCAGATAAGCCATTTGGATGATCAAAGATACAGTGTTTGACCTTGTTTCCTGATAACATGGACCTATACAATGGAATCAGCTATTCTATACAGCCCACAGGCTGATGTAATATTCCCTGCAAGAAAATGAGGAGGAAAAACCAGATCTATCTGAGAAGGTCAAAGTCTGCATTCTAAAACATTATCTTATGTATAGCTTACAGTATTTATTAACACCTCTATAAATATTGAGAGATCCTCATACAATCAAGATAGTTCCAGTAGCACTTACATTATGTAAGACATCTCTCAAGCATTACAGAAAAGCATGACCTTGCCTTGTAGACTTCTTCTATTTTTTTGTACTGATAGACCAATACTTTATTCCACCTGGTCGCTTTTATAGGAGGCTATGTTTGCTACACTGCAAAAGAACTAATGAATGCATTCTTAAAACAAATTCTGAGCTAAAGAAGTGAACCAGATGACTCAGAGGTTTTGGTTGCTGCAATTTTGTTAAGCTCATCAATGGCAACATCTGTTCCTTGAGTGAGTAAAGCTGGAAATGTTTTCCTTCCTGTTTTACTTATCAGACTTATTAAAAGAGGAGGGATAGAGTAGAGAGTTGGCTCTAAGGAACTCCAGTGTGCCGCAGCTAAGATATTACTGCTACTTTGATTACTTCAGCTGAAGCCTGTTCATGTCTTTACGCTGGACATCAGTGCAGATAAGCCTTCACCAGTCCGCTGTGGGTATATCTGGAGGGAAATGTGAGAGTTCCACCAACACTTTCCATCTGATGAATCCTCATCCAACATGGAAGTGGTCTGTCTCCTAGCTTTGGAGAAGAGGAAAGTTATTCTGTAGTTTTAACTGTGAATTTACACAAAATTCACATCACTTTCTCAAACCATTTCCACTTCTACCTGCTTTTGAGGAGACAGTACAAGGCAATGAGGATGCAAGGGCTGATGCTTTCAGACTTGCAAGTAGAATTGCACAGGCTCTCCTTTGGAGACAGCCAGGTAGACCTAGTCCCAGTCTTGCCCTGGATGTCTAATACAGACAGATCCACCAGTCCTCAAGTAAGAGGCAGACAGAGAACTTCTTTCTTATAACAGAATGAAAATATTGATGCATAAAGTTCCATTGTGACCACTCAAGAGATAGGTCACCTATGTGAGAATGAAACTCCTAATTCAGTTACATACTGAAAACAAACAGGTAAACAGGAGTCCTTCACCAGGAGGTTCTGCCCACTCTGCCCATGTGCATTTGGATTCTTTCAGGTCTCCTCATTGTATGGGTATCATGGGTAGATCAAGCGCTATGGGAAGGTCCCTCATTCTGCTCTTGTCTCTTTACACTGAGTACAGGGACCACATTGAAAAAAAGGATCAGTAGAAAGTGCATGAGGCAGGAGGGCTTGTCTGGAACAGCTGAAGAAGGAGAGGCATGCATAAATAAATTAAAAAAAAAATAATCCACTTTACTAAAATTCAATAACAGAGCCTGATGTGTCAAGGAGGAGAATAGATGAGCTGGTATTAGAGGCAGAGCTCTAGCAGATATGCAAAATAATTTTGTGCCTCATTAGGCAGTCCCAGGGTGTCACACATACAAGGACCAAGCCCCAAATTGTGAGACACAATTTCTGTTCTTTGTCCCTTTGAAATCCATCCAGAATCCACACTCTCACCTCAGTGTCACGAGAGTGTCAGAATCTGTTCCAGGTAGGAGATATTAAGAGCAAAGCTGACAGAATGGGCTCTAAACCTTGTTTACCCTTCCCTCACCCATGCTGAAGCAGCACCACACTGTAAGATTAGACACATTTCTCCTGATACTGGCTGTAATGAGAAACAAGAAGTAATGAGGTGATTTATTATCCCCTGTCTCTCCCAAAGACCTCAACATGCTGGCTCTGTCCTGCACTCCTCGGTGAATGATTTCAGAGACAGAACTCTACTCACTCTTTTGCTGCAGCAAACTATCCTGCCTGCTCCCCAACACAAAGAAATGAGGAGACAAGGCAAGTTGCCAGGTTCTCAGAACTTTCCCTCATAAAGGCAATATATGTGATTACTGTTATTCTAGATTACAAAATTTGGAAAGAAGAAGAGAAAAAGTAAATTGCATAGTTTATTTTATGGAATGGAAAACACAGCACCTTGCTGCAGTGAAGTCCATTGAGCCATAAACATGTCATGGCTTGATGGAGAGCCCCATAGTCACTCAAATCAGTCAAGATTCCACAAGAGGACTTTCTACTGAGTTCAGCATGATTTACCAAAATTGAGGGAGAATTAAGAACTATGTAATGGCTTTAATGGCTGTCTCCCAGCTTTAGACAATTCATCTCTTAACTGTCGTCAATCTTCTGCACTCCCAGGTTTCCCAAGATCTTGGAATCAGGGTCCTGTTGTGCCAAACGTTGTACTAACAGAAATGAACAAACAACCATTATCCTGGAGACATCATGAGGATATCTTCAGATTTTTACTTTTTACACTTTAAACAATGTTCCTGAATGGAATATAAAGGAAACATGAGATATTTAATGTAGAATTCGAATTTCTTCAGTATAAATTAGGTTCTTGCATTTTCAGGCTAGAATGCTTTTTTCACCCTTGATCCTCTTGGTTTCTTTGAGGCTCCTGGTGAAATAAAGGTGTAATGGATCCAAATCATGCTGCTGAAAGTCAGACACCAGTATACCTGGTGCTATTAGTGGTACCACTGAGCATACAAGCAACAGCAGGGTATCCAGGCTGGCCTGGCTGAATAGACAGCTTTCTAAAAGAGTGGTGTTGGTACACTGATGGTATACTGCAAAGTTTAATTAATATTTCCTCTGTCTCACACTGTGTGGAACAACAAAAGTAGGGTGAGCAACTCAGGCTGTCCCCACAGCTGCCAGAGTCCAGCTACTTATACCACTGATGGAAAAAAAAAAAGTCACGATCACTCTCTGGCTATTCTGTGCCATTTATCAGCCTGGTCCAGTGGCTTATTGAAGTCCCTAAGAATGTCTTCTATTTTCACTGGGTTGGTCTTTGTAAGCCCTCCTGTGTCTGACAATACTGAAAGTAGTCCATAGTACCTCCATAGTAAGTCTAAACAGTTTTTTATATATTGATTATGCTACAGTGACAAGAAACAGAGCCAACAAGCTTGAATGTCAAAACAACTCAGAAGAAAAAACCCACAACAGTCCTTCTCTTAATATAGAAGATTATTCCAGGAGACAAACATCTGAAAAATGAAGCTGGCATTCTGTTTGCAGCACCTACAGTGTTTATCTCGTTGCTTTTGCAATACAAAAGAGCAGTATTTAAGTAAAAGCTAAATTAGGATATTTCTGTTAATACTACAGGCAATTCTTTTGTATTCTCTTAGGGCCTTGTTCTTTCCTCTGAAAAATCTCTCAGGCTCAGGTTGGATGAGGGTCTGAGCAACCTGGTCTAGTTAAGGATGTCCCTGCTCATTGCAGCAGGGTGGACTTGATTACCTTCAAAAGTCTCTTTCAACCCACACCATTCTGTGGCTCTCTGACTGTGTCTGGCCAACAGGTTTAATTTGACACCTAATGTTTCTTGCTCTGCAGCAAGGATATAAAGGGGAAACCACACACCCCCTGCTTATTGCTTCTAGAACCCTGCCACACAGTTTGTCTGGGCTTGGGGTCTACTTTGACACACCTGAAATGTACCACAAGGGATTGGGAGACCAATTTGGAGCCATCACTGAGCAGGCTTTGGTCTGAGTATCCAGTCCAGTGCAACGTCAGCACATGGCCCGGCTCAGTCCCAGTAAAGCTGTGGCTGCATAAGGTTGATGCTGTGCCCAGAGTAAGTAGATCTGCCTCTGAAGAAGAATAAGGAGCTTGGGCAGAATGACAGGGCAACGTAATTATGCCTCTTCTGGAGGCATAATTCAGAGACCACAGCATTAGGCTGAATTGTGTAGCCTAGATATTTCAGAAGTTACTCATTTTGAATTATCTTTTCTAAATACTCACAAGGGAGAGATTTAGTGTTGCAGTTATAGGTACCATCCATCTCTCCCTCCTTCTTGTATTAGCAGTGTCTCCCATGGTGTTTTCCGTTCCAGTCCCAAAACCCATAGTGCAGCCATGAGCCTTAGAACCCTTCCATGCTTCGGCCTCCATGAGGAATCATGACTCCATCAGAGGGCATCTGACACAGCTTCTCATTCAACCTTGGAAAAGAACTTACTCCAGCCATTTGCAGGATTGCAGAATGGAGAAGCACAACGTTAATGGAATGAAAACTGATGGTGTCAAGCACAAAGGAATCAGCCTAGGTTAATAATATTGGAAGGTCATTATTAATTTTTGCTGGCTTTTCAGAGGTTTTTTTCTTCAAAGCAGCTCAGATACGTTACTATGATAAGCACAGCATAAATGCTCAGCCAGACAATCAGACACTGTACTTTCACCTTATTATGTGTGACTGAAACTGCAAACAGCTCAGATCAATCTCAGAGATATTAAATTAGAGCTGAGTCTCACTCTATCTCCCCTACAAAATGAGCTGAGCTAAATCTGAGATAATGCCCATATCAAGAGACATGGCAAACCATATTCTACTGGGTGAAGATTTATTTTTAGTTTTTCCATAGAATATTTCTGGTTATATGAACAATAGGAAAGAAGAAAAAATCTCGGCATTAGAAATGCATTGAATCTGTACATGCATTATGTAGCAGCTGGGGGTTCTGTCTTTAAGACAGAACCGAATTATGATTCTTGCATAATGTAACAATATGATAACTAAAAAGAAGGCCTGGGTTGAAATGGGTAGCAGAGAATATTACAGAATCCCAATAACAAGGTCATTTGAAAATGAGGGCAAGTAAGTAAGCAACTCAAGGAAAGAAAGTAGATATAATGAATAGAAAGGAAGCATTCATTATGGGGTGGATGTAGAGCAAGGAGTAAGTTAGATTCCTAAAATAAATTGGCACATACAGGCCATATTTATATTCCTGCAGTTTTGAAAAAAACATCTCCCATTCCCCATGCTGTTATTGCAGTTCTTAGGGGGATGAAAAGATCTTGCATCATAAACACTGAGCTGAGCGGCATTGTCATCATCATCATCATCATCACAATAAACTGGTTTAGGCCATCTCAAATGGTATAGTAATTATTTTCTGGCTATACCTGTAGTCATAAATAGAACAGAGGAAGATTGTAGGCTAACATGCAGTCCTAGGACCACCTCAACTGATTGTTGCTAAAAGCTCTCTGGCATATTTTGGTCTTTTTGTTCTACTATTTTCCCAGACAGTTTCTGGACGTTGTAGGGAATAATCTGGGTAAAGGACAGCTTGACTGTCTACGCTCCTTTCTGATGAGTGAGGGGAAAGTTTTGCCATGTGGAGATGAATTGTGCTGTGCCACTTGGCCTCAGGGCCAGAGGGTGTTCCTCCATCTGTTTTATTTGCTAGTGCAAAATGGATCCTTTCAGAATCATAAAGGTCAAATAAGGTACCAGAAGACAGGAAAAGAGACAATCATAGTCATTATTCTTAAACGGGAAAAAGATTAGTCAACATCAATTTGTAGGAAAAAATCTAGAACAAATAATTGACTACACTATATATAAGTACCTGAAGGATAGCAAGAAGATAAATAATAGTTCACTGGAATTCATCACAAACATATTTCATTAAACCAATTTAACTTCTGTCCATAACAAGATTTTGCAGCTAGAGTTGAAGCAGTTAATTCCACATATTTTGATCTGAACACTGTCTTATATAACATTCTCATTAAAAAATCTCTCTATATATAGCCTTCGTGGATCTTCTGTAGCATGGGATAAAATTGACCAGATAATTATATGCTAAGAATATTTTCTGTGGTTCACTGTTCAGTTGGAATGGTTTACTTTACTGAGTGGTGTGCTAGAGGGATCTGTCTTGGATCTCACTCTACTTGATATTTTAATCACCTGGATGATGCAAAAGAAAATATGAAATATTAAATTTGCAGATGGCCTGAAGACAAACAGGACAGCAAATATGTTGGAGGACAGAGGTAGAATTTAAGGAGAGCTTGAGAAATGAAATGTCAAATAGCATTCAAAGTGGATAAATGCAAGATATGACACTAAGGCAAGAGTAATCAATGGTGCATATGGTACAGAAGTAATCAGGGTACATATGTGGTTTACAGTACAACAGTACAACAGTGCAACCAGTAAAGCACTCTTCTTCAAGACAGGTTCTGCAGGTTGCGAGGTACTTCTGTACCCTATGGGGGTACCTAAGCACGGCTGTGCAATGGTAGCAAGCTTGTAGTCTGAAGGAGTCTGGGTTCACTTTTAGATGGTTTACTTGAGTCTGGCTCTAGTCTGGTCTTGTGGACTGTCCATCAGCAGATAATGCTCAATAAGTAGACTCTTGAGGAATGTCTTTTGGCTTAGTTTTATCCCAAAGGAAAGCGGGTCATGCACCTCAAGACTTCTCTGTAATACAAAAAAAAAACATGTTATATGGGGATAAAATCAACCACTTCAAAAGTACTCTTGTAACAACTGAAATACTAATGTACATGTATGCCATTGGACATCGTAAGTTGAAACAAATAGTTTCCATTGAAAAAATGGTAGACATCAGATCATGTTTTACATGCAGAGGAACAGCTTGCAAGACATACTGTTTTGTCACACTTTTTGTAAGAGCTCAACTGAAGCTCTCTGTTCAGTTCTGGGTATCAGAAAGATAAGCCAGAGTCAGTCTAGAAGAAAGTAATTTTAAAAGTGTGATCTCTTGGGAAAGATTAAAGGACTTGGGATTGTTTAGCTTAAAAACTGACTGGGGACACGACAAAAGATGACAAACACTTTTAGAGAGAAGAGAATAATCTGGTCCTTCTTCCCATGACAGATAGCACAAACAAGAATAACAGGAAAAGTTTCCTAGGCCTATCCTCGGGGAAGCACCAGCACAGATTGCCGATGGAGATATGACAGTTTCTATCAAAGAGGATTAGTAGCAATTAGACAAACAGAAGGTATAAATGATCCTTCCTTAGGCCAGGTGGATGGACTAGGCAGCTTCTGAAGGTCCCTCCCAATCCAGCTTTTCCATGATTCCTTCTTCCTCCTGACTCAGTGGAACTACGTTATTTTTCCCAATTGTCCTTGTTTCAAGCAGTGTGGAGCAGAATGGTTTGTGTTAGAGAGAAGCTTAGGATGTTTTCCTGGGATACATTCTGAAGCTGCTAAGGTGAAAACGTCCCTAGGAACCCATCTTGAATACCTGACTCCTGTGGAGGTCCAATACTTGCCACTGAACTACTGGATGAAAGAGATGTTTTCCTCCTCTTCAGACCATGGTTTCAAGTAAATGTGGTTATGCTTAGCTGGGAGAAATCATGGCAATACAGATCACATGCAGAAATAGAATTTTATGTGACTTGGAAAGTGTGTTGCATGTTTATTTGGGCATTTGAGGAGCTGTTGAGAAGATTGCAATGAAGACTGGAACCTGTATATGCTGTGCTTGTCTGCTGAACCTGAAGCCTGTATATGCTTTACTTCTGTCTAGTGCCTTCAATAGAAGAACATAAGGACATCAGAGATTAAAAAAAAGTAGAGGTAACTGGAATTACCAGTTGCAGTGACATATCCACAGGGCAACTAAAACAAACACCTGACACTGACTGCAATGCTTATGTAGAACAGGATACTATCTGGATTCAGATAGTTATGAATGGATGTTAGCTGTACTAAAATAGATGTTAATTGCAAAATCTGTATGATTAATAAAAATATTTTAAGAAACTAAATAAATATTTAATTAATTAATAAGTATATATAATAATATAAAATACATAAACAATAAACATTTAATTTATTAAACATATTTAACAAACCTAGTGTATATGCAAACTTCAAGGAGTTTGTATATATATATAAATAATAAATATTTAATTCATTAAACATATTTAACAAACCTAGTATATATGCAAACTCCAAGGAGGAAATGTGGCTCACTGTTGATCTGCATGGTTCCACCTTCCTCTCTGATATGTTACAAATGACACTAAAGGGATGCCTATTCTGAAGTCTGCTGCAACAGGGTGAAGCCTGAGCAGATCCATAGAAGGCCAAACTTCACACACATCAGAGAGTAGTTGCTCTTCAGGAACAGTGCGACATTTAGCACTGAGTCAAGAGAAACACAATGGCCTAAGCAGTGCTGTATTATTGTGTTGATGACTAGGTGTGTAGTGACATTTAAAAAATGAGCACTGGCTTTTTAGTGCTCTACAAACTCTGAACCTGATCCTTTAAAGCCTCCATGCGTGGAATTCACATTGACTTGTGTGTATGGAGGACTAGCCAGGTCAAGCCTGAATATTAAATAATCACTTGTCATTCCTGATGTTGCTGCTTAGAGCTGGCATCATAGTGTTTTGTTTAGGCAGAAACTGTTAAAATTTTTTTCGTACTCTTGGTTTTACTGACTGAGAAGACTAATATATATAAAACAATTATTCCAGAAGGGAAACCTACACTCTTTTTCAACCCCAAAGAAGCCCCCAAATCTGAAACAAGTATAACACTGGCAAAACCTATCAACAAAGCAATTGTTGAAACAGTCGATGTTAAAAAGAATATGAGGCCGTTTCAGAACAACCTCTACCTTTTTAGGCAGTCTAGACAGCCTGGCTACAATAACATGAAGAATTTAGCTTTCTCAAGCTACAACATATTTTTCTCTTCTTAGCAGCCAAAAAGCTCCATAGGCAAGGAGAGCATACAGCCAAGTTTTATTTTGTCAGTGCTGTTAATTTTTTATATATGGTGGAATAAATTTTAAAGGTGTAGGTGTTAGTGGAGCCTGAATACAATGAACTACAGAGGTGGGGAAACCGTGTCTCCTGGTCTCCAGGAGTCTGCAATTTATCTCTCTGTGATGCATATGTTGAAGCCCGACTGAAATTAACTTCTGCTGAAGGCAAGATTTGTCCCTAGAGGAGGTTAACTCTAGAAACCGTGGTAATCTGCACAGTTTATTTGTTCCACAGGGAAAATATATTAAGAACCTGTAGCTGTGGCATGACTCATCTACTCACCACATACAAGGAGCTGGAAATTCCTCTGTTTTACGAAAATAGAGCATGTCCCTTGAGTATCTGGAAAACAGATGCAGTGGTTTTACATCAAGCAAAGTCTTGCTTCTCTGAGCTAGAATGAGTGGAAATGGAAGTGCAGGGATGGAACGACTGCTGATTTCTAGAAAACTGGGGAACTGCAAATATAATTGACTAAAACATAACATAGAGAAGCAGCACATTTTTATATAGTGGTTGATATACCTATTATATTGATTTTTTCTTTTTTTAACTAGAGCTTAACACATGTAAACAGAGTCCACAGTATTTAGTAAATTGGGCTTAGTTGGAAACTTAATCACTGAAAGATGAATAGTCCATGAGCAGAAACACTACAGTCGCTGTTACATGAATGGCAGATGGCCTGAGCAGCCTTGCAAACTTTATGAAACTTGTTTCCCATTTGAATGAGAATGAAGAGAAAATGTAATAAAATGAGGTTGCTCTTTCACCATTCATGGGTTTGATCCAGCTCCTCCTGAAGTTGATGATGGTTTTGTTCCATATAGAGTGGCCACCTGCTGTAAATGGTTAGCTGAATTCCACTTCCAGCTATATTTTAGGGAAGAATCTGGGAAGACTGTGACTCAAGGCTTGCTTTAGAGCAAGGCATTCAGTCTCACTTCCCAGCCCTACACAAAAGACAGTTAATTCATATTTCTGGGGTTTTATTTCCTTCAGGGTGATAATATATCTGGTACTATATGATTGTTCAGCACATTATTACCCTAGCTTGGCTGGTGTCGCTGGGCAGTGCCCTCTGATAGATGACATTAATAATATTAATGATGAGAAAGAAAGATCACCACTGGCGTTAGTTCCCTATTCTGTGGAGAGGTTGAAGGTGTGTAAAGGGCTGGAAGGTATTGGTACTGTCTTTCCTCTGCATCAGGATTAAGGCCACTGAGGAGGACAAATGTGCCATACTGCTGTGCATACAACATAAGTCCAGAGATTATTAGGTTATGTCCATTACAAGCACCACATTTATTTCTGGTGTAGCAACAGTAGCAGTAATAGTTGTACTAGAAGCAGCAGTAGTTGTAGTAGTAGTTCCAACAAATGTTCAGGCATTAACTGACTGGCCTGTTTCAAGGGAGTTGTTATCACTGTGGCTAGACGAAGGAGGTGTGTGGGTAATGTGGGGTCTACTAGCCCCATCACACTAATTCCCCCTATTACTGCTCTTATTAATCTATTTGGTTATTACATAAATCTCTTTGGCTATTTCATTATTCTCTTTGGCTACAGCTAGAGATAATGTTAAGGCAGTTTTTCTTTTGTGTACTTACTCTGGCTGGGACTCCTGCAATTTCTGGAGCATTGCAATAGCTTTTGCAGCAGCTTTGAGAATACCTCCACTGAGGTATGCATAATATGTTATTTACTGAGAAATTCCTAAAGAAAAAACCTGGCCTTTAAAATAAACTTTACTAGACCTAGAAAAACAGATTTAGAAACACTAGAGCCAGAGAATTTCATCTACATGAAAAGATTCTTTTTTTTTTTACCAACCAACAGCTGTGCTTCATGGATAAGCCCCAGCAGAAGGAAACATATCCATAGCTGTTACAGCTGCTTTAAAGGGCTATTGTCAATATCCAGCTTTGTCGCTTTCTTCTCAGTGTTTTGCAACTTCAAAATAAAGTTATTTCTTTTCTAAATATCCTCTGAACTGTAAAACATAACCTTCAGGATTTCCTCCATGATTTTCTGTACAGAGGCAAGGTGAACAAACACAGGGCTATTCTAAGATGGAAGCTTTTTCATTTGTATGAATGCGGGTCTGATGATCAGTGTAAAGTGTCCTCCTATCCAAAACACAAAGACTTTGGTGGTCTGAGTTCTTTCGGTAAACAAATTTGCTTTCCTGGAAGGCAGTATGGAATTTCACATAAGCTCTGCTCAGGAAGGAGACTGATTGCACTGTAGGCACTTAAGTTTTGTATATAATTTGGAAGATGATAGCCAGTGTATGTAAACATATTAATCGTCACATCATTCCCAAGATGTCATGTCAGTTCCCAAGAAGGTTCTGATGAGAAGGCCAACAATGACCAGTCATAGTTTCACTCTCAAGGTCAGCTGAATGTGTTGCAAATACTAGCACCACAATTAGCACAGATTACACTGACTGGTAGAACTGGTGTGAGACAAGCCCAGACTGCAGCTGAGCAGGGACAAAATTCAGCTTGGGAAAAGCTATTTTAAGTCCTCTTTTGCAGGGCTGTTTGCAGCCTGGTTGCCTCACATACCATGCCATGGGAATGATACAGCAAATTGTTCAGTGCATCAAGAAAGAGCTAATGTGGTCCATGCATCTTACTTTCCTCCAGCCTCTATTGTTTCCCATTCAACCATGCCACCACTCAGGGTCTGTTTTTGTTCCTCGGAAATGACCTCACCTATCCTGTTTTGTTTTGACATGTACACAGCTGACTCTTTGATCAAACTTCATGTTGAAAAAAACCTCTGTGCATGTAACTTGAAGCTATCAAAATAACAGGATAGAAATAGGGTATGTGCAAGGGACATGAAAACATAAAAGCTGGTTGTGCTTTAGCAACACGCTATACTGGAAACTGTGAGGATTGAACTATCCATGGTAAACTGTGCTTATTTGTGGCTGACTGCCTCATCAATTTTCATTTGGGAACTGAAATGGAATTTTGGGGGTGGATATGGTATTAATTAGGAAGGAAACTGGCTGCAATATGCTTGGAGATAAAAACCTTTTCTGGAGGGAATCTGGTTTTGTATTGTATCCAAATTGTTAAAGAAGCATTTTACTGCAAAAGATATTTTTATGCAATACTGTTACCTCTCACTGGAGGAAAAGTGAATTAAACATGGAGATGATTGGATTAATGAGAAAAAATCTAGAAAAAGACTTTCTGGCTACAATAGATTCTTAAGAATTAAGTTTTGATTGGGAATGCCCCCTAATTAGTCCATGCGTAGCTCCCATATCTGTGTAAGTAGTCGGGCAGTTCTCATCATCATGGCACTTTACATTATTCATTTGGCCACTTTGTCAGGACTATAAGATCATTATAAAACATTCACAAAGCTATGCATAGCTACCACATCTGTCCTACAGCTCATAAGTGACATTGAAACACATCTTACACACAAGCAGTGTATAATGGAGTGCAGTTTTTAAAAATTAGGTGAAAGTTTGACAGTGAATTCTAATTAAGGCTCTGTGGCATTGATCAACCTCAGAGACCAAAGCAGAGCTTCTTCAAGCTTTTCAGGAGTTTGATCTCTTTCCCAATTGTAGAGCACAGCTTCCTGCAATTGAACTGGCCCAGCATGGGCTCTCTTGCTCTACTGAGCCCTGAGTGTACATCAGGGCCACACAGCTATAGCAGGAAAGCCAGAAAAGAGAAGAAAAAAATTTGAAGGATGCCCACTGATTACAGTCAGACACAAAGCAATGGAAAACATCACAGTAAAGGAGGCAGGGGTATCAGGGTAGAATGCTTTCTGGCAGAGGAAAAGGAAAGTAAAAGGAATGTTAGAAGAATGAAATTCATTAGAGGGCTTGTAAAACACAGGAAAGAATAGATTATAAGCAAGAAAAGCAAGAGATGACTGAAGGCTGAGTGGCAACCGGAGTGAACAACTCCAGAGATCAACGTGCAAGTTGAAAGCTGACAGCAATCCAGGAATTCAAGGAGTGAAAGACTAGAGCCAGGCTGATTATCAACATGAAAATTGAAGTCTGGTCTCCCAAGGAAGGGAGGACTTGAAATAAAGGGAGGGTGGGAAATCAGGAAAAAGGAAGTTGAACTCACCAGAAGATAGAACAGAGACAAGTTGGATTCCCAAAGACAAGGAAGATAAAAGGGGAATAGAGATGGACCTGACAGAAGAAAGCAGTAAAAGTGGAAGTCTGGCACCTCTGCAGCAGCTTTGAGTCAGACAACAGGTGCCTTAAGCCAGGGCTCATCAAGACCCAGAAAAACGAGAAGCAAGCAAGGAAAGAGAGGTCAAAAAAGTCTTTGTGGGAAAGCTGACAAAAGTCAGGGAGACGGGTTAGTGGTGGTCCTGCCATCTGTGTGGTACAACACAACTGTGAGAAAGAGGCTGCAGCCCAGCAGAGGCGGTGATCTGGGGCATGCCATCTTGATTTGAGTCCAGTTACTTTGTGGGGAGTATTGTGGAAAAGACAGTATTGTATTTCTTAGACCAAACTGTATACTCCTAAGACTACCCAGGGCCTGAAAAACTGACTGCAGCTTGTGCCTGCTGGCTTCAGGAGAAAGAGGTGTCTTAAGTAAGATTTTTTACTTTTTATGTTAAAGTATATTTTGTGCATGACACAAAATTTGGGAGACAGAGAACAAGCAGTCAGAAAGGGCAACAATTTCCCTGTCCTCGTGGCAGATGTTGGGATTTTCTGGAAGCTCAGAATCTCAACTCTCCCTAAAGAGCTTCCCAAAGAGGAGCTATCTCTTACCCTGATGTGCTTGGCTGGGGAGCTTGCTTTTAGCCACACATTAAAATCAGATGTCAGAAAATGCAAGGTCAAGCTTTTGGTTTTAGCAAAGCTTTAAACTATTAAAAAATTTAAGGACACACTTTAGAAAGGGTCTATGGTTGGAAAGCTAGTGGAAAATACTTAGCAGATCTGCAAAGCAGTTCTATTTATTTATACGGAAGACCTCTTCTGCACCAGAGCAATTTCAGTCCATGAAATACTCAAAGATGCAGTGCCACCTTTTGGACAAACGGATGTCATGTTAGGTCAGGCATGAAGTTGAAAGAGGGAGACAGAAATAATAGGTGTCCAGAACTGGCCCTTTGAGAAATGATCAGTAGTAAATGGAGAAGATAATTGGAAGCAGTACTCATAAATGGCAGTCTGCTTTTTCTTTAGCAAATGTATGGCTTTATTTCCCAATTTATTTGAAAAGCTTTTTAAGGTCAGTGAAGTCCACATCTGTTTAAAAAAAAAAAAGGCAAGTAAATAATAAAGAAGAGAAAAAAGGTACACTGTGGTTGGTTATACGGAACTAGAGTATGGGTGTTAACTCAGTGCTGGGCCTTGCTGGCTGTAACGTTAGATAAGCAATGCCAAATTCTCCGGTGACTGCACTGGAGTGCTGCAGGATCCTCACCACTTAGAGAAGAACATTCACACAAATATGTATGCCATCATCTAGATGCAAGAGGACCACCACTGTGGTCTTGGAGACTTAAGGGCTGACAGCACAGAAACTGTATGTCATTCTTGTCTAGCAAAGGAATACTTTAAATGATATATCAATCATCTTCAGTGAACTGTAAAGTCTGTGTATTACCTGGACTGGCCGAAACATCAACAAATAAGAAGGAAGTTAACCATAGAGAAAGGTGAACTGGTTAGTCTGTAAATCACATATCCACCCAATGGTACCCTCCTGCTGTGCTGTACATCCTTTAGGTAATCTCTGTGGGTTAACTATTTCCTTGAAAACACTAAAATGATATTGTGCAAAGAAAGTGCCCAACTCTGTAAGTATAATGAAAAAATACCCAAGGCTCTACATCTTTCTGCAGTGTGAATCCTTTGGATCCCTGTACCCAGGCCAAATCTGACAATGAGGTCTTAGAAAATTTCCTTAATTTATTCTCCCTGTACCATAGCAGCAGCAGTGCACATTGCAGCCATTGCTCAGGTAGTCCGCCACAAAATTATATAAATCTCTAGAACAGTCAATAGGGTACCCTAGTACTTTCCTGGAAATGCTGCAAATAAGGACTTGAAGTCTGAAGGAGGACAATACTCTGGTACAGGCTTCTGCTACTGCCAGATCTGTAACCCACCAACCGGATGGCAGGATAAAATTCCAGCAGCATCTATGAGATTTCTGCATTTTATCACTGCTGCCACCTTCTTCAGCCTCCATCTTATCTTCTAGGGACCAGAGATAGATCTCAGGTATCTGGGGACAATTCTCATTTTGTGCGAAATTACTGCCAAGTGTCTTGGTGGTCCTGGGACCCATCACCTATTTAATCTGTCCCTCTCCTGTGTGCCAGCACAGGGATTGTTATTAGATTCCTCTGTCTGCTTCCTTTTCTTCTCACCAACTTGGCTTCTTGCAGTCGCAGATAGTTTTCTCCAGACGGGTGAAATATAGAGCATGCATGTATTGCTTTCTAGTAGGAAAGAGGTGCTTTAAAGAGTGACACAAAGTTCTTGTTCCTAGTGGCATATCTGTGCTAAGGCAGCTCTCTTCTCCCCAGTGTTTCACTTGTCTTTAGCAATAGGTATTATAAAGTGTCCTCTCTCTATCTCCCAGGCCATTCCAATAATGCTGAGGATTGAATATGATTTAATCTACAACTGAAACAAAAATATAATGAAGAAAATGCATTTCAACTGACAGAAATCCTTTTAGTTCCATCCCAAGTGATATGTTTTATTTTTTTGCATCTTTCTCATGCTTTAAAAAAATATAATGTAGCTGAAACTAGTCTTGAAATACCATTAGAAGAATGATACCTATATTAGATATAGCATACTACGCTTCCAAATTTTGAAATATTTCAATTGTTCCAGTATGAAAAAATAATTTATTAGAATTGTATCCCTCACAAAAAAAAATCCATTTGTTTTAATCTGTAAATATTTATGGATTTTGCCAAGAATTGGCTGTCCAAAGTATGTTTTTCCTTAGTGAATAAATGATGCAAATGACAAAATATGTCTCATTCTTATCATATCTTTTTTTTCTTATATGCTTATTAAAAAAAAGTGTGTGCTTTCATTTAGCAATGGATCTGAAAAGAAAAAAAGAAAAAAAAGCAGATCTCTCCCAGAAAATTATATTAGAAGTTTATACTATACTCAAATCTAGTTCAAATGCTTCTACTTCACCTTTTGTGCAGCAAGTGGCACGTACCAGCAAATGGCAAATCACTGCTTATGTTTTTTATGCTCTGTACTTGCCTGTTCTTGTGCCTTTACTGTAGTGTGCCGTATTGCACTTCTGTGGGTTTTTTGAAAATACACGTTGTTTGAAAATATGACACGACAGCATAAACCAAAAGAAATGTGATAGTGTGCAATTCCATGAGCACGCAGCAGCTGCTGTATCTGTGATTCTGCAAGTGGAAAATAGGTGATGAGGAATGCAAAGCCTGACTTGAACTCTTCTCTTACACCGGCTTCATGGAAACACCACAAAATTCAGATGCAGTAGAATGGAATGTTAAGCCATTGTCTGTCTTGTCACGGGCAACTAGACTTGTTAAAGCTTCCTAACACTTTCCCCAGATAACAAGATTGGTGGAATCTAAAATATTTTTAAAGTAGAACTTGTACATTAAAAAGGTGGACTGGGCTTAGGAAAACAATGTCAAAATCTCATTCATACAACAGTCTCCAGTAACTGAGAGGGATGAAATAAGGTGTTAGTCCTACTGAAAATACAGAGTAAAGTAGCTGCCATGCATGAGAGTAAGGTGATGGGTTAAACCTGCAATTATTTTTCCTGAGGTGCTTAGCATCTCCAAATCACCGTCTAATATTCATGCCAATATACTGCAATTAGAGAGATGACTAAGTAGCAATACACAGTATTCAAGGAAGGAAAAGCTGCAGACAGCTACAAAAGCTTCTCTTCACAACTACGACAAGAAGGTCTTCTAGTGAGTGCATCAATTTCAATTAGGACACCAAGTTAAATTTTCAAGTCCACGCGCAGATTTTGTTTTCCCTTGACAGGACCAATATTGTAAAAGCAAAACAAACCCTCTTCAGGATGAACACAGCTTCAATGAGCAGCTTTTGAGGTAATAGATTGTCCCCTGTATTAGAAGCTGAATGAGTATAATTGCTTTTAAACTGTCACTCTGTAGTTACTCTAAACAAACATCCTCTGTAGCTACACATCAAACTGTGTTTGGGTCTTTTCCTGATGTTTGAAATACTGTGCTTTTCTGTCATTGTTGATGAGCCTGTTATCTCACATGAATGCCATTAGAAATCGAATGATACACCCACAGCTAGCATGACATGAAGTGAGAGTGCGTGCTAAGTCTGTAGACTGCGGGTGACCCACCTGCACTTCCCAAGGAGATTTTCAGTATTTTGGTGTGAGTCGCCTTGTAAAAAAGGGTTGGTTGTTCTGAGACGCAGTTAATCTTGGTGTAAAAGGGTAAGATTTCATTCACCTTGAGGAATTTGCACCCAATTACGTTATGGCTGAATCAAAGCTATTTTCTTATTTCAAATCTGGTAGGAAATGCTTTGTGTTTACTGGTCTGGTTTTCGGGGAGAGAGAGCTCGCAGGGCAACAGATTTTTCAGATTCTGTCCAATGTGTCCCAGAGATAACACTCTGAAATATTATTGGAAGGTTGTGGTAAAATTCTTGGGGCTAAACTCCTCAAATCCTCCTGCCTTGTCCCTAGCAGTTTATGTTGTTGTCAGGATCTGCCTGGATGCATCACTTGAGCAGAAACCACAGCTCAGTGGACACCAGAAATTGGCTCCTGAGAAAAGAGCGCTCATACTTTTACTTGTACAGTTTATACATTATTGTTGTGTTGGTGGAAATACTTTGCATGCAGAAGGTTTGAGGCTTATTTACACTTGGAGCAGTCCTGATGCAGCAGTCAGCAGAGATCAATTGATGCAGCTGGGCCACTTAAGTTATAGTCCACTATAGAACCCACCGTGGAGAGAAGCAACAATCAGATTCTCTGCTGATGTGGTGCTTAATGCAACCTATGTGTGTCCTTCCCTATTCCTAATTGTCAGCACTGGAGCATCTATATTAATAATCTGCTGCCAACTGTTCCTAAGAAAAGCCATGGGAGTTGCCTCACATATTCATGCCTGCTCTATATGTGCAGCTGTGGCACTGAAGTAGCAAAAGAGAATGAACAA
Organism: Cephalopterus ornatus; assembly: GCA_013396775.1. Classification (NCBI taxonomy): domain Eukaryota; kingdom Metazoa; phylum Chordata; class Aves; order Passeriformes; family Cotingidae; genus Cephalopterus; species Cephalopterus ornatus. Next base: position 180,382 of record VZRE01001327.1, read on the forward strand.
AATGTACTTGGCCCTCTGCCCTCATTTCTGGCCCAGTTCTGTAGACCTTATGTGCAGTGGACTTTACGATTAACCCTGTTATGCAAATATACTTTCTAAAAGTACAGACTAGCTTATATCTTACTCATCAGCAGAAAGTTAAATACCAGATGGGGGAAGGATCTCCTTATCCGGATCTCCTTTACCAGATCTCCTCTGTCTGATTTTGCAGTCTTTCTATGGATTTTTCAGTGAAAAATAATCAAAAGTAAACATTCATATGGTATCAGGCAGCATTTACGGTGCAAAAGAGAGTGTATTTTGACAATACCAATATTTTCTATAATTGGTAAGACCGCAAAAGTATGTACTTGACTGAACTCTTGAGTGGCAAGTATTTTACTTGCAGTAAAAAAGATCATTAGAGAGGCATTCACAGGAGAGAGACCAAATCAGTGAGCGAGCAGCAGATGGGGCTTGAGATTCAAAAACGAAGAGCACAGGCGACTTCATCTCCTAAATCTATTATTGATTAAACCATGAACAGTCAAGACTCTCATTGCACTCATGTTTAGTGCAGCAGCTCTTGGCTGCCAAGCTTAGGGAGTGAGCAACCTAGAAGGAATTAGGAAAGATCTGGGTAATAAAGTATATGCAGCAGATAAAGTGCAATCAAACCATTGTTATTGATATTAACTCATGCACTGCTGTAGCCATTTGCATAGATTAAAATCAGAGATGAAAGAAATCTTTAGCAGTACTGGTGGCAGCACATGTGCACAAGTGTGGGGCTGGCACAAAGTCCTTGTTAGTGAGCATGAGATCTCTTGAGTACTGTTATCTGCAACATCTCCTTTCACTCCTTGGGAGATTGCCCCTTTCTCATCCCTGTAGTGGCTGATGTACAGCTACAGTGGTACAGGCAGCTCTGCCTCAGCAGAAAGTGGTGCTTTGATTTTCTTTTTTTCCCTTAGCACCTAGTCCAAAGTAACAGATTTTCTTCCATATCATGTTGAGTTCTTTTTTTTTTTTTTTTCCTTTTACAGAGTTGTTTTTTTGGGAGGGAGGGCTCTAAGTTCTGTTTCCTTTTTAATTTTGTCTTGACCCCAGCCTTCTCTTAAATATATAACCCAACCTCTTTTTCTTTTATTACAGGATTCTTTTTTTCTTCAAGCTTCTCTTCTAACAAAATCTGGACACTTTTCTCGGGATCGTAACCCAGTGACAGCATAGTGACTGCCTGCTTCTTTAAGGCAAATAGTGCCTATGCTGTTAATGAAGTTATTGCTCAATCTTTCCTAATTCCTATTCTACCTTGTGTACTGGGAAGTTTGACCCAACAAAGCCATTGACTAACCAAAGGCAGTGAATAGGGCTGAATTCTTATTGTTCTGTGTTCCTTCTTCCTGAACCTGAATGATATGCTTCCCGCTGAGTTTGAGCAATTTCCCTAAGGGCAGTCAGTAGCATCAGCTGGCTTTTGAATTGCAAAATGCTACATCATGCTCATCCTGAAAATTTGTTGTCCTCTTACTTGCGAATTATGGACTGACTCTGAGCTCTTCAGAGAAAGAACTCTTGCTCTGCTCCTTCACCTAACAGCGTGCATAGAGAAGACCTTGCTAAAGGAGCTGCACTGTGACAGCCTCTGTCCCATTGCTCAAAAAAAAAAGCCTGTCTCTATCTTCTTTACTCCCCTCATGAGGGAGTAAATCCACATAGATAAAATTCTCCTCAGCCTTCTCTTCTCCAGAGGCTGAATGGTCCCAGCTCTCTCAGCCTCTCCTCATGTCAAAATGCTTCACCATCTTCATGGCCCTTCACTGAACTCTCACCAGCTTGTCCAGGTCTCCCTTCTACTGAAGAGCCCAGAACCGGACACTAGTCCAGGTGTGGCCTCGCGAGGGCTGAGCAATGGGCAGGGGTCACCTCCATTGACCTGCTGGCAACGCTTTTGCTCGCACAGGGAGGCTGTTGGCCTTCTTAGTTGTGAGGGCACATTACTGGCTCATACACAGCTTACTGTCCACCAAGACCTACAACTATTTCTTTGCAGAGTTTTTTTCCAGTCGGACACCAGTGTGTACTGGTGCCTGCATCATTCCTCCCTTGGCATTTCCCCTTGAACTCCGTAAGGTTCCCGTCAGTCCATTTCTCCAGCCTTGGATGGAATCGTGAACCTCTGGTGTATCAGCCACTTCTCCCAGTTTTATATCATCTGTGAACTTGCTGAGGGTGTACTCTCTCCCATCATCTTGGTCATTAATGAAGATGTCAAGCAGTACTTGCCCCTGCATACACTACCAGTGACTGCCCTTCAGCAGGACTTTATGCTACTGGTAAAAGCCCTCTGGACCTGGCCACACCATCCATTTGTCTATATATACTTTGTCAGCGATGTCTATTTTAAGCCCAAGTGGTAAAAACTGCAGTTTTCAGATGGAAGGCCCATCTTGAGCTGGAGAGCCATAGACTGTGCATATCACATGGGGGAACTGTTGCAATCAACCACTTGAGTGCTTTTGATTCTGTGATAAATTAGACAGTAAAGGCCCTTTTCAGCTTCCAACAGCACTTAATCCAAACAGAGCATGACCTTATCTACCTGCAAACTGTTGTCATCATATTCTGCTCTCTATTTTGCCTCAAGGGATGGTTACATCTTGCTTCCTGCTAGACACACCTGGCCACATTGATTCTGCTCCGTTTCTTAAGAGGTCAGGTCTTTAGGCAAGCAGTAATAATTGCCACTGGTGTACAGAGATTTATAGGTTTGTTCTATATACTGTAGGCTTCAATCCTTTGCGCTTGTTCAGAAACCTCCGGGATGGCTAGATGAGCTGGTTTGTTTTTTGCACTGGGTTCTTTTTTCTCTCCCATCTAAATTTATTAACATGATTTTCAATTACTTTTAGAACCCTGATAGTAATTTATTTTTAATTATCTACGCTATGTAGCTGTAACTTGCTAAATATTCAGGTCAGTTTAAGGTCTCCCTCTAAAAACGAGTATTTCTGTCATGGAAAGGCTCTGAATCTAGTTCTATTATTACTATTAATTCTAATTAAAGTAATACTTAGTACTTATCTAGCAGTTTTATGTCTGGAGTATTTTGTAAACATTTACCGATTAATTTTCACACAATTATTGCAAGATAGGCAGGAAATAACAGTGAAAAATCTATAGCATAGAGTAAAGAGAAGAAAATCACTTATCTACGGTTAAAGGAATTCATGAGTATGTCTTGCCCATAGATTCATTCTCTTGGAAGGCTGTGTAGTTCCCTGCACATGCATGTGGAACCACTGTACAGTAGCAGAAACCATGCATCTTTGACAGCATGTGAGCTAATGCACACTGTTTTGTCTCAGCAGGGAATAGAGAGCAAAGAAGTTCACATCATCAGATTCGGCTTGAAACGAAGAAATTGAACCAACCTAGCAGCAGGATTTAAAGAGGCAATAGGTCTCCCAATCTTGATTCAGAGCCATAAAAAGAATTGGATTCCTCAGCATATGGTTAAACACCAAGGGAAAAAGACTAAATAGACAAGATTGGATTGAAAGGAAGAGAATAGATCTGAAATTCAAATTAGGAAAGCAATGCTAAGTCCTTGGCCCTGTTACCAGATTTGACACTGACAGAGATTAGTCTTGGCACCATCAGTAATGAGAGAGTTGGGGTGCTTTTTAAGCTAAATTTGCTGCCAATATCTAAAAGATTTGCCATCCATGGATGAGCACATTGTGTCAGAAGGCCAAGAGCTATTAATACAGTCACTACATAATGAGCGGGGAAGACCAAAGGAGCAGCTTGTGTAAGATTAAAGGCAGCTCCAAGTCAACACCATTTCTGCAGTGTTACAGTTCTGTGGATCAGCTCCAACCGAAATCTAGGACTCCAGGGCAGAGCTTCAGTGATGCAAAGCCACTGACCAGCACATTTGCCATAAGAAGCCCACGGGGCACATGCAAATTATTTCCCCAGGAAAAAAAAAAGGAATTGATGAATCGATGGCTTTGGTCCTTGGTAAAGAATGATGCCAGTATGACAGTTCCAAACATAAGATGAATGCACGATCTGATCACCAGCCACCAAAAAAGATGATGAAGAAGCTATTGCCAGGTGCTTCTAAGAGGTGTGTCACTGCCATGTCACGGGCTGAAGAACGCTGGAGTTTTACCACAAATGGTAAAACGTACCTCCAAGTCTTTGTTGCTTGCTAATGGCTCCAGAGGGCAGAACCCAGGCAGTCAGATGAAGCATGAGGTGGCATGAAGGCAGAGAAGCCATTCTGATTCAGGACTGGCTGGTTTCAAAGGTGTAATGACAGAAGACATTATTGAAATGTAGAGGACTGGCTGGGTATCTGCACGAAAAGATGCTGTTAAGTGCATCCTAAACAGTTATTGCTGCTGTCATGAGATAGACAATGACTGAAACAAGCTGGAAGCATATGGCATGAACTGTTTGTGAGTGTGCAGAAAATACTGAAAGGGATATACAGAGAACAGAGAACAGAGAAGAACATCAGAAGCACACTGCAATTTCAGTCTACTGTCTCCACCCACATCCCAGATGAGAAAACTGTGTTAACTTTTACAGGACACATAATAGATCATGGTTGCTTTTAGTTCTTTTGAGCTGTGGAGACTATTTGGACCATACTCAAGTAGGACCTATGATAAGAAAGGAGAATTTTCAATTGGAAAACTTTGAAAACAACCTGATGGCTAAAGCCCTGAAGAGCCCAGTTCATTGCCTTCTACTCTGTTGAGCAGTTGTAGGGAGACTCTGGCTTGAACACAATGCAGGTTCCTACCCTCTGTCAATAGAAAACCTCAGAAACATAGAAACGTCAGTAAGTGTCAGCTCAGCACATTGTTTTTCCCTTTTCCTTTCTTAGGGAGCTGTGCATAGTTGTGAATGCCCTATTCCAAGCTGTGGATGCCCCAACCATGGAAGTGTTAAAGGCCAGATTGGATGGGGCTTTGAGCAACCTAGTGGCCTAGTGGAAGATGTCCCTTCCCATGGTTTGGAACTAGATGATCTTTAAGATCCCTCCAACCCTAACCACTCTATAATTCTGTGATACCTGCTTCATCCTGAATGAGTAGCTTAGGAGTCTGGCATTTGCAGCATAGAAACTCAATTTCACAAACAGAGTTTTATTAGGACAGAGGAGCAAAGTCACTGGATCCTTTAATAAGAATCTGTGGCAGTCATGGCAAGGGAAAAAATGTAGGAGCTTAGACCATAAGAATTTCTGGGTTAGTGACCAAGGAAATAAAAATCTGCTGGAGCACAATGTATACTATTCAAAGCTCTGAGTTGTCTTTCACTCAAGACATCTTCACATGGTGTGCCATGTGGATGAAAAGGTACTGTCCATTCTGTCCCCAGTGCTCTGTTCTGTCAGATTTCCTTTAGTTCTGTATATAAGTCAGGAGCTGCACTGGCTTGTAATAGGCCCTGCTGAGGTTTTCTGTCCTAAGTCTTCATGGGCAGTAGCTATGCCGTAACACAGGGGAAATGTTTCCTCATTTATTCTACACGGACGTAGCCAGCACCCTTCCCACTTCGCATGTGTACTGTGCTAGCACCGGTGACATGGACTCCTGCTCTCCTTTCACTTCAGTTTGTTCACTACCAACCTGGAAAATGAAATTGATTTAGAGTTTACTGCCTACTGAATAATTGAAGATTGAAGGTTAATACTTTGATCCCATAGGAAAACTTCAGCCATTGCCCCACTTTATGTGCATCACATAAACTAGTCTATGCATAGGTCTCTCCACAGCCAAGTACCCATCAAGGTTCCTCAGCCTACATGCGAGGGACACGGACTGGGCTGGAGGGACTGGAGCAATGGCTGTTGTTCAGTCTGACTGTACAGGTTAGCTTGTAAAATTCAGAAGATAATCTTTAAATATCTGCTTTTAAGGGGTGACACATGGAGTTTTTCAAAATCATACCTTACAGACTGGGACACATACTGCAGGCGGTCCTATCAAGAGGACTGCGCTGGAGATTGTCACAGACCACTGTGTGCCTGCTGCAATCAGCTGCAGTCTGAGCTGGGGTACATGAAGGCAATGATGGAGAAACTTGCATTACCAATCTCCACCATTATCCAGTCATTGAAACACACAGTGCTCTTGCTCAGACAAATTTAAGTAAGAAACCAGTAGCAGTTAACTCTTGGGGTTAATGGTTAGATTCTATAATCGTGGAGGTAATTTCAAACCTTAACAATTCTATAAGAAAACAGTTGATGCCAAAAAGGCCAATGACATCCATGAGGAACTATGGCCATAGGTGATCAGGGCTGAGACAGCGACACCCCTGAGGGACGGCAGTCATGAACAACCCATGCAGAGACAAGAACATTTAGAGGGACTGTGGCTGTAGGTGATCATGTGGTGAGGAAGCAGGGAAATAGAAGTTTCTATAAGTTTTAAAAATCTAATATTTTTCTGCTTTTTATTAATGCACAGATAAGTTGCTGACTGTTTGTGTTGGCTGTCAAGAAATTAACTAAAGTAAGACTTCCCAACCTAATACCTTTGTGCCCATGGTAAATGTCCAACTGCATCTCACTCTAGTTGTCAGTGGTATCCAAAGGTAAAGCAGTGATGACAATAATAAGGATAATGAGAACCCTGAAACAGATTTTGGATTCAGAATAATCAAGAAAGAATGAAGGACACATAGTAGCACAAACACTATCCAATTCCTTAAATGTCAATAAACATTATATATATATGTATTTATCTCATATAATATCAAATATATATAGACACATTCATGTGTGTATATTCAAACAAATAGGTATCTTTGAAAATATTTTATATACATATGTAAATTTCTATTACATATTAGCATGGTTTATTATATATTAGCAATTTTTATAGACAAAGATTTGAAACAATGCACGTAAAAATAATCTAATCTAATCTACATGTGCTATACAGATATACAGGATACAATATAACATATCATAAACAATCAAGAGATTAAGGCATAAAATTTATGGGTTAGTATACTGTTGCTCAGGCATCCGGTAAGTATCTCTGACAGATGATATCTTTCTACACTAAAACTCAGATTATTTTGAACTTTAAATCTAGATTGACAAAAACTTGATAGACTCCTGCAATTTGACTGGAGATTTTTGTTTGTTTCTTTTTTTAAAAACTTAACTTGTTTATTAAATGTGTATTTCTATATATGCATGTATGTTCTCCTGAAAAAAAAATTAGAGAAGGTGCTTTAAAATTATTTTTTTGAACTTCAGGGGAAAAAAATCTTCCCCTGTTTCTGTCAGCAGGTTTTGCTCTTCAGCAGTCATGAACTCTGCTGATTCCCTGGCACAGGAACCATGGGAGAGCTGATGGCCAATCCTGTCCATTACCTGTTGAAGAGATGGAGTCCCAGGGACTCTAGGAGCTGTGCAGGAGACCAGCAATGGACCAGCAATATAATGAACCCATTACGTGAGAAAAATTTATACCTAAGAGAAAATGACTAAAGTGTCTGCTAACAATACATATGAGGACGTTTGGTCTCACTATGTAGTGCAATGCCATTTCTTCTTGATAATATTTCTGTTCACCTTTCATGACCAAATATAACATAATTCCTTAATCATGACAGTTTGACACCATATCTAAATTTATGGCTAAGTGTAACTTTCATTGAAGTCAACCCCCTGCTGGCATCCCAGTGGCCATGAAAAGAAAATGTTCTCTTTCACTGCAGAAAAAAGCAAAGGTGTCTACAAAAGAATAAATGAGCTACTTATCAAACTGCATTTTTAATCCGTACTTTTTAATGTGACAGGGTATTTTAAGTGCCTTAATTTCATTCTATTCTTTCTTGCTAATTGACTGTTCATGTACCAAAAAAAATAGGAAGATTAAGTAAAAGAAAGCAGAAGTGCTGATCAGAGAATAGATTTGATTTCTCACAGCACGGTCATGCTGTGGTTAGTTATGCACCTGCTCAAATGCATGCAAAGACTATTCAAATATACAGTGGTTGAGGGGAACCTTTCAGACCTGTTTATAAGCAATGAAAGTACATACACACTGTTGCCCATTTGGTGCTGGCTGAAATGCAACATTAGTCAGAGAAACTTAGGAATGGCTGGAGAGATTAAGTAGGAAGCTGTCATCTGTGTAGTAAAAAACAGAGTCACATTCAAGAGTTTACAGCAACATTGGTTGAGATTTTGGTTTTCCTTTTAGTACTATTTTTTTAATGAAATGGTACAGTGAAATAACACACAAAGGGCTAGGACAGCTCTATGTGACATCTCATTTTACTTCTGGATACCAAAAGAGATGAATGTATGGGGGTACCCAGCATTCCCATTTCCATTGCCATTCCTCTAGAACTGAAATATCATGCACAACAACTTATTCTTTATAACTTAATTTCCTTCTGCCCAAGCAGCCAATCAGAAACATAAATGGACAAAAACAATTCTACAATAAAATTGTATGTGTATTATATCGCAGCCATATTATTCTGAATTTTTGCTCTGTTTTTGCCTAAGGATCCATGGATAACTGAAACACAACAGTAAAAATTATGTTTGTGTGCTTCTTAAAGAAAAACAGAACCACCCAATTGGTAATAAAAATTAGTATGTGCTTTTCTGTGAGCGCATTCTTGCACAGCAATTAAGTATTGAGTAAATAATAAACATCTCAACACAAACCTTTCACAGCTCAAATAAGACTAGCGAGTTACAAAATGTTCTCTTATAATAGGAAAATTGCTTTATTATCACTGAAAGCAACATGAATCAACCAATGTTACTATTGAGTTCCTGGTGCTTTCTCAGCAGCCCAGTGGAATACTGGTTATTGCTTGGAAGGAAGGAATTCCTTCATTTGAGCATGTGGAAATCAACATTTTCAAGACCTCTCAAATTCAGATACTGCATTAATGCAGGAAAACAGAAAATATTCTCTTCACCCATCAAAGATGGTAGGATTTGTCCTTGTTTTAATCTAAGGGCCTTGAGAGCTATTTTACTTCATAAAGGTATCCAGCAAATTATTAGTTTCCATAATAGTACAAATGACATTGATTGTCCAGCTGGCAGAGTAGCTGCCCTTTAATTAGTCCAGCCTGCAAGGTGAATTGTCCTCTGTGACACTGCTGTCGTGTGAAGTATTACTTGTGCTGAAGTCAATGCTACTAATGACATCTGCTGAGCTAGGTTTCATCTCTCAAGGACAGCTTGTTTTTTGCAAAAATGCACTGGCACTAACCTCTCAGGTTGCCTTGGGACAAGATCTCTCTTCTGCTCTGACTGGGGTGAACCCAGAGCCTCACAAGCCAGAGATTCCAGCTCCTGGGAACATAACCCTTTGTTTTTCCAGGGCTCCTACCACCAATGCTTTCCTTGGGCAGATTCCTGCAGCACTTAGGTTTGCAGTTTGGCTATAGCCTGTTACAAGTGGACAGGGTCGCAGACAAGACAGGCTGTCTCCTGGGGACTTTTTTTCCTGTTTTTCTTGAGCACTTGCTTATGTAGTCAATTTTCATGGCATATTTTCCTGCATGTTAACTGAGAGTTTTGTTTGACCACAAATGACTTCTCTGGGTTGTGCCATTTATCACTAATCAATAAGACAGACACAGGGACAAAATGTAGAAATAAATTGATTTTTGTGAAGAGAGAAGAATGTGACTAATTATTGCTAAGCCACCTGCCACTACAGCCGGATTGGAACATCTCCACTGTTCACTGCTATGTTTAGCAGCAAATTGCTAGGTGTGAGGGCTTTCTGCCAGTAACGCTAATGCCCTGCCCAAAAGGGTGCCTTCTTCATAGCATATCCCATGACTTCAGCTTTTATAGACAAATTGGCCTCAGACCAGCAGCCCAGATGCTACTGTCAGAATAGGAGGTGTACAGCTCACCCCATTTGCCTGAATTTCAAGAAGGAGTTTTGAAAGCAGTTTGAAACTGAGCTAGGGACGTGACCACAACCTGCAGTCCCAGAACTGACCTTCTTATGGACATGCAGAATGCTTTGCTGCAGGAAACTATTTTTGCATAGCATTTACCTCTATGCATCTGGGGATGCTTGACAAGGACTGTCACAATTATCAGCTTTTTCAGATGTGAAGACTGAGGCAGGGAGGCAGTAATAACTACTTTTGATCATCAAGAAAGCAGTAGTAGAGGCTGAAAACAGGCCAATTTGCAAAAGGACTCCTAGAGCACTCTTTCCTAGTATCTGCCCATGCTTGCTTCTTCAATTCTGGAAAACCATGTGCTCTCACCTGCATAAATTTCAAAGCTACTTATATTGTTTACAGCATCTCTAGTCCTACGGAGCTGACCTGGATGCTAAGAGTGGCTACACCAAGTTGCACTGCAGGTTTGGCTGGTTTGTACTAGGATGTAAGTTGTGGTCATGCCTGTAGCAACTGTATTCATAATTCCTTGGTAGTATTTGCATTTTCTAGAGTCCTCGTGGCCTTCAGACAAATTGTTCCTTCCTTCTCTGCTCGTTCAAAAATTAAGCTTTTAGCTCTTCTCCCAGGATCAACATGTGTCTGGGATTCCCTGAATGCACTGAATAAATCACACTGATTTCTCTAGTGTTTTTGAGCACCTGTCTTTTTAATACGATTGCTATTCTGATGCATGGAAAAATCTGCCAGCTCAACATTAGTCTCACAGTTGTTTTTTTTTCTTTTAAATGCAAACTGTCTACATGTCAATCTGAAGAGTATGATGTTTGTCTGCCAATGTAAAATATTTGTCATCCTTCTTCTCCTCCTCCATCCATTTCAAATGGACATACAGACAAAGAGGCAGGAAGGCCTTCACTTGCTTAGGTTCAAATATCTGGGAGTATATGGGAAAAGAGTGTAATATTTCATATTTCAAATACCTTACATTTTTTATTTCTTTGAAAGTTCTTTTTTAATTGAATTGGACTTGCAAATTAATTATCAGCAGTTCGAGAGAGCTTTACCTGCTCCGAGCTTTGCTCATATGTTAATGAATTAAGGACAGTTTGCACCTAACTTGGACTAGGTGACTAAACAACTCAGAAAAAGAACCATGCTTCTATATACAGTGTCTCATTTTGTCGCTGCTGGGAGAAGTACCTGCTGGGGGAGATGGCTGATGTTTAAGGACTTGTGCAGTGAGGACACTCGCTTTTGTTGTATGGAGTCATTAGGGTTGGCTCGGGGCAGGTTTCTTTCTCTGTCTGCTCCCTCAATACACAGGCAGCTGCACCATGTCACTTAGAGGAACAGCCAAAAAGCATGAATAGCATGTACCAGGGTAGATGGCCATATTAACATGCGAAATACATTCAAGAATAATCAATGGTTCATTGCTGGTGGGTTAAACAACTTCCTCACTTGCAGAAGGATTTTACTTGACAGCAAGGTTATAGTGAAACACAGAAATCCAATATCCCTTCTATAAAATACAGATGGGAGAAAAAAATTTCGTGGACTAAAATTATGACTTAATATCACATTTAGTTTGTCCTTTGCTTGGATTGGTAGGCTGTGTTTCAACGCTTTATAATTGATTTTGCTCATAACACCAGGGGAAAAGAGAAAGAGGGCAGGCTATAAACTATGAGATTGGAGCTGTAAGACAAGTGTGTTGTAAAGTGACAATAGAGAACAAAGAGGTTCAGAGATCACTAGATGGCAGTCCTCTCTCCAGCAAGGATAACCGAGGAAGGGAGACATGAGTTTTTGGGGACACAAAAACAGCATGGAGGAAAGCAGCTGTAATGTCATAAAATTCTCAAAATTATGTCAAATTTGCTTTGCTTGCACCAGGAGTCCCAGAGCAGGCAATGCTCTTTTGAAAGTGGTCTCATTGTGTTGATAGATTTACTGTCATGAGGAGAGCAGGTAGGATTGATTTGTGCACACAGAAAGCAAGGAAGAGAAATGAATTCAATTTAAAAGAAAAAAAGTTAGAAAGAAAATTACATTGCCAAGTCTTTCAGTCTTGTATTGGCATGTGAAACTGTGGTAGTTCAAACTCAAGCCCTAATTAATATTTAGGTACATATTGAACACATTAATGTTACTTAATTGCACAGCACCAGGGCAGGAGCATCATATATTTTAAAAAGATTGAAAACAGAAGAATATCTGACTGCAGAATTTATTAATGTTGTTTATTATTTCTACTGCACTGTTCATGGTGCATATCCATGTGCTAACTTCATCGGAGAAGGAGAGGTGTCCCCATGCTATAAGCCAATACTTGGGAATGCATTAAAATACCTGAATTTGGGATCACCCCATTGTTTCCCTTCCACAGTTATGTTAAGGGAAGGCGGAGATTTGGAAGATGAGAAGCATAGGTTAAACAGTAGCTATGAATTAGTTCACCTGCTCCTTTCCGATTAATATGAGTATCTTTTTCACATTAACACTCATTCAGAAACATGGCAAACACAGTTCACTGGAATAATTTTATAATTTAATACAGTTTACTGGAATAATTCCTAATTTTAAGGGACCCAGGATTGATTATGTGAGTTGCTATATACCAAGTAAGACCACAGGATTGCATCAAATAATGTGTTCTCCCATCAGTATTGAACATTTGTAGTTGAACTAGGGCTACATTTTTCAGCCTGTGGGGTCATAATTTCGAGTAAGTGGTCACAATGAGAGCTGGAATTTTTTAACATTAGTCTTGTAATGTTTTTTTAAATGTTAAGACAAACTTGCCTTCCTAGGGGGAATAAGAAACTCATCTTTTTAGGAAGTTATCTAGCTTTGCTTAATGATTTGGGATGATGGAAAAGTAACTGATTTGTCTTGTCATTTGCTTCTTCAGCATTACTCCAATAGGCATCACTCTGAGACAGTGACTTACAGGCAAAAAGCCTAAAATCTGCTAACACATTGGTGGAAGAATAGACAGAGAAATCCCTTCCCTGATAACCTCAGAGGTCTTATATTCGAAATAAAGCTTCTTGACTTGCAAAATTTGGTGTCTCTTTCCCATTTTTCCAGACAGAATTCGCTTTCTTGGCCCTGACAGTTAGGCTCCAGTGCAGTTTTATCCCTATTTTTAACATTCAGTCTTTGGTTCACTCTCCTACACTTTCTCCTTACAATACAGCTTGTTGAATTTGAACAAGTCATCACCTCAGTTTCTCAAAAAACACCAAAGGTGTCACGCTGAAATGCATTTTCCAGGCTTCATATCTGTTTTGTTTCTCTCTGAACTCTGATTTTTTTTCTTTTTATGTCATTTTCTCAAAAACAGTGGTAACAGGATCAGACTAGATAGCCATAACATTTTTCCCAATGTTAGAGAAGAGGGAAATACCACCTTCCTACACCTATATGCAAGAAAGGTATTAGTGTCCCCACAAGTAACCAGCCCTCTCAGAGTAAGGAGCAAACTGCTGGGAAATAAAGATTAGTTGTTTATCTAGTAAGACATCCAAGGTCTTCTCAAAGTCATTGCTTTGTAAGACAATCACCTAGTCCATTTGGGCTAGAGGGACAACTATATTTAGCAGCATTTAAATAAATAATTTGAGAATTTTCAACACATGTACAAAAAAAAAAGCTGATTCAATAAACTCAAAGGGACATGATGGGTATGCACATATTGCACGTGATGAAATTTATATCTGAGACTTGTATGACATCTTGACTATATTCCCAAGCAAGCTGCCTGCTTTGAGAGTTCTCAAACCAAGCAGTCCTCTGTGCATTGTAGGTAGCGAAGTCTTGCTTTTCTATTCCCATAGATACAGGGAGGTCATACATAATTATAAGAAGAACTAATTGTTTCCAGTGTATCTGGGAAACAAAATACTTTAGAAAGGAGAAAAGGAAGGAAATGCTTTGGCTCTTTTTTTCTGACTCTGCATGAACATTTTCTTCAAAGTCTTGAGATTTTCAATAGAACTTAAGTTTTGTGTGTGTACATCAATGTTTTAATTCAGATCAGCAGCACACATTTGAATCAAATCTCCTTGGTGTGCCCATCACCATGCTTGGGCTCTTATTTCAGAATAGTCTTAGGTCAAGCTAAAGTATAGGAAGGACTCCTCAGACGCCTCCAACATGCTCCAGTCACTAGTGGGTCTTAAATCTGCAATTAGTCCATAGTCAAACTACTGAAAATAAAGATAGTGTGGTCTTGGTTTGTCAACAACAGTTTTGCCCTACAAATCTGATCCTATTGAGCAGAACCTCTTGCAATATAATATAACTATTGTATTCCAGCCAACCTAACAAAAGCACGCATTTGAAAGAATTTCTCAAACAACATCCTTGCTAACTTTCATTATTATTGCCTACTGTATGAAATTTTTTTCCCATCAATTCCATTACCAGCCCCAGGCAGGAATCTTGATTTTCACAAAGGCATGTTCCCTGCAGTCTGATCTGACCTTTACAGATATCAGCTTAGAGTCATCAGCTTGGCCTCAACAAGAAAAAAGCAGTGGACCTGATAGGACTAGGAGCATTTGGGCTCCTAGATGTTGCTCACTGATTTTTGATGCAGTTTCATCATGCTTCATTGACCCACAACCCACAGAGGACTATCAAGGTCTCACGATTTTCAAGGAATCCAAGTCAGCCCACTTTCATTATCTAGCAGTGGACATCTAAAGCTGAGCTAATCCCAGGAGGTTCCTTTTGTAGCCACTGAAGAGAGATGGGCCTCCAAAAATCATTTGAAATGACCTACATTAGAAACTTATTTAAGAATAGGATTCGTCATCCAACAGAGATAGCTTTTTTTACTATACCAAAAGGAGCCAAGGGTAACTATGCCAGATCTGTGTGTTTTGGTTTTACATGCAGATGAATCCTATCTGTGGACTGCTTAGAAAGAAATGGAAAATTAAGATTTTGGAGAAATATGAAATTGAAATTTATATTTTCTAGTGAAACCATTATAAATCCGAGAATAACAAAATAAAAATGCCCACAATGACGAAAATTTCCTCAAGTGACAGGTCACGGGGACAATTTGCTGTTCCATGGACAAATTAAGCTGAGATAGAAGTGTTTTCCATAGTCAGAATAATATGCATGCAATAAGCAATTATCAGTTCAGAGCTCCACTCCCTAGGCTCTTTATAGAAAAAGCATCATTGTCTTAAGCTAAGTTTCACCTTGCTGGAGTCATGTCATTTTGATGAGCACTTTTACCTTTTTCTCTTTCATTATCTTTCAATAAGGCATTTGTCATTTGTTTTCCTGGTGGTATATTATCTGTTTCATGCCCCATAGTTCTTACATTTTCCTGCACTGCTGCTTTACGTGGCAATATGAAAACACCTCCATACCCTTCTTTTTATTCATCTTACGGAGTGAAGAAATGAGGATAATTCATGTCATCAGACTGGGACTTGTGGATGTCATCACAGTTCATTAAAATTTGTAAGTCCTGTCACTTGTTCCCTATTAGCCTGCAATACAGTTGGTATATGAATTGACACACTAGTAAAAGTAGAAGAGGACGTTTAAATTTTCTGCATAGAAAAACATTCCTCTGCTTCATTGTCCCAGTTCAGCGATATGCTTTCCATACTGTACTTGGGTATCAGTCCTTTGCAAGCCACGTAAACACTGTATCTCTCTCTTACACATACTTCGTTCTTCCTTTATTCTTTTACTTTTATCCTCCTTTAAGTCATATAGTAGAGTTTGTAAAGCTTTCTATAGCATTTTAAAAGCATATCACAGCACTTAGCAAACAACTGCACTTTTGCTAGTTGGTGCTATACGTCAGTAAAGCAAGATGGATAAATGCCCTGTGAAAGTATATAGGCTTTTGAACCAACTTCTTTTTAGTGCAATTGTTTTTACTAGACTTATTCCAAAGATGGGCCTCAGAATGGAGTTTTATGTCCTGGGGATGTGGAAGAAAGACTTGTAGTAGCTCTGAGCCATACACTGAACCTAAATCCTGCTCATACATCTTGCTATTAAAGGCCTGACTGGCACTTAATTTCCATCTCTATCTAGCTCTTCACATTGGCTCCTTTCTCTTTCCTTTACTTCCGTATGACTTCGAGTTCTTTGTTTCCTTTTAGGACTACCTTTATAAATGCAATTCACTTCTTCCTGTTCTCCTCATGGTATTATCAGGCAAAAAGTGCATTGTTTTTCTTATAAGCACTTTATTTAGACCATAGGACATAAGAATCTTCTTATTTCATTGTTTCAGGAGGTTCTAATTAATTGTAATTAATCAAATGAGTTTCTATGTTTGGTTATTTTTAAAATAATTTTTTCTATCTCTTCTGGTATTGTTCCTAGCTGTCATTTTTTTTCAAGGAAAAGCTGGTTTTGGGACAGGTTTCCTTGGTCATACATCCAGTGACTCTCTCTAACAGTTGTGCCAACTTAGGTGAAGCATCCTGTATTCTGCATTTTGCATTCTGCTGCATTGTTGCATTTTTTGCAAAACCCTATAACAAAGACAACTAGGCCCTTTTCTTATGCTGATGATCAAACTAGGAATTAATACTAAAAGCTAATCCCTGCTCAAAGAGTGAATCAACACTTTTTTTTTGTTGATGGTTGCTTTGGTATTTATATTTTTTTATAAAGACCAGGGAGAAACATACGGTGCTCCCTGATGCAGTTCCCAGACATATAGATGCCTTCCAGCCACCCTGATGGCAGAATGGGCTGGCAACAGATTTAATGCCAATGCCATAGGCACACTGTGCTATGAGGCTCCCCTCATAGCAACCTATGCTATCCCCCTGTGGGGCAACCAGGTCTGCACTTTCACCGGAAAGCTGTCTTGAGGTGCCCCTTGGAGGATCGCAGACCTGCATCCAAAGACATTTTGGTTTAAATGTGTGGGATATTTGTCACTGTCAGCTTTTGAAGGTGGTTGTCCCTGAGCTGAAAGGTTTTGGCAAGCTGTATGCTCATTGTTAAATTCTAAGAGACCAATAATGAACTATTTGCTGTCAGCGAAGATTATTTTATAACTGTAATAATAGTTATATGCTTACTATTAAATATTTCTAAATGGAACTTACATATACAGAACAAAGTCAGTTTTGTGACATCTCTTAACTCTGGTCCAGTTTCATTAACTTTTATTTTCCTCACCTGTTTCCACTGTTATTACTGTCAGCCTGGGGACAGGCATTTTTGAAACATTCATTTTAATTACAGCGCAGTAAGAATACAGTCCCTTGTGATATATATCAGTGGAATACTCAAGAAAATTTTAATATATTGAAAATAAATCCTGTTTATAGCATACTGTTTTCCCAACTGTAGAAGATTTTAACAGTTCATATATCATGCATTTACCACCTTGTTAACATTTAAACAGAGCCTAGAATTTATACCCTTTGATGACTCACCAGTCCCTGCTGCTCAGATGTAATCATCATTCAATAAGAAGTGGAAGTCCTGAGTGAACACAATTAATGCTGTAGTGCTGACTGGGGTGGAAGAGCTCAGCAAAGTGGGTTAAAAATTCCAGCATGATCTATTCCTAGCAACAGACACGATCACTCCAGAACAAGCTGTATCTGATCAGTAGATATGCAAGGCCAGGAAAAAGAGAAAGTGAGGCTGCTGGATGCTCACTACAGAAGCTCATTGTAAAAGTTTATGGTAGACTTTTACTGAACCCTTAATGCTCGAGAAATGCAACCTTTGTTGAATTACTGATTAACTATTTGCTGGGAGCTTGGGGAAATGTAACAAAATATTTGTAGAACCTATATGAGTAGGCTTTAGCACAGAGCCAAAGGCACAGAGCCTTTGACAGGCTAACAGTACCTGTTATATAGTTATATATACTATATATATATATATACCTGCTATAGTAGGAAAGTACTTCATAGATCCATTAGCAAGGAAGTGTCCAAGGAAAAGACTAACTCGTCCGTACTGGGAGCTTTTAACACATAGTACTACTGGCCTTTTTCTCTGACATGTGTAAGGGTTGAACATAACAGCAAGAGGCTTGGCCTCACAGCTCTGCAGTTGATGCCCTTTTGCAATTAAGCACAGTAAGCTGATTCTGCCTTCATCTGTGGGCTTTAGCTGTAACTGAGATCAGGCCATGGCTTGGCACGTCACTGATCCTCAAGGGCATCACCAACATCTCCTTTGCTGTTTTACATGACCACACTGTTTTGGCATCCACCTTGGATGCACAGTTGGTGTGTTTAGGAGGTGCAAGCAGGTGTGGTAGCAGTAGGCTGTAGCTCGCTGAAAGGATTCCCAGGATTAAGTCTGTTGCCAGCCCAATCTGGCATAGGGGGTGTCTGCAGTCTTCCAAACTGCCTGGAGCCAGTTGTATGGCTCCTTCACATGTATGAGACTAAGCTGCTCAGAGTTACTCGCACTGAGATATGTAACCTGTGCAGTTGAAGGGACCCAATTTCACCGAGGTTATACTGATTTACCCCTCTCTACGATCTGACCATATGTATTTATTTAAAATGCTGTCACATTCAAGGTGTCTTAATACCTCTGTGGTCTGTATTGCATTTAGGATGAAATAATATATCAAGTGTCACAAACCTCAGTACCGGTACTAGGTATTTAGTAGTTGGTGTTGTCACCTTCAAATGGATGCCTGGCAAACAGCAGATGAATGAAGCAAAGTGGCTAAGGGATGAAAAAGTTTTTTAGCAATAATAAAATCGTAACACATCATTTTCTCAAAGCCTAACCCTGCCTAGGTGCATTCTAGTTGGGATGTGAATGAAAGCCCAACAATGACAGAGACAGCTCTGCTGGCTGTAGAAAGGGAAGAAACAGAAAGATGCTAGTTAGCTACAGGCATAACTCCCTCCCGGCAATCCCTCTCCAGAGTTATTGAGTGGTGCTCCTCCAACTCTAGTACGACCATAGAATCATAGAATTAATTTGCTGTATGTATGTATATGAGCAGGTGTCATTCTGTTCATATATTGTATTCCATTTTTCCCTATCCTCTGCCTTGCCTGTTCAAACACAGCCTTGCTGGGTCAGGGGCTCTCAGCGAAAAGCAGTGCACAATCTCAGTTGGCCCTTCAACAACCCTCAGACTTAAACTGCCACATATCAACATATGATTTGAGCTAATAGATATCAGTTAGTACCAATGCCTCCATTTTAAACTCTCATCCCTTTATTTGCCTGAAAGACCAATTTGTGATAACAGACAGCTTGAAGTGTGCAGTACTGTAACCTTCTGGAAAAACCCTTGTGTTTATTTGTGAAAGTCCATATATAGTTGCAACTATGCAAATATGCTGCAATCACTTTTCTTGATGCTTAGGCTGTTATAGTTGGGATTCATATAAGCAAAAAAATGAGGAACGTAGCCTGTGGTGAACATTTATATTCTCTCCATGGACAGCAAAGACAGACAGACGTCATCAGAGGCTGATTCACTGTAGTTGTGTAAAAGATCCCCTAAAAGATGGCTCCACAGATCTGCACTGCAGATAGTTCAGAGAACTGAATCCTTCCCTCAGTAAAAGCACTCCTTAGAACAGAAAATAAACTGTTCCTTCAGGAACAATTTGTGTTCGCTTCTCCTCTCCACATGTGAACTACAAACCTAGTATGTCGTCTACTTGTATCACCTCTGTATCTGTATTCCACTTTCCTTTGCAGTTTATTCTGTCTCACATCATTAGAAGACTGCTGTAAAGATTACTGCTCCCTATGTTAAAGTTAAAATAGAACCAGTAAGAAAAATATCCTCAATGAATCATAAATTTTGCTAACACAGTAGCATTTGTTTTCAGTACTTGTTCATGAGCCCACAGACCCACTCCCAAGTCTTAAAAGTTGTCATTTCTGCAGGTTTTGTGACATCTGAGAGCTAACCTGCAGGAGGCCCAAATGCTGGTTATTTCACTTGAAGTCAAAAGGAGCTGCAACTTATAAGATAATAATTACATTGAATCTGTTTATTAAATGATTTTATCTTTATGTCTGGGATTCTTTCTTATCAGTTTAACCTATTTCAGTTAAAATATTTTCTATTGCCTTCTGCTGGAGACATTTATCAGGTTGCAAAGAGCAAGCACTGCATTTTCCCAGATTAAATAGAGTAAGCAGAGTGAATCACTGCTTCACACAGACTTTTTTTTGAAGGAGAGCCAAGAGAGACATTGATTTAAAGAGTAAAGTAATCAGCATTTTGAGTTTTGATTTCACGTATAGAAAAAATAAAAGTTCAAGAGAACAGAGAATTCATCAGAGTTGATCCAGTGTGACAAGGTACAGTAGAACTTTCGAAAAGCCACATAAAATAAAGGTTAATCAAACAAATTCAAGCCTATCAAACTAAACCATTTCTTCCCTCTGGAAGAAATTAGAAAAAAAAAAGAGTTTGGGTTTTGGGGTTTTTTTGATTGGTTTGGTTTTGTGGCCTGGGGGTTTTGGTTTTCTTTGGGTTGTTTTTTTGTTTGTTTTTTTTCCACTTCTCTCCTTGTGTATTTATTTGTTTTACATTTTATTCAGGTTAAAAAGAAATACGGAAAAACAGGTTTGCAGTTGCAAAGTTTACACTTACCTTAACCTCCAGCAAAAGGTCCATATTAGTTCATTGTAGCAAGTCTCTTTGATTTATTAAATGTGGTTGGATCAGGTATGTGAATAAAGACCTGTCGGCTGATTTCTAGGATTGAAGGCTCTGGTCTCTGATGTGCTAGCAATTGCTGACCTTTGAGATGCACTAAAACAGCATGATATCTGTTTACCAGGCTCTCCATGAAGACAGAGGAAGCATTTCAATTGTGTAGATTGACCAAACAAATACAAATTAAGCATGCTAACAATTTTTTTGCACCTTATTTTGAAAAAAAGAAAAGGAAAAAGAGAGTGTCAATAGCAAAGGAGTCTTTCCACAAAGGCAGAGCAAGACTGAAATAGTATAGGGTGGTCAACATTAAGGAGGAAATTGGAGATTCTCAAGGTGAGAATTTTTTTTTTCTGGGTTTGTATTGATCAAATTCAATTGAACAAACCAGAAAACTTTTGGCTGTAACAAAGTTGCTTATGAAGAGTAGACCTGTCTGTTCTCTTGGCTGCTGGGCCATGGTATTACTGAAAGCTTTGAAGTCAGACAAAAGCTTTGGTATCAGAGCTATGCCAAGATTGCCTTTGTTACTTTCTTCTTTTCGTAACTTTATTTTTGCCTTTATAATCTAAGACTTAACTTTTTTTCTATGATTCCCCGGTGGAGTAAATATGGGAGGTGGGTACTAAAAACTTATCTATTGTGAGGATGAAATTTTACAATAATGAGATACCCTACTTCTCCAGCGGCCACCAGTCATGTACCATGGCTTGTGAAAACACCCTGCTCCAGACCAAAGTGTCTGAGACAAGGAAAACCAGCACAGAAACTCTGCCACCCCCACAGATCAGCTAAATAACCACCAGTGTGCCAGAGAAGAGGCAAAAATGAAAAATTCTCACTTCTGGTAGTAACATACATTCTTTTTTTTTTTGAGAAACAGATTACTATTTCAGATGGGAATAGGGAAATATATATGTTTTATTCCTTTACTAAAGCAGTGAGTTACTAAATATCAACAAAGCAGAAAACTTGGACCATTGGCTGTAGATGTATCAATTAATGAGATTGCTAAACAGCTGTTTTCAAAGCAGGATACTGAATAAATCCTCTGAGATATGGTGACTGTCCAAAAGATTGACGAGAAAAGACAGGAAATAAATTTTTCAGGATAATGTGCTGAAAATGTAACTATGGGTCTGTCAATTTAATGCTTACCCGGGGCAAAATCTCAGGAAGGTGAAAGAGAATGTGCTCAATAAAGAATTAAGGATGAACACCATCATTAATACCAGACAACATGGTTTAATGAAAGACAAAACTTTAAATATATAGAAGTTGCATTTGTGGTGGAATTCCTAGTCTGACAAAATGAGCATTTGTTAAAAGAGCAGAGTTATATAAGGCTGTATGACTTTCTTATTTAAAAATAAAGAACTAATCAAACTTCAAAGTCTAGATAAGCAAATTGAGAATTTGCTAGAGAGACTTTAAAGGAGAATACTAAATGGGAGTCATCTTTCAAAAATAACATTTCTGCTAGGGTTTTCTTACCCAAATGTAGTTCAGGGGAGTTCATGGATTGGGAGGGAAGGAAAAAGAAATTGGTGGTAAAGACTGTGGTTGTCACTAACTGAATAAGAGATAAAGATAGCTCCTAGAGAGAGGTCCAGGCAGCAGGAAAAGTTAAGCTTGCCTTCTTTTAATTAAAGAGCTAAGTGCAAAGATCAAACAGCTAGGAACAGGGAATGTGGGCTCAAAGTGAAATTTAAAAAGATGAATTATAGTTGGCAAGAAATAAACCCACTCTTTTTTAATGAGAGCAGACCAGAGAGAGATCAGATGAGATCCCTAGAACAGTTTGAAATTTAGAAAGTCTTTAATGAGAGACTGAAAAAACTCAGGTGAATTTTCTCTCATCTTAAAGATTGCACTTCTACCTGGCCACAGTCACAGCAAAAGCTCCCACTCTTACTAACAGTGTCGGTATTGGCTGAGTGCCTGCCCGTGACTGCCAGAGCATCTAGACATGCTTGGGGCAGGGTCACCTACAGCAGATTGCTCAGGACTGTCCGATTTGGGTTTGAGTGTCTCCAAGGCTGGAGACTCAACAGCCTCGCCTGATCACCCATACGATTAAAAAAAAAAAGGAGGCTTGTGTTTAAATAGAATTTTCTGTATTTTAACTCATGCCCATTGCCACTTGTCCTATTGCTGGGCACCTGACTCCATCTCCTTTACTCTCGCTCTTTCCGATATTTACTCACATGTATGAGATCCCTCTGAGCCCTATATTCTCCAGGCTGAACAGTCACAGCTCTCTCAGTCTGTTCTCATACCAAAAATGCTCCAGTATGTCTGTATCGTTCCTGTACTGGGGAGCCAGGCAGTGGACCCAGAACTCCTGATCTGTCTCACCTGTGCTGAGTAGAGGGGAAGTATTAGATCCCTTGACCCATTGGCAATGCTCTTCCTAATGCAGCCCCATGGCAAGACAGAAAAGGATGGGATAAATAGGGGACATAGAGAGAAGCCAGGAAAACACATCAGTTTCTCAGAAAGGAGACAGAAATGATTGCAAAAGAATAAAGGTTACATTGAAGCAGCAAACAGCAATAGTGTTTTCTCCATCTGTTCTTCCATAGGATATAGCAGAGAAAGAGTCTGTGGAAGGAGTCAGGAGTCATGGCACAGGCAACAGCAGCAACATCCTGCTCTTGGACTAGATAAAGCTATGTGCCTTCTCATTTCACAAGAATTTCTGTTCTTCTGCACCACAGCCTGGATGCTGAGAACTACCCTAAAGAGCCTGGTGGTTAAAATATTCTCCAAGACAGGACACAAGGATTTGGATTTCTTGAAGCGGGGGTGTGAACTGAACGTGGATGAGTACCATAAAATGTAAGCTATGGATTAACTCCCTTTCTAGTAGCTAATAATATTCTGCCTTAGTGTCTGAGTAGTGGGGCACATACCAAAAGGAAGATACACCAAACCCTGTTGCATCACAGGCTTTCTGTAAATCTGAACAAGGACTGCAAATTGAATGAAGGAGTCCAAATATGCACATTAATGAAGAGTCCCACAAGCAGAAATCTCTGTAATTTACCAAGTAAATGCTTAAGAAAATTCAATAACAGTTATCTGAAGCTTGACAAGTTTAAACTAGGAGTCAGGCAGATATTTTTAAAAGCAGGGATAGGTAAACCATTGGAACAACTTTTGGGTATGTAACAGAGAATTAGTCTTTTAAGTCCTTAAACTAATATTACATTTCTTCATTGGAAGGTAGTTTCTGATTTATGCAGACCATAAAGGCTAAACATAGGACATGTGCTGTCAAGTTATACTGGAATTCAGAATAGATGATCATAATGGTTTAGTCAGTTTGCTAA
Source organism: Cephalopterus ornatus (assembly GCA_013396775.1). Classification (NCBI taxonomy): domain Eukaryota; kingdom Metazoa; phylum Chordata; class Aves; order Passeriformes; family Cotingidae; genus Cephalopterus; species Cephalopterus ornatus. The sequence continues at coordinate 204,310 of VZRE01001327.1, forward strand.
AATGAATTTGACTCAGCAATGAAAAAGCAAGGTGGTTTCCTTTTGCAGTTTCCAAACCCATACAACTCCCTGTTAGAAAGTTTGTTTCTGAAATAAGAAGGAGATAATCAGTGCAAATTACATCGAGACAACACCACCAAAAAAAAAAAAAAAAAAAAAAGAGAGACCTTTCATTTACTGTTATTTAGTAATAAAAAATCAGTTTCTATGCCACAGCATAAAGATATTGAGGTTGGTTGGTGTAACTTGTAACTAGAGGAACCTGTTTGAATTTGAAAATCTTTATCAAAGGTTTACTCTGACAGATAGATAGAAAACATGCCCAGCTATCAGTTCCTAACTCATGGCAAACAAAGCCATTTTCCCAGTCTATAGCCAATTCATTTCATCATAACCCCTTTAAAGAGATGTCATAACATCCCTTTGCTCTCAAAGTTTGGGCAGGATATATGTGAGGGGAGGTGGTAATTCTGAGATACTGGAAGCTTTCCAACAGGATAAGAACAACATTTTCCAGACATTCTGCTAACATCCATTTGCGGATGGATGTAACTTCTTATCATCTTCATTTCAGGCCATGGCTGTCAAAAACACTTCCTGGGCTACTGTTCATATAGATTTGTTTGTTCTGTTCAGAAAGACAGGAGAAGAAAAGTTCAGATATTCTGCCATTAAAAAGGGCTAGAATAGTTAATGTCTCAACTAGTTTGTAGATGGCATTTCAAATAAGAGATTGAAATGCTGGATAAGGGGAAGCACTTTGAAGACTGTGATCAAGTTTCATCTTTGACGACAGGTAAAAGAAAGAAGACAAGCTTAATGGAAGATGTTACCCAAGGTGACTTGCTATCACTGTTCCTGAATGTGAAAGTAGCAGGTTAATAAAAAGTTCTTCTTTTTCTTTGGATATAGAAACACAGCAACACAACCAGACAGAATTTCAGCTTATCGGGGACAATGATGACTTCCCCTTCCACTGAGCTTTTGTCAGCAGGTTCTAGGGTATCATACATCAAGTATGGAGAAGCTGCAGGTTCACTACTTCAAAAAGACTACCTGCAAGTCTTATTCTCATTAGTGTACAATACAAGGATCTGACTCAGCAAAGATATTTCCTTTAAAATATATGTGTATGCATGTATACGTAGCCCACCCTGCAGACATCCAGATATCTATCAAAGAAGGCTGGGTGGAGGAGTTCTTCGAGGGAAACATAAATTTAATTTCCAAAGCAAAAGCCCAGTGACACAGTCAAATACTGCTTGCAATACATTGCCACTATGTAGGTACTGAAAAGTCTTTCCAAGGAATTTTCCCAGCATCAGATACCTAAAAAAAAAGGCTAAACCACAGAATATTGCCAAGATCTCCAGCATTTCTTATGAACATCAGCTAGCTAGTAGTATGATATTTGATGCAAACAGAGCCAAGGGCAGCTACAGAGTGTCCGAGAGGGGAAAGCGAAGATTGCAACATTTTTCAAAAGAAAACTACAGGTAATTCTTTATCAAGTTTCCATATTGCTAGGGTGATGGAAAAACATCATGGTATGCCTGCACGCTGAACAAAACTGCTCTGTAAACCTTTAACTTGGCCTAAGACATACCTGTAAATGCCACAGATACTTTTTCTTCTCTGTGTGGTTTATGTATCGTGTATTGTAGAACCTGCTTTCACATAAGAAATATCTTGGTCTTGCATCTGACTTTTGGAAAGCATTAAAATGTTGCCAACTTTCTCAGAAACAGGGAGACTCAAATTAAATTCCATTAGACTACAGGGACAAAGAAAAGCAAGAAACTAAAGTTAACCTAGGAGTAGTTTTCCCCACACATGTAACAGAAGTTACCAAGGTAAAACAGGAAAAGTGAAAAAATAGTATATCATACCACAAACGTTGCAGAGTGATCAAATAAACTTAAGTGTTATTTCAAGCTTTATTTCTTTCATGTGTTGTATTTTTCTAAGAACAAATTTAAAAGATCCTGTCTACAATGTACACATTTCTTCTTGAGTGTCTGTTGTTGAATATAGCAGTAAAATTTCACAAAATTGCCTTCCCGAAAGAAAACCCTCTACCTTCTTCTTTAGTTCCTCTCTGAGTTGTTTTTGTTTGAGTATAGAGCAGCAAGCAAACTCAGATATTACTGCAGTTTCTGCAGCCACTAACATCTCCTTTTTCTGAGATCCCAGAGACTGGGATAATTACATTCTGCATGAGGCAAAACAATTTATGAAAAAAAAAAGACACACATTCTTATTAAAAATTAAATAGACTTTCATAATCAGCTGTTTCAAATATGCATGAATAATGACAGCTAGAAACCAGTCTCTGCAGATTGCTCATGAAGTGGGTGTGCAGCTGAAGTCAGTGTAAGAAAAAAATCACAATGATAAAGAAGCAGTTTCTTGGAGCTTTTATGAAGTCATTTTGCCTAGGCCAGATAAAAGTGAATATTTCTCCAATACCCTATAACAAGAGGGAGAAAACAGAATTAAAAATAATCTTTTACAGCAAAAACAAAAATCAAAGTCAACTTCTCAGGGATTAAGTCCACTGGAAAATAATGTCTTCCTTTTCTTCCAACAGGTTTTAGTTTTTAATTATGTAAAGCCTTCATGAAGGGATTTCTATCTTTTTGTAAATTTAATTCACAAAATGCCCTAATTATCTGCAAACATATTAATAACTCTTTGAACACTATATTGATGTAGCAAGCTGAAATGTGTTTTCTGAACAACAGTAAAATAAGGATTAAAAAAGTACACCCATCCATAATTCTTGTACACTTCATATGTAAATATATTATTGGTATTGTAGATATTGGGAAAAACAACAACAATGTGTTGAACTCCTTTAGCTATCCACAGTTTATAAAACCTATTAGAACTGTGGGATGCAAAAAATGGCCATTTCTTGCCCTCTGGGGAACTGCCTTCATCTACTCATTGTCATTTCTTTAGTGAATTTGAGTTAATTTTAATAACAATTACAATTTTACAAATTGAAAAGACAACTCATGGGAGGCCAACAATATTATTTAGATACCATCTTCAGAATACAACCCTGCTACAAAAATACTAATGTAACTGCTGGAGCAGTAAATGAGGAAGGCAGTCACAGAAGAATATTTAGATTTGTGGGAGAAGGGTTGGAAGCAAGGGACTTTTGAAAGTTTGATTATTTTAAATTCCTTTTTTATAAAATGCTAGCTCAAAAAAAAAAAAAAAAGTCAAAGCCATCTTCTAAGGCAAGAGTATCTATGTTGGTACCTGAAGTTGCTTGAAAAGTCTCCGAGCCTAGGAGTAAAGGCTCTGCAGAAATCTTTATATTGGAACTGGGAATTAAAGTAGGGAACCCCTTTCAGAAAAGAACAGGTTCAGTGAATGTCCTATGAAAAGGGCATTTGAAAACAGAGGGCCTGATTTCTCTGATTCATTAATGGTGTTTACTGACAGCTTCCACTGATATGAATCTCCCTTTTTGCTCATGAGAAATAGCACGAAGAACGCAGCCCATGACAGTCATTTTCTTTCACTTAAAACCACTGAAAGTTTACAGTCACTTCCTGCAGCTCCAGCCACATTCCTTAGCTGTCCAGGTTTACCCATGTACAGTACATGATGCAGAGAACATGGCTGTATTGAGGTTTTAGCCTAAATATCAAGCTAGAAGATGGCTTCCATGCCATCAGCAATTCTTCTGACCTGAAATGTACATTTTGTGGTTCTTTACAAAAAAAACATGTCTCAGATTAGATATGTGCCATTGCATGGCCCCAAACACAGAGCTGGAAAGCATTTATTTTAAGATCCCCTCTCCTACTGCTTCAAAATTAAGTTACCTAAGCTGTCATAATGAAATGTCAATTACAAAGCTAAATTAATACTGGCATTGGTACTAAAAAGAACAAATTCATTATTCTTACCTTTCTCCTCCTTCATTCCAAGTAATCTGACTTATGGATAAAAGAAAAAAAATGCATTAGTACAGTACAATGTACAGTACAATCACACATTTATGCAAGGAATTACGGAATTCTACAGCTGAGTGGAACTTTGCTGATTACTTGAAGACCTTTCTGGCCTTTTGAAACTCCACTTAAAATAACAACTAAACTGTTCTGCAAGATTCTAGTTCTAACAAGAAATACGTCTTTGATTTGAACTCAATATGAATAGCAGAGTGTATCAACTCAGGAGATAAACATATCTTGTTTTTACTGGGGGGGAAAAAATAACAATCTAGGAGTGTTTCAAATATCTTCAGATACCTCAGTCCTTTCTTGACTTTACACAATTTGAAAGAGTGAGAAGTTTCTTCTGTTCCTTCCCAGGCTGCCACTATTCTCTTTTAGGGTGAGATTTTCAAAGGAAAGAAAGATTGAGCTCAGAGTCAAGGCAGGCAGAACACATCTGCATATGATGTTTGACAGCCTTGCCAGAGGTAAGTCATTAAGCTGAGATACAGCATGCCTGGACCTACTCATCTGACATCCCTATAATGATGCTGATACTTCTGCTAAGTAGTTTCTGTATTTTCTGCCATATTTCTGCCAGGAAAGACAAGCATATTACTTTCAATAAAAAGAAAAATACAAACTAACAAGAAACCAACCAGTTTCAGGAAAAAAATTAATAATCTTTTCAACTCAGACTGTACATAGACTAACCAAGTTAAAGCTAAATTAGTGAATCACATTCTTCATTAAAACAAATGTAAGCACTGTGGATTGCATTCTGGAACCTTCTCGTATAATCATTCTAGTCTCAATATTTCCATATTAAGTAAAACCTTATTCTTTGTTCTGGGAAATCAACATTTTCAGTGCAACTTGATCCTTCTGAAAGTTCACAAAAGACTGTTTATCGAAACCTGTGGCATGTGTGCTGGCCTTGTGACTTCAGAGGCCTTTGAGCTATGGTTCTTTTCGCTGTGCAACAGTAAACTTCATGACATACTCCCTCTTCCACTGGTAGCAAATAGCTAATCAAGTGCTGGTTAAGACTCCAAAAAGACTTTCCCATGGGTCATGCTACCAGAACTAAACCAAGTGCAAACCCACAAACCATGTTTATTTAAAATAGTTTTATCCATAAATCATGTTTCCTCAAAACAGATTTATCCAACATCTATTGACTTCCTGTTCTGCACATGGGAAAGAAAGAGAATGGGGTTTCCTGTCCCACTGCACCTGTGTTTTCAGGGCATAGTTGCTTCCCACAGCAAATATCTAGAATTATGCATCCACTGAAAGAGCAGAGTCAGCATCCAAGGGAGCATTTCTCATTCTTATGCATGACACTGGCTGTAATGGAGACATGAAACGGGAAGATATGTCATCTTGCTTTCTAGATTCCAGGTTTACTATAGCTCAGAGAGTTTCAGCAAGACAAATAGTATTTCCCTAAAGAAGAGTAGACCTATAAATTTCATATGTTCACCATGTGACCTCTTCCCATTAACAGAAGAGATGAAAGGGTACTTGACAGTGCTCCATTTCCATGCAAAAAATAAACAAGGGCTCTGTTACAGGCTTGCCATGTATTAGCACCCGGCCTCTGCAAAGCTCTCTGTACTTTAATATGGGCAAACCTCACGAGGATTAGATATAAAAATGTGCAACTGTTTTAAAGTTATTCTTTTGTAACAATAGAAGTGTTTTACTATTCAAATAAAAATCATAATTTGTGCCATTACAGTAAACAGATTCAGCTATAAGTTCCAGCTGAGTAACAATTAAGTTAGGAGGAAGTTCTTTACTATGAGGGTGGAGAGATACAGGAACCTAGAGGCACAGGTTGCCCAGAGAAGTGGATGACCCGTCCCTGGAAATGTTCCAGGCCAGGCTGGATGGGGCTTTGAGCACTGTGGTCTAGGGAGATGTCCCTGCCTATGGCAGGGGTGGGTGAAATTCAATAATCTTTAAGGTCTCTTCCAACCCAAACCATTCCATGATTCTATGATTCTATGATATGATCTTATTTATTAAGCCTTGATGTTGAAAGGACAACCATTATTTTTTTACCCTCATATCCTAAGAGGTTTATCCTTATGTCAGAGACAATGGCAGTAGAAAGGACATCAAAACTTTCTCAATAGCATGTAACAAGACTCAGAGTTCTCTCTAGAGTGCAATAGCACACAGATAGAAGTGGAACTTCATTAAGTTCTTTTCCCATTACAAATAGGAAACCTCATAACCACATAAAGGGTGCCCTGGGATTTATAACCAAAAAGGCAGAAAAGATGACTTTCATGATCCTTCTTGAAATAACAGTTTATAAATATTCCTAATAAAACACAAAATGTCTGGAGGGCAACTGAATTAATGAAAACTCATTTCCTATTGGTTAGGGGACAACTGGGCAATATAACTGGTCTCCTCACTCATGCTGAGACATACACTATATATTCATCTTCCTCATCTTTTCTCCATGTCTCCTGAAATGCCCATGTCCCCAGGAAACCAGGGCAGAGCTGCAGCTGCTCAGGAGATGTGCCCACACTGATCAGCTAGATCAGTGCAGCTGAAAGAGTGCCCAGGTCCTTCCCACCACCTCTCAAAGTGGAGCACTGTTTTGGGGTCTCTCCTATGCCAGTCACTGCTTTTCACAAATACACAGAAATTTAATTATCTTTGAGACTTATAATCCCTTTCAAATTTGGCTAAGATTGGCCATCAGCTTGAAAACCTCATTACATGCAGACAGACAGCATTATCATACAAACTTCATTTCCTTAGGAAACGAGGCTAATAGAATTAACAGTGAAAAATACAGCAGGTACATCAACAACAGAGCACAATGTTCAGTTTCTGTTAAGTGTGAAGCTGTTGTGACTTTAGAGTTCAAACAGGAAAAAAAAAGAGGAAAAGAGAACAAATATTTTCTCTTCAGTGTCACTGCACAAACAGAGCAGGCTCAAAAATTACCTGCAGGTCTCCACTTTGTGAACCTTTCTAATTTCTTTTAATCTTAGTATATAGTGTGACCTGCTTCAGTTAGCTCCCTTGAAATGTAAAATGCCAGGCTGCAGACTACATGACTTATAAGCCCTACTTGGAGTTCAGTTCTTTTTGTTTAAAATCCCAAGGGAGAGGAGAAGAATCTCAGTATAATCAAAGACACTGAGGTTGCTGCCTCCAGCCTATCTTTTGAGAGATATTTTTCTTTCTTGTACTTGTTACCAATACTCATTTTTAATTCCTTTCCTTTATGACATATTCTTTCATCATTTAATCTTTCCCTCCTCTGTAAAGTCTTCAAATCTCCCATCATAACATAAAGGAAAAATGGATCTAGCATTACTCAACAGAAGGCAGGCTCCTTGGAAACCATTGACTAAACAAGAAAGCAGCAAATAATCACTTCTACACATGGGATTTTATTGTATTTTTGTTAATGCATTCTTTGAATATACATATTTAACACCCTTGCCCCCTCCCCCACAGATCGGCTGCATACATCACAGAGGCATCTGTTGTTAAAACTGTGCCTGGGCTGAGTACACTCACTTGGTGGTAGCAACACCTGTCCTGTGAAAGAGGTCGTGCACCTGGCTACAGGGGAAACCCTGCTGCTATCTCTGCAGACAATGGCAACGTTTCCAGTGGAGATGCCAGGTGCTCTGATGGAGATGCTTGAGTTTAGATACTGGGAATCTCAGCTGTGTCGCACATTTCCTTTTGCGTTTATCAAGGAACAGGGGATAAAAGGGATAAAAGACACAAAGTGCCCTTGTTGATTTTGTTAACCAGGCACCATTCAGCAAATTTTACCTTTTGCTATTTACTAGTTGGCTCTGTCCTACCCCAAGTCTAATTCTGCTATCTGTAGACATGCTGTCCTTCAGGAGATGACTCAGGCCTGCCATACACAGTGCTGTCTTACTCACACTCTTTAACTAGCCTGGGCATCTGTAGTTTGGCTTCCAGAAACTTCTGGACTGCCTGGATCATGATTCAGACCTTACCAGTAAAGCTTCTAACCACCTGGTTTGCCAAGCATCTGCTCACAGATCTTATGGGAGTTTGAACTGGCAGGTCCTGTCTCCTCTCATAAGACCAAGAGGACCAGTTCGAGGTTCCTCTGCTGTGGCCCAGGGCTTGCCCAAAGCTGGTAGTGATGAAGACACTTCCACTTCCAGCACATCGAAAACTCTAGCAGTAACAATACCTGCGTTTTAATCAAGCCTTGACTTTGTAGATGCTTGAACCCAAGTCTTCCTGGCATTCATTGGCCAACATACGCATCCTCGCCAGTTAGTCCAACAAATCCAATTCAATCTTTTACAGTTTATCAGCTTAACACCTTCCTCTACACTGGTAAATTCATTAAATTCTCTCAGATTGTCCCAGTTAGTTAAAGCAGCTGGGACCAGTTCATCACTGTGTGGGTATAACTCAAACTGTGTATTCTACACCCTCTATGCCATTTCCCAGAAACTATTAAGGATAGGCCTGAGATAGGAGGATGTTTCTGTCCTCACGCCCAGGACTCACAATCACCCATTGTGGAACTCCCCACCCCGGGGGAGGTACTGGGCATTCCTGCCTGAACCTGGGTATATATAATCTGGGAGTCTGGGGACTTCTGACACCACTCGTGGGATCCAGAGGAGGACCAGAACCTCGACTGGACTGCGACCACCGCTCTCAACCAGACTGCGACCCCCAGTCTCACCAACAGGTTTTTCCTCTTTTTACTTTGGACTCAGGGGGACCACGTGGGGCTTGGCTGGGGGCCAATGAACACCATTCTGTTCGTGCCCCAGGGCACTGAGTGTTGTGGGTTAAAACCAACTCTCTGCATAATTGTATTTATTGTATTATTTTCATTAAATTGTAATTCTGACTTATAATCTCTTTGAGTTGGGTTCATTTCTCCTGCTGGTTTACCTTTAAACCAACACACAGACTCTCATCATTTTGCTGTTCAGTCTTCCTAAGTCTTCCATTTCTGCACTAGGGTCCTTTCAGCCATGGAAGTTCAACCCAATGGAAACTTCCATGATGGGAATACACATGATTTTATTTTTTTGTTTCTACTGAAGAGTGCAATTCTAAACAACAGTCACATTAATGCCTCATTAGGACAGTTGAAAAATGAATGGATGTTTAATAGATTACAGTCAAGATCACTTTTCTTCAAAGAATCCTTCAAAACACTAATTTTAAATCAGTGGTTGTTGGGCCTTCTTTGTCATAATTTTATATGGGTAAAAAATGAACAGATATACATCGGAATAACTATGTATATATACATATATGGGATTTTTCCACTCCACTTTCAGTATAATATTAAAACATTTACAGCATATCCAAACATCTTTCATTTAAAGATTTTAAAAAAATTCCAAACAATTTCACAATCCTTGCTCTGAACTTAAGGAAATACTTTGGATGTGGTTCCTTGTCTGCAAAGCCACTGAATTCAACTACAAGAGCAACTGTTTCTCTCTCCTCCCATTTGAACAGCTTATATTTAAGACAGGATTCCTTCTTAAAAGCTATTGAGGACAGCCATCCAGGACTGTAAGTTCTGTGAGGCAGGTTAAACTCACCCAGACACACAATAGTGTCTGGAGAAAAAGCCAACTCATTACTTCCAAGTTCTGTACCCAAAAACTTACCCTTGTGCCATTAATGAGGTAGTCCAGTACATCCAGGTTGGTAGCTGTTATTAGGTTGTGTTTTCTTCTGGAGTCGGTCCAGGAAAGCATTATTTACCCTTAAAGTACAATAAAAAATGAATAATGACTGAAGGTAACAGAAATTCACAAACTGTTGAACTTTAACATTCTGTGAGTGGCTTTCCTTTCCCCTCCATTCAGTGCCTATCTTCCTATAGTTTTCAAGCCTGCGCTGCATAACCGTGGACAAGAATGAGATCGGGTGGATTTAATTTTCAGTTCTCTAGGTTCATCCTTATCCTGTGGTCAGTCTGTTGTGATTAAAAGGCACATCTTGGCTGCTGTGAAAAATTCTCCATAGAAAGATGACCTGCATAACACCACCCACCTTATCAGGGAGGTTACCTGTTTTGACAATTCATCTTAGATAATCATTCAGCCTTCAGCACACAAGAAAAGTTTCTAGAAGTACTGATTTCCTAACACAAATGGAAAAATAACCTAAGCTTGTAACTAACAGAGACAATTTATGCAGCTGACAACTTACCCTACCATCCAGCTCTGGAATCAACTCTAGCATTTTCTTACACTGCTCTACCTACCTGGAAAGCACAGATAAATACAAACACAGTTTTCCTCAATCTGTTTTAAATATTTTCAAATTGGAATTGTTCAGCCTGGAGAAGAGAAGGCTCTGGGGTGACCTTATAGCAGCCTTTCAGTACCTGAAAGGGTCTATAAGAAAGCTGGAGAGGAACTTTTTACAAGGACATGTTGCAATATGATAAGGGGTAATGGCTGTATACTCAAAGAGGGCAGATTTAGATTGGATGTTAGGAAGCTGTGTATGTCCCATCCCTGGAAATGATCAAGGCCAGGCTGAATGGGGCTTGGAGCAACCTAGTGTAGCAGAAGGTGTCCCTACCCATGACAGACAGGTTGGAATTAGATGATCTTTAAGGTGCCTTTCAACCCAAATAATTCTATGATTCATTTGAAAGCTGTTTTTTCCCCTATTACTGCTTAGGAATGACGTACATGCTTAGATATGACTGTTGTTTTAATGTTTTACAATACTGTTGGTAAGAAGAATATAAAATGCAAGATACTGTGTTATTTCTATCTAGGGACATGAGATGGAGTGAATCGAAAATCCTTCATTAGCTTCTATGGGTAATTATCTCAGTGTCTTTGCTAGAGAAAAAAAAGAAATTAAAGCAGTATGGAGAGTGGTTGCCTACAGAAGTATTTTTTTAATATTTCCATAATGGTATAAAAAAAGAAACAAATGGTGGCTTTACTTTCGAGCTTGCGAATTGTTTCTTTTTACCAGCAGAAAACAAAGCTGAGAATAAAGTTGTGCTTCAGGATAATGGAAAGTCAGTTAAGTGACTGAAGTGGAAGACAAGAACAGCTGAGCACAGAGAGGTCACAGCAGTGAGGCACAGCCTGGGGTGTGAAGAAATGCTGCTGCAGAAGGCCTTGCTGCACTGCTAGAGCAGTATCTATCTGTATGGATATAAAATCCCATGTTTAGCTCTGTCTGTTAGCCTTAGTGACAGTCAACCACAATACGCGGCATGGACTAAGTAACTCATTGTAAAATAAAGTAAAATTATGTAGCTTTTATATCTATCTTACTGATAGATAGATAGATAGATAGATAGATAGATAGATAGATAGATAGATAGATAGATAGATAGATAGATGTGTCCCAGCTGAAGCTACTGTAGTAGTAGCTATCCATGAAACTACTAATAGTTTCTACCCTATCCTCTATCCTATGCTGATAGGATAAAGAAAGTGAAAAAGGCACTCTGAGTCATCCTGCATTACAGTGAGCAGTTGTAATGATAGATATTAGAGGCTCATTTGAAAGCAAAGCTGAACCAGGGATGAGGAGTGGGATACTCATTGCAATTGTCTTCTAAAGCATGAGTGCCTGCAATTTTGAGACCCTTTCCAGGTGGGAATTCAATTAGAGTGTACCTGCATTTTTTGCACTATACCTCCTCTGTTCATTTTGATGTGCTCTTGTCCTGGCTTCCTCTTCCTGCTTTTGTTTAAATTCCATTAATTCAGCCTGGGAAGGATAAGAGTGAAAAACAAACAAATAAACAAACTAACTTACTTTTAATTAACATATTTATGCTGCAAACCCTATTAATTCCACATGATATTAACCTCAGTTAGAGCCACATGTCATTCCCAGAACGTCTCTCAGCAGCATTTTATTTATGTGACAGCACTATATCAAAAATTGAGTTCATTTTTCTATTCATGGATGGGTGATCTTTGTTTGTGCCTCAAAAAGTCGGAAGTTACAGGATTCAGACATTTACAGTCCTACATTTAAGGAGGTATGCCAGATACCAATTTGCTTTCCCTTGCCCCAGCCCAGGGGTTTGGGCCCCTGTGGGTCCAAGGGGGAAGACAGCCAAAGTAATCTATCAGGAGCAGACACAGGTGTCATGCCCACAGGGTAAGAAGGAGACATGCCCTTTTTGCCTCTAAAGAGCACAAGGAAAATATGAGATATGGGGTATGTGGTGTGGTGTGTCACCTCCAGCTCCCCGGTGCTCCTACCAGGGTAAGGAGGGCAAATGATCCTTGCTGGTGTGGTAGAAACATATGCAAGCTCCCAGCATTGCAGCAGACTACCATCCTTATGTGTAATATTAACGTATATAAACAGTGTCAAAGGGAATTCTTTTCAAAGGATAGTTTGCTTATTCAGTTTTAGCCAGATCTGTGAAGGAAACACAGATTGTATGACTTTGGTCTGCATATTTGCTTGTTTGTCTAGCTCTTGCTCCTTGCAATGCACTCAAGAATTGAAGGTGCAGATATTTCTGCAGAAAAAATTTGGATTGCAGGGCATAGGCAAATGGATAGGAACAGACTCATCTTTCATATTTTCCATAGCAACTGTGAGGCAGTAGGAATAGAAACTAAAATAAAATGATTCGGTTAGATAAAAGCTTCAATAAGTGAATGGAACCACAAGTCTTTTTTTTTTTTTAAATCTATTTAAGTGGAACATTAAATAATAACTATGCAATACATGTATGAAGAAAATCAATAACTGAGAATGTGTTGTGTATCAATATTTGTCTAGCCCTAAAAGAAGAAACAGGATTAAGAAGTAAAAAAGCCAACCTTAATTTTCACTGTTTTAAATAACTATTCAACCTGAAAATTAAAACTCAGTATCTGACTTTCCAGTATGCCGACTCCTCTCTTGGAGTAATGTTCTGAAATATATTGTGTGTATATGATGCAGTCTTGGAAGTGTACTGAAAATTTTAAATCAAGCAATACATACTAAAACCTGTTCTGAAGAAAAAAAGGGAACTGACAATACCTACACATTTTATAGCTACACTGCCAGGAGGTACACACAAGACAGAATTCACAATTACTTTAATAAATATTAGTTTGAAGTAGAAACGAGCCAACATATATCTGAGGGACAATTATTGGTGACTTTAAAATATATATTATTTACAATAGGTTTGTAAGTAGTGCATTACTCTGCTCAATAGGTTGCAGCAACTGTGAAGGCAAGGAGACCTTGGAACCATGTAGCAAACAAGTGCAGCCTTAAAAGCAGCCAACACCTCCTTAGTAATTTGTGGAAATTAGTAAAGAGTCTACAGCTCTACACAAGTCCCTTAAACAAAACTCATAAATTAAGGGCATGCTAATTTACATCTTTAGCTATTTTCTCTTTGGAAGAATCCATGTACAGAATACAACAACTACCAGCCCTACGCCCATCAGGACTGACTTTCAAAAATTTTACTCTTTGTAGTTCCTGGGAATAAGCATACACTTGATGGGATAGCAATTACGAACCTCTCTTTTGCTCCACCTTTTGTTTCCATTATCACAGTTGTTAGAATAACGTGAAATGTGGACACATCCCCAACATGTAAAGAAAGATATTCATGAGAGGGGATCAGTCACTTCTCCAGCTCTAGTAAAAACTCACTGCATGGAATTTGCTGTGCTAAGATTCTGTGACCGGGGTAGTAGTTTAACATGAATTTGGATACTAGTAATCGCAGAGGCACAGCAAGAGGCTCGGTATTTGCTCATATGTTTTGAAACGACTTGATAAAATGATTTTCAAATGCTGCCCTCCCTGTACTTTGAAAGTCATACCTGGAGCCAAGACAGATAACTTGGCACAGTGCCATCACCTTCAGTAAGATGAACTTTATGTGACTATGGTACCCAAATCTATACCACAGGGGCTACAGTGTTCAGACACATTTCAGGCAATGCATCATACATATGCAGAAGATGGAGTTCAAAGTTGCTACGGCATGCCTGCTTTTTAGACAATTCAAAACTCTTCATTTAGGTGGTTAGTAAGGGAACAGAGAAGCATACTATAATTAACAGCAAATCTGAACGTTTCCATGTCCCCATTTGAGAAAGCAGGGCACATGGGCCTCAATTCTGTAGAAAAGACACTGTTCAGGCTGAGATCATCATGAATATCTCAGTAAGACAACTTCTGCTTGAGAGAGAGTAAATTGGTTTCCTCAGCCTATGAAATCAGGTGCCATGGTCAAAAAACACTCAGCACAATTGCTCATATGGAGAGGCAAACAGGAGCTTGTTATCCAGATGCAAACAGCCTGGAACCCAGAAGATAATTGTCCTGTCCCTGTCCAAATTTTGCAGCTTGACTCATCTCTCTCACAATATTTGAAAACAGTAACTGAATCACTTTTGCTAAAGAGAAGCTCTGCGCATAGGCTACAAGTAATCAGTGTATTTAATTAATTTCACAGCATGCAAAAAAGTTACAATATGGAAGCTGTTAATGTATAATTACCTTCCTCCGTTGTTCTTGCTTCATTTCCTCTACTCTTCTGTTTTCACTCTCTCGAAGAGCTTCCTTATAAGCATGGCTTCTTGTCTATTTTTCAGCAGAAAATAAAAATATATTGGTGTGGGGAAAGGGTGGCCAAACTCCAGAACCTTATTCCCAAATTGTTATATGGGTAATTAACAATTACAAATGGTTGAATGATTCCAGTTACTTAAGAAACAGATTAGTCTCAAAACTAGAATTTAAACAAGAAGTGTCCTACAGCCTCTCAGTGATTTAGCTTGGCTGAATGTCCACCTACACATCACAACAAAGTATCCACAGCACATGTCCCAGTGACAAGCATAAACATAATCTGAACAGTCAGAAAACACAATTAGGATATATGATAGTGAGATGGGGTATTCTGCGAAGAAAAAAAGTACTGGAAATATTACCAAGATAAAAAAGTAGAACAGAGGCCTGGTGGAAGAGGGGGAAATAGGATTATTTGTGGAGGTAAGACAACAGAAACGGAGAGATCACATCTGCTCTACTATTTGTGGGGCAGCCAAGACACCTGAAAATCTGAACTACACATTGTGAATAATATATTCAGCTGTGCAGTATGTTTTCATTATAGTAACTAGCCCTGGTCTTTCACAAGTTTTAGTTGTTAGCAAAAAAAAAGCCATTAGGTTCTTATAGGATCTTTAGGATATTATACACTGGCACTTCTACTGTAAAGTCTTTGAGCAGGGACATAGTTTAGCACACTAAATAATGAGACAGTATAATTTAATTCAAGAATTGCGCAGGTTTGACTTTGATGAAGAATTTGTGGCAGATCTACACAATGTTCTCAAAACTTGATATATGCATGCAGAATGACACCATTAAAACAACAGGCACATAATTTGCTAAAAAGACTGAATAGAGAAAGCAATTATTAATAGCTCAATTTTGAGCTGGGAGAAGTTGTTACATGTGTCCAGGGAGACTCATTCTGGGTCCGATATTATTCATTACTCTCCATAATGGCTTGGAGAAGTGTGTGGAGGGTATGTTAATCAAGTTGGAAGACAATAAAAATCTACACAGGATTGGTCACACTTTGAAAGACAGGATTAAAATTAATTATGAGCTTGATTAAATAAGCAAGCCAAAACAGTCACAAATGACAGAGTCACTCCGAAGAAGTCAAATTTGTTCACAGACATCAAGTAATATTTGGCCTTGATAGTTGAACTAAATTAATATCACTATCAAAGAAATTATGTGAGGGAAAAACTTTGACCATTACACTGTCCCAAACTGGTGTTAGAGGATGAATTTTAAATTTTGAAAATCACATATATGTACATATATGCCCCCTTTTAGCATGCATATCAGGCATCTCCTAAGCTTATCACACTTAACTACTTCAAATGGATTGTTCCTGAATCTTTTAATTACTCCAGACAAGGGACACATTCAAGATAACATCTAAATTAGAGTCCTAGCTTTCCCACTGGTTTAGAATCTTGATACTATGCCAAGTTTATTTCGATAACAACTCATTGGTTATGTGCTTCACATTCCTGACACAGAGAACAGATGGTGTGTGTATGCCTATAGACCATACCTCATCCAAGTTGCTTGGGAGAGCTGCTAACTACATTGCTGCATTATAAGCAAGTGATTAGTTGATTCAGAAAGCTATAGAAATGCTGCTATGCAAAAGACAGGTATAATATCAGCTAGTATTAAAGAACAGTACAGATGAATGATGTATTTTACCCGCTCGGACACTAGTGAAGCAAAAGATGAACTATGGTATGTAATTTGGAATAACTTATTAAGAGACCTGTCAAAACCTGGAATGAGAAAGCCATACATATGTAGGTGAAGTAGAAGGCCAAGGCTGAAAGAAGGACCCGCACATCTGAAAGAATTCAGTGTTCCTTCAGACATCCACCCACTTCTGTATGGATATGAAGACAGCACACCAAAATGCTGAAATCCAAGTCAGTCTTGGGGATATGAATTCACTTGTCTTCTCAGCTCATTGCTCACACCATACAAAGGCTGCAGAGCAGGGTGCTCCGTACCAAAGAACCAGTTCCCCACTGTTTGGAGTGTTGGATGCTTCAAGAGGGAGGTAGAAGTTGTTTCAAGACATCTTTTCTCCCTTCCCATGGTCCTTCATCTTTCTTGTCCATCCAGGACTACAAAAGATAGTCTGAAAGCCACTCTCCTGCAACTGACCTTCTGTCCAGCAATGCTGGACAGGAGTTGGCTGCTTCAAGCTATATATCTGCTCACATATGCTAAGATTTCTTTAGGATTTTCAGAGGCACAAAATGATCAGCAGAATCGAAGGGCAAAGGAACCTATTTTCAGTATCACCTTCCCTTTTCATGCAAACCAGAAAGAGATAGTAGGGGCAAGACAGCTGTCATATACTCTGTTGGCAGCATTTTCAGTAACAGAAGGATTTTTGCACATTTCTACAGCTTCTGAGGAAATAGGGAGGCAAATCTTCCCTTCCTGTTACTCAGCTGTTCAAGGTCGTATACAATAGAGGGCTGCCCAGATCAGATACTTCCAAATTTCCTCTGAGTTGCTTATAACAATAATTTCTGTCCACTTGGCTGCCTCTTCTCTGTCTTCCCCCAATTACAAATCTCCCTACAGGAGAAATACTTCTGTCTCAGAGTTAATATTCCTCACTGAAAGTTATTACATAATAGGAGAGCTTAGTTTAGACATGAAGAGACTAATTGTATGTGAAAAAGCCTTTTAGAGGCAATTATAATAATTAAACTTAAGCAATACTTTATCTATTTCCTAATTACATTGATACTCACCAGGCTCACTCAAACTGGGACAAAGACCCCAAGCAGTGTATGGAATCACTTTCACGATGCAGTGAGAAACAAGCTTCTCTTTCTTTTGACTAGATTTTTAATGCAATAAAGCATCTGCTGACAAGAACTAATTGAGATTTCATAAAAGCTTACCACCAACGGATGAGTACAGGGCATATTTAAGATTCTGAGCTGACCTTTGAATATAAATCTGGTTCTCATTTATCAGAGAGAGATCTGTGAGCACTCCCCTCCTATGTAGAATACTCTGCCAGTATGTAAGAGACAATGTAGGCAATCTCATTCACCCAGAAAGACTCCTTGGTACTCACTGAGTTATGTCTAGGCAGTTAAGCTCAATTAGAATATTCTAACAATACACTATTGACAGCACCTGGAAAGCTGATAGCAAATACAGTGCACGCCATGGTTTTGCTTACCCATGCTGTAGATTCTGGGCCAGGATTAGCAATCTGACAGGAGTCACTCTTTGGCAAACCCACGTCCAATCTGTTCAATAATTCATTGGTTTTGCTATGAAGAAATCCAATCCAAATAGAATTATTAGTGCTTCCATAAAAATAAACACAGCTTTTTATTCCACCCTTGGAATCCAGCCTAGACATTTTATCACGTGTCTGCTGAGAAACAACATAGGTGGAAAAAAAATGTTATGGAAACAGAAAAAATGAAATGAGACAGAGGATACAGAACCTATACTGTGGATAAGACATTTGCTGGGATGATTTTTAAGCAAACAATTATTTTCATTTGCATATTTGGGGTGTACAGTGGTTATGTTTTCTTTCCTCATTGTAAAGCTCCTGTAACACAGACTCACATACCTTTGGACATCATCGGGATGCAACTGCTTCACTGAATTGTTGCAAATCCTTCTACCAGATCTATAAATCTCTGGTAAGTAATTTAAAAGATAATTTTAAGGAATTTTCCTTCATGGTTAATATGATGAAGCCTTACAAGAGATTACTTAATCAAGCAGAAAGACTTAGAAGCATATTGTGGCATTAAAAAAATAAAAGTACTTGTCTTTATTTGAAGCAGAATTGCACAGCATTGTCATTTCTTATTCTGTCAAGGGCAATTTTCTTTTTCCAGTTGCACCCCTTATAAAGCAGATTTTCAAAGTAGCACCACTTTGCTCACAGTTTCAACCAAGTACAGTTAAACAAAATCACAAACAAAACCAAAAGGAGTTTGGGTGCTGTGATGGGGAATCAGTTTCCTAACCTGCAGTGCCAGACAGATATACTCAAGTCTTTGCTCACTCGAACAGAGTTAGAGGAAAGAGGAAATTTTATTTCTGTATACAGCTTTGGAAAGCATGAAAGTGCTGAAGTGAGAGCAGAAAGAGTGCTTCAAGACATATTCAACACAGAGATTTACTCTCCTAACAGGGCAATCAGCTAGCTCTGTGGGGGAGAAGATGCCTCTACCAAAGACTTAAGCTTGGAGAAAAAGCCTTGGCTGCCAAAAAGTGATGATGACTAACGGCTGAAAGAGACTAGCAAGTGTGTTTTTATCTTCCACTCCACGATCTGAAAAGGTGAGTAAATGCCTTTTGGGCAAATGTCCTGCAAGTCAGTGAGGAGTGGTATATTAAGGAGAAGTTCTCTGCTACTCTACACAATATAAAACCACATTACCACTTCAGGTACAAAGTACTTGCCCAAGTTGTAGCAAGCCAGGCTTTTAGAGGAGGATCATTCCCAGTTCACTCTCTCTTTCCTCCATTACCTGGGCAGTTTACACAGATCTCAGCCAATGCACAGTACAGAAAGAACCAAGTGAAATATTTGTTTCCCTGATCTATAGAGTATCAAGGTTGAACAAATTAATAGTCTTCTTGCACAAGTCTTAAGCACTCACTTTTTTCCATGAAAGGGGAGTTATTGAGTGGTAAGATTGCACAGAATAACTTTGGCAACTCGAAGTTTTAAATTGCGGATTTTGTGGGGTTTTACCTATGCTAAAATTGATAAAATAAAAATTTATTTCTATACCAGAAAAACCAAGAACTCCTACAGAAAATCTGGAATATATTAGAGAAGGTTAAAGCTCTGCAAAGAAATACCTGGCAACTTAGGTCTATACCTGGATGTCCTAGTTCCTTAGGGATGTCAAAAGAATGACATGGGGGATGTGGAAATTCTCCTTATTTGCATAAAAATGTGGTGGAAGACACTACTTTTCCAGGATCAGCACACTGATAGATGAAAAGCTAACTCAGTTTTAGTATCAGAAAAGATGATTACAAGAGTGGAAACAAATAAAGTTTCTCAGCAGGACCGTCTCTGCATAGAGGAAACACTCTACTAAACCAAATTAAGTAATATATTAATCAATTGTCTTAAACAAGAAACGGACTCAGATTTCCAGACATGACAAAAGACAAGTCAGGTCTTATATATGTTAATTTGTTTTGTGTCATGTCTATGGAAACCCAGCAATGCATCTAGAGTTCATAGAATCATAGAATCATAGAATCATAGAATTGATTGGGTTGGAAAAGACCTCAGAGATCATCAAGTCCAACCCTTGGTACAACTCCAGTCCGATTACTAGATCATGGCACTAAGTGCCATGTCCAATCTCAGTTTAAAAACCTCCAGGGATGGTGAATCCACCACCTCCCTGGGCAGGCCATTCCAATGCCTGACCACTCTCTCTGTAAAGAATTTCTTTCTAATATCCAGCCTAAATTTCCCCTGGCAGAGCTTAAGCCCGTGCCCCCTTGTCCTATTGCTAACTGCCTGGGAGAAGAGACCAATCCCCACCTGGCTATAACTTCCCTTCAGGTAGTTATAGAGAGTGATGAGGTCACCTCTAAGCCTCCTCTTCTCCAGACTAAACAACCCCAGCTCCCTCAGCCTCTCCCCATAGGTCTTGTGTTCCAGTCCCCTCACCAGTCTTGTTGCTCTTCTCTGGACCCGCTCCAGCACCTCAATATCTTTCCTGAACTGAGGGGCCCAGAACTGAACACAATACTCCAGGTGTG